>JASAOG010000336.1:210000-327515 GCA_030265305.1 Biomphalaria pfeifferi | reverse complement strand
TGGAAGAGATTAAACTCGTGTGTGTGTGTGTGTGTGTGAGAGAGAGAGAGAAGGATTAAAAATAGAACGATACTGGAACTGACAAAGAACGTGTTAAGAACAGAGAAAGAACAGAAATTGGTAGAGACTACTAGAGACATATAATGGAGGGGAAAACTTAACTCGGAGTGCCAGTAAGTTGGGGAGAGAGGGGAGATGTGACATAAAACAATGTACACCATTTTAAAGCAGTTATTGCAGACCATCGTGTCACTACCCTACACAACTTCTGTCGCCCTGTTTCAAAGACTTTGGGGGGCGGGGAGGGGGGGGTGTCTTGTCAAGGGTTGCTTAGAAAAATTTTTTCTGGATGCCTCACAAAAAAGTTGAGAACCTTAAGCTTAGAACTTTTTCACTTGTATCCGCTAACAGCTGACCAAAGCATTACAACCAGCTGTTGGATTTCCTCAAAGATCATTGGGCAGGTTGGGCGGGAAGAGGGAGTGTTGCACCTTAACTTTCCACACGTCTAACTAACACGAGCAGACTTGTGCACTCACTGCTAGTCCAGTCATCTCTTATTTGCCCTTAAAATCCAACAAAATCCTGGCAACACTCGCCAAATAATTGTCCTCGTCCTCTGCTCCTTGTTGCATTACAAACCATTCACTCTCCTCCTCTTTTTTTTTTTTCGTAGTCTTTTACTTTTTTTTGTTACACTTGTCAACTGATTCGTTGTTTTTTTCTTGTAAGAAATGTAAAACATGCTTTGATGATTGCACCGTAAGTCTCAGAGCAAAAAACGTGTGCAGTGCACTTGAGGTTTTTACCACCCATCTCCGTCCTTCCGGTTTGTTTGCCACTGCAAACGTTGAATAACTGTATTGCTCGTCGCTCTTTACCTCGAATGAATTTAGATTAAAAATTGGGGAGGGATGGGGTATAATCAAAGTGAGAGGTTTAACTATGCATACATTACATGATGGCTACTTTTGTGGACAGTTTAAAAGTTGACAAGTAGTATAGTAGATAGGAAGTCTCGTCATAAGAATGATTCTGTAACAAATAACACATTTTTTTTTGTCATTACTACTGGTTATTTTTTTTAGTCAGTACATTTATTATTTAATAAAGTCCTCAATTAAAAAGAACATCAGTCTGAAAACCAACTTTATACAAGATTAGAGTTGTGATTGCTAAAAATAAACTAATATTAAAATAAAAAAAAAAGATCACATATTGCAGATGAATAGTTCTGAAATGTATCGTGGTTTAGCTTATTTGTGTAAATAACGCGTCAAAGTGAGTTGAGAGTTGCTCGTCTTGTTGTTCTTAATTTCCAAAAAAAACAAAAAACAACTCATCAAAGTTACATTAGTCTGGATCTAAAATTTTAATAGTACTTATTACGTACCTACATCTTTCAATGTTTCATGGAGGAAACCAGCTTTAAATAACTTAGGATTTTTACTCTGGGCACAAAGCGAAATTAACTCGATTGAAGACACAAAACGTCGGTATTCCTAGTAATCAGTTCTTAGCTAGGCGATAGTCTTGGCAGGGCATGTTTGATTGCTTCACTGGCGTCTCAAAAAACAAGTTTGCACTCATTGACAATCAAGTCATCTTTTATTTGATCCGGAACTCCAAGTCAGTCCTAGAAACTTTTGTCGAACTTGTTGACAGTTGTCTTGTGTAAAAAGCGGAGGTTTTAATTTAAAAAAAAAAATCTGAATTGTCGTCTCCTTTTGGATTGGGGGGGGGGGGGGGGGGGGGGGGGCGGGGAACTAACGTCGCGGATGCTCTGCCATTTTGGAAGCAAGTATCAGAGGCGGATCTTCCATGTACTAGGCCTATTATATATTTTTTTTCTAGTTAGACCAGAAGTGCAGATCTAGACATTTATGGGACAAACTTTTCACAGCCACTGTGTACACTAAGATGACACATCGAGTGTAAAGTGATAAGAAGTATATTGGATAAGTGGAGATACACATGTAAATAGTGGAGACAAAACTTATCACAACCCGATATACACAAAATCAATATCATGGCAGATAGTTTTTTTTTTTATCACCAGCTAAGTGTTTTAGGCCTATTTTAATAAGCACAAGAGGACCTCTTAACCTCAAACTGTCAAACTGTTTATACTGGATGTCTTTATAATGTGATCACATTCTCAGAAGGTGACTTAGACAAAAGCACACTTCTTATTTCATAGGCTTATTCAGGCACATAATATTTTAATGTTCTTTCTTTCCAAATGCAATCTGAACAAAGAAAGCGCGGCATGAATTATCAAGGATCTCCACTAAAATAGTACAAAGTTAAATATCTAATTAACTTGATTTATACATGAATCTGCTTAGAGTACCTATCTCTTTTTTTTTCCCTCGAAGTATTTAGTATTGTAAACTATTGCTCAGCTTTACATAAAGAAAAAAAGTTGTGCAATGGAAGGTATTTTAAGGATGTCAACACAAGAAATAAAGATATTCTCAAGAAATGTGAAATCAACACCCATGACTGGGAGAAACTAACTCACGATCACTTCTCATAATGCAGAGCCGTCAGTGTGGATAGTTCGGCCATATGATGGCCAAGAAACCAATAAATAAATAAAACTTTACAGCTCATAAACTTCTGAGCCCTGTAGGATTGTCTTTGTAAGTTCTATGGACCTCTATAACTGTCGTGTGATTTTACCATTGAAATAAATGTTTAAATAACTATGTACTTTTTGTTTGTTTAATGTCCTTGTTTTTGTATTTCAGTTCTCTGCAGAGAAGCTCTTGAAGGTGTCAAGAGGGCAGAAGAGTTCAAGTTCAGGGTAAAATTTGATCATCTTCTGGTAGAGCTTCATCAGACAATTCATGACAAGGATGGATTAGCTTCCTGCTTCACATCACCTGCCTGTAAGTCACAAGGTCTTCAAAACTGGCTGCTCATTTCATTCAAACACAATCAATGATCTCTCTCTTTGGCTACAGCAGTTTGAAATGAATTCCATTTTAATTCTCTGTATCCATCACTCATAATGAGAAGACTATTCATAGTTAAAATTTGGACTAAATTCATTACCATTTTAGTTTTATAGTTTTTTAACTGTCATTCTCTCCCCCCCCCCCCCCGGCTCTCCCCCCCCCCCCCGCTCCCCCCCCCCCCCCCCCCCCCCCCGCTCCTTTCTCTACATCTATTTATTTTTTTTAAATAAAGCAAACAACTACTTTAGTACTATATAAAAAGAGCCTTCAAAATAAGGTCATCGATTTATTCATTTAGAGTCCACTTGCATAAGGTTCATTTGATTTAGTTCATTGATAATGTTTGATAATAAACTGATAGCTGGGCACACTAGAAATAGAATCCATAAATGATCATCATTCTTGTATATTTGCCAATTGTACAGTCAAGTAGTGATAGAACTGCATTGTACCAAATAGGCTTATCTTATCTTATCTTATATAATACAGACATAATGTCAAAAAAGAAGATGATAACGTCCTACGCGTCATGCATTTAGTCATGCTTATTAACCAATGACTTAAATTCTACCAAGTCACTGGTTTTCCTGGCTAGCTCAGGCAACCCATTCCATGCTCTAATAGCATTAGGGAAGAAGGAGTATTTGTACAAATTTGTCCTAGCATATGGGACAAGGAATGTGCCTTTATCTTTGTATCTTTCAGAGTATTTTATTAAATTTTGTTTTTGTATTTGAAGATTATGGTTCAGTGTTTTATGTATAATTGCTACTTTACTTTTGAGTCTTCTGTCCTGAAGGTTTTCTAAATTTAGTGATTTTACTATAGGTGTTACTCTAGTCAAATGTGAATATTCATTTGTTATGAATCTCAATGCTCTTTTTTGTGTCTGTTCCAGTTTCTTAATGTTTTCTTGAGTTGAGGGGTCCCAAACGGAGGATGCATATTCTATTATTGGCCTAACCAAGGTTAAATAACATTTTAGTTTTATGTTCTTATTTGATTTATAGAAATTTCTTTTAATAAATCCTAATGCTTTGTTTGATTTTTTTTATAGTTTCAACAATATGTGGATTCCATGACAGTTTTTCATTTATTATAACACCTAGGTATTTTGCGTTTTTAGTCTGTGTTACTGGTTTGCCATGAATAAGATAAGTGGAATTAATTTGTTTTAGTTTTTTTGTTACTCTTAACAACTGACATTTTTTTGGGTGGAAAGAAATGCTCCAATTTGATTCCCATTTCTGTAATTCATCTAATTCTCTTTGTAAAATATCTGTCTTGTGTTGTTTTTATTGTTCTATATATTATGCAATCGTCTGCAAATAATCTGACTTTTGTTCCTGAACTAATGCAATTTGGTAAATCATTTATGTAAATTAAAAATAGTAGTGGACCCAAGACTGTTCCTTGAGGTACACCTGAGTTTACTGTTATTGGTGTTGATTTAGAGCCATTTATTATTACAGTTTGTTCTCTCCCTATCAGAAAATCTTTAATCCACTGATGCAGTGGACCGTTAATGCCGAAATATTTTAATTTTTTAAGCAAACTATGGTGGGGAACTTTGTCAAAAGCCTTGGAAAAATCTAGTAAGATAGCATCTATTTGTTCACTATTACCTTTAGAACAAATTTTAGAAAAATCATCAATTAGTCCTATTAGTTGTGTTTCACATGATCTATATTTCCTAAAGCCATGTTGGTATGGTGTGAGGACATTTTGTTTGTCTAAGTGGTTTATGATGTTGCTACATATTATGTGTTCTAGGATTTTACATGTGATGCTGGTAAGTGATACTGGTCTGTAGTTTCCTGGGTCAGAGTTTTCTCCTTTTTTTAAATAGGGGGGTGACATTAGCTTCTTTCCAGTCCTTTGGTACTCTGCCCTGGTTAAGTGAAGCCTGAAAGAGTATTTTGAACACTGGGGCTAGCTCATTGCTTAGTTCTTTGAGTAATCTAGCTGGAATACCATCAGGTCCAGACGCTTTTTTTGGTTTGGTGTTGGCTAATAGTTTATTAATTCCATTTTCTTGTACTACTATATCTTCTATGTTGTCTACTTGGTTCAAATTCAGTAGTATGTCTTTGTCTCCTGGGGCTGAGAATGCTGATGCAAAGTATTTGTTTAGGATGTTTGCTTTAGTTTCATTATGTATTATGTTATGTTCATCTTTTAATGGTGCTATGCCTGTTGTTTCCATTTTCTTACTTAATGTATGACCATAGGTTTTTGTTGTTATCTTTAGATATTACATTGTTTATGTATTCACTCTACATCTGTCTGCTTACTTTTTGGGTTAAGTGTTTAATTTTTATATACTTTTTGTAAACTCTTTCTGCCTTAGTTTCTTTAAATTTTCTATATAGGTTTTCCTTCTGTTTACAAAGCTTCTTTGGTCTATTATTAAACCAGCATTTATTTATTTTGTTTGATGTGTATTTAGTTGGTATATGATTTTCTATAATGCTTTTAAGATGGTTTTTAATGAAATTCCAGAGGCCATCGACTGGTTGGTTAATGTCTTTTTCTAATAAGAATGTTTGTTGAAAGTTTAATGCAGCTTGGTGTAGTTGTGTTAGTTTACATTTATTCCAGAGTAAGATTTTTCTTTTGGGTTTTGAATTGGCTACTGCTTTTATCTGACTGTGTATTTTTATGATCTCATGGTCTGATAGACCAGGGATAATATCATAATCAACTACTAATCCAGGTCTGTTGGTTAAGGAAGAGATCTAATGTGTTGTTTTATCTAGTTGGCTTTTTAATGATTTGATCTAAACTTAGGTTGTGTAAAGTTTCTATGAAAAGCTCATTTATGTCCTTAAGGTTTTGGTGTTTATCTATGGTTAGTGTTTTCCAATTTATATCAGGTAGGTTGAAATCACCCATAATCCAAAAAACTGCATTTTTATTTGTCTCTTAAAGTGTAGTAATCTGATTACATAGTTTCTGCATGTATTCTAAACTAGAATTTGGTGGTCTGTAAATGCTGCCTATTATTAGGGATGTTGAGGTGGTATTAATTTTACAAAATGTTGATTCTATATTTTTTGAGTTAGGTAAGGTAATTTCTTCTGCTATAAGAGTGTTTTTTATTGCTAAAAGAACTCCTCCATGATTATCAGCCCTATCTTTTCTAAAAATTTCATAGTAATTCAATTACTATTGAAAATTTCTGCATGATAAATTTCAGGATGTAGCCAAGTTTCTGTTCCTGCAATTATGTCTGGTTTCTCACATTCTAATAAAAATTCTAAGTCTGCTGTTTTGTTCCTAATGCTTTAAAAATTTATTACTAAGGTTTTAAGGTATTTTGGTATTACTTCTTTAGTAGGTTTGTTTAGTGAGGCTGTTGTATTAATTTTAGTAGATTTAGGTTTAACAGGAGTGGATCTGGCTAGTGGTTGGTGAGTTTGGTTTGGGATGGTGTTTAGGATATTGTATGGGTTAGAAGTGTCTGCATCAAAGGAATCAAACAGTCCTGATGTAAACTGAGGTAACCCACACGGTAGACAGTGCCATGATGCATCTTTGTTGGCTAAGGCATAATACACAGGTGTATTCATATGGAGACATGATGCATGGTACCATTCATCGCAGGTGTCACATTGAATGGCTTTCTGTTTCATGGTGCATACTTTTTTGCAGATGTTGCATCTATCTTTAGATCTAGGCCCTGGATTTTTCTCTACATCTCCTGCTAATAATATTAACAGTGATAGGTATTTATTTCTGCTGTGTCTGATTGAGAACTTCCATTTGTGATGGGTGATCTTCTTTAATGTTATGGAAGTGTATGTTAGGTTATTTTTGAAGTTGCATTGATCTAGAGTGGGATGATTGATTATGACTGTTGTTTTCTTTTTAAGTTTAGTGTTGACTAAGGTAGATCTAGTTCTATGTTCAGCTAGTGTGTATTTAGTAATTATTAGGATAAATAGCCAGAGCAATTTCGTGATGACTGTTGTTGATTTTAGTTTTCAAAGGTCTAGTCTAAATCTAGTTTAAGGTTTACAATGCCTAAGTTAAGTCTAAATCTAAAGTGAAAGCTAATTTACAATGACAATTAAATCAGATCAAATGGTTTATTAAATTCAAAATATGGACCTAGACTAGATCTAATTCTAGATCAATATATTTAGATGTATAAATCACTATATAGAATATTACTATTAGTTATTAGTAGTATTAAAGGCTTACAGTTGGTATTGCAGTTTGTATTGTTTTCATAAAATCAAACTATCTGACATCATGGAACTTGCTTGGATTTTTTTTAGTTTAGCCTATGTCCATTACAATTTTTGGCTATTAGAGATTCATTTAAGAAATCAGTTAGATCTATAAGTAATACTCTTAAAATGTTTTTACTTGTCAATGAGTGGCAATTTTTTTTTTTTCAAATTCATTTTGATGCCTTGACCAAATACTTTGCTGTGTTCTTATATAGAAGTTTAAAAAAAATAACTGCATTGTTATCACTGATATTTGCTTGATTTTTATGTGTGTTTTTTTTTTAAAACACATTACAAAATATCTAGTTCAATACAAAAGCATGCAACATTTTATTCACATTTGACTTTTTATTTAGCAGATTATATTCATATAGTAATATTTCTATTTTAGTCTTTGTGGACAAGTTCTCTAAGTGTAATTGTTTAGCATCATGTTATTTTGTGTTCCCACCAGATGGGGAGGTGATGCTGATATTTAGAGACAAAGTCAAAGAACTACTGAAAAGTTTTACACAAATACTAACTCTTGCTCATGAAAGTAAGTTTTCATTTTTTATCATGTATTTATTTTCAAAACAAATGTACATTTATGTACACTAAATGTTGCAAGTAGTAAATCAAGTCTTTGCTAAAGAAAGTAGTGTTACGTTACTAATAATTATATTAACTAAGGGCACTCAACATGAAATTGAAATGACATATCATAATCATAAAGGTGGTTGAATTTCTTAACTGACTTGTTACATGTTTGGTTCTACATTCATAAGCACCACAAAAAGTTAAAATTGTTATGTATATATATACTTCACACAATTATACATTGGCATTGACAAGACATGAATGAATTTTTAAAAAGTAACAATTAGTCAATTAATAACTTGTAATTTATTATTTTGTTTGATACCAACAAGAAAACTAATCCTGCAGTATTCACAGAAATAACTAAATTTGCGGGGTTTAGACGCATTAAATAATTTTTTTACACTATTTTTCCCTCATGCATCCTCTGATCAAGTTGATACCTTAAACAATTATTTATTGTAGCTAAACAAAAAACAATTAGTCAATTAATTATTGCTAATTAATTATTTATTTTGATATCAAATAAGGGAAATAACTTGTACATTATTGACAGATATAGTTTACAAGGTCTTCCCCTTTAGATATGCTTTGTTTTTTTTAAAAAGGATTTTGTACATTTCGCACTTTTGGCTATGTTTCAAAACATTGGATAGATAACAGAGATGAAGAGTTAATACAAAGACTTCCTGGCCACAAGATAGTTTCTGATGATTTTACCATTACCCATTGAAAATATCTACTCTTTATTTGTCTTAGGTTTAACCTCTCCACATATAAATATTTGTCCTATAAATTACACTATTATCGCTATCAGTCTTTCAGTGTAAGACCGGTCTAGAAGGCATTGAAAACTAGATCTGCAATTCCTTACCTGTTTTTTGGTAGGGTTCCCAGTGGTTTAATAAAAGCATAGGTGCAGAAATAGCTTGAATATTTTTATTTCAGCATGTGGAAATGTAGGTCAAGACAAAAGAAATAGTTTGTGTATTTTGATATATCATTATCAAAATTTTAATTTGGTATAAAAACCTAAGAAAATTGTTTTTGAGGCATTGTGATTTTGTATGTCTTGCTATGGATTGTGAACTGAGCTAAATATTTTGCTTGCTAAGCTACAAGATTTTAGAGGAACATTGTCAGTTTGAAGATCACTTGAGAATCCATGCTATTGATGACATTTAAAAGTCCAGTTAACAAACAAAGGCATTAAACATCTAGAAACTACTCATTGCCTTAAATTATTGTACTGGTCACTGAATATTTTTGTATGTTCTTTTGTGTTTATGTGTTATTTGTATTATGATATAATTATTCTGTGATACTTTCCATACAAATGTTTATGGTGCCACTTTTTGAAATACTGTTCAGGTTTTGATCCCAATGCAGCATTAGAAACAACTGTGCGACGAGTCAAGCAAGATGTTTCTAAGTTTATAGAAGATCTGATTGGTGAAACTTTAGATCTGGTAAGTCTTTTACACTTCAGGGTTCATGTGCTAATCTATTTTTTTGTCATCCTAGTAAAAGACCGTGGAACTCCTTGCTTCTGAAGACCTTTTCTATATGCTCAGTTCATGGTACCTTTGAGTAGAATTATAGTCATGGAAATCATGTCTCACAGTGTGTTCAGACAGTCTCAGTTGCTTCACTGTTTCCTGACTGTATGCTCATACTTAGATTTGTAACACAACAATATCGCTTGTGTTTTCCCTTGATATAACTCAAAATTATCTACAGTATTTACTCTCTTGTGAAAATGTAGCTTGCTTAAATAATGGCATCTCAAGTCATATATTTTATATATATTTATTTATATATAAAAATTGCTTAGAGTATAGAATTTGATAATTTATATGTAAACATTGTTTTATTTCTCTAGACATCAGAGGAGGCTGTTTCTGATCTATCATCTCTCTCTGATGAAGCAATTAACGACACAAACTCATTTGAAGATCTCAAAGCTCAGGCTGTTGTTACCAAGGTAGGAAACTAGGAGAGTATCATTTACCCACTATTTTCTAGGTAGAATTGTTTCCCCTGACTTTTCAAGTAGCAAAGTTAAATTCAGGGCAGACATGTTTTTGTTAAATTGAAAATATGTCATTTCAAGGCTTTACAAAGAACACTTCTTTTTACTAAACAACAGAAACATTGATATAGTTTCATTATACTGCTAGCATTTCCGAAAGTCAATAAACAGTTAAGGTCTAATATACTTGAACACAATACATTTAATTAGAAAAAGTTTATTATGAAATAGTCATTGATATTTAAAGTGTCATATCTTCATATTATTGCAGAATGTTTAGAGGAAAACTTTGTTTGTTTTTGGAATCTTTATGTTTTATATTTGGTTATTATTTTTAAAAATCTCATAAGTAAAACATGTTATTGTTGTTTCAGCTATTGGAAAATCATCGCCGGGAGGTTAGTGGCCTAGCTGATGAAGTAAGCTCTCATGGGAAAATAATTGGAAATTCAAATCATGTAAATAGTCATGAACACCTTGAACATAATAGCATCAATGGCACTAGCAGCCTCATCACTGACAGTCTTGTGAATGGTTACCACAACTCTGAGAAGGCATTCCTGCCAGTGAGAAACTCCCTTGTACATAAAACAGATCTTACAAATGATTCAAAAACTGTCCATGACAATGTCCAGTTACTAAACAATAAAAACAGTTCACAAGATAACTTTAATTCTGTTGACAAACCTGATGAAAATGATGCTTTGGATGAGACAGACAATAATAATCAACACGATGAAGTTGACATTGAGAAAGATTTTGAGGAGCTGAAAGAGTTTGTGCGTAAAACCCAGACTGCTGTCCGGCCCAAAGTAGAAGCTGTTGAGTTTGATGACTCACAGCTCTGTGAGGTGAGAGAGGAGCCACTTGCCCAGTCAAAGATTGACCACAATGAAACCAGGGAAGAGTTCCTGACCAGGTACTCTGTTTTTGATAAAGTCCACAATACAGAGACAGACTTCTCCCAGTTTGAGAACATTGACTTCTTCTCCAATGAGATTGATCCAGATCTCTTGTCAATGAATCTAGAAATTATTCCAGAGGAAACTGAAGAGGAGCTAGAGCAGGAGGAAGATGAGGAAAAAAAATGGAGATCTAATTGGATATTTAAGGTAAAACAGGATTCTTATCTGAGAACAAAATATGTCTATCAAAAACAGTGCAATGTTCCAATCAATATTTCCTATGTTTGAAATAGATTTTTTTTTTTTTACAGTATTTGATGAGGAATTCATTTATTTTGTTTTTGACTGTATGAATGCAATAAAAGAACTCATGCTAAACACCCCTCTTTACCCCCCCCCCCCCCCCCCCCCAAAAAAAAAAAAAATTTAAACTAAATAAAACAATTAAACCTGATGTTACAGATAACATAACACAAGGAGCTAGAAATGGTCCACTGGCTGTAGTTTGCTAGCATGTGTACATAACTGAGTTAAATACTGATGTTTACATAACAAAAATCAAATCAATTTTTAAACAAATTACTCAGTAATACAACAACAAAAAATATAGTTATAATATTGTCCACTGAAAAATAAGCATAACAGTAAATTCAATGAAAAAGGCACTGTAGAAAGCAACATCAGTACACTCCTCAGTACTTCTCAATACTTCATTAAAAAAAAATAATTTTTAAGAACTGAACAGAATAGGTAATAATTACTTGATAGTGTACAATAAGAATCATTCTGTAGTTCAAATTGATCACATTTATTTATTGGTGATGCTTTTTTTTAAACTATTGGTTGCAACCTAAAAGGCATTAATTCTTTCTGATATCCTTTTAGGGAAGCAATCAAAATGACAGCATGGGAAGACAAGTCAACAAAACCATCCCAAGGCCAGAGATCAGTTACATGCCCAAGATTGCTAACAGGTTAGATAAAAAAAAAAAAAATATATATAAATATATATGTTCTAGACATGTCTAAATTATTATTATTATTTCTAAGATTATTTTGATAAAACAATACACTTTCTAGATTTTGTCATCTGTAAAGCATATCTGTTTTCAGGGCTGATGGTTAACAGGGTGTCATGTGTCTAGCACAATGACCAGCCACCTTTACTTCCCCAGCATATGCAAGGTTATTTGGATGGGGGAATTCAATGGCGTCCTAAAAATCCCAAATTTGACAATTCTAGTTTTCACCAGGATTTGAACTTTAAGCCCTTCTGTTCAGAAGCCACAGATTTACTAATTGGCCACCACACTTTCATATATATATATATATATATATATATATATATATATATATATATATATATTTATATTTATATTATCAAACTAAATGTTAACACGAAGATACAAATGAACACATTTTTTTTGGTATTGTAATGTCATTGTAAATATTAGTACTTAAATGAGGAAATTAAAAATACTATTGTTAATTTCTGTCAGGAATATTGAGTATATGTCAGAGCCTGACCTATTCAGTCCTTCTGATCTGGATGGATCTGATGATGAAGAGAATACATACTATGCAAACACCTCTAAGGAACTGGCTAGGATCTCCAGCCAACGAAACAAGTACAGATCTGGCAACACAAGTGATGACTCTGATTTCAGTGTGAAGTTGAGATCACCTCTGAGGCTGTATGATGACAATGCTCAAGGTTTTTATCATGAGTTTTTCTTATTGGTTATGTTGGAAAAGGGAGGGGAATAAGTGATAACTTTAATTCTGTTAATAAATCTAATGAAAGTGATATTTTGGTGAGATGGAGAATACTAATGTACTTACTATTTGCTGTTTTATCTAAGGATATAAAAAATTTAATTTTAGTTTTATGCTCACTATAAAAAATTGGGATTCAAGGTTTGTTATGCAGATTTAGGAATCTAGACAGTACATATCTGGAAATGTGACATAGATGACTTCTTTCGCCAATGAGCACAAACAGCTTTTCAAATATAGATATGCAAAGTAGCTTTAAAAAAATGTACAGAATTTGAATTAATAATTTGTTTTCTGTGTATGTCATTAATCTATTCCTCTTCAATCTGTATTTCAATGTCCTTTCAATTCCTACTCTGCCTCCTTATCTGTATTGTAGTCTTTTGTAATTTATGATGTGTCTTGATTCCTATATTATTTTTGTTACGATATGTAATATACTACTTTTGCTTTGGAGTTGATTAATTCATAAAAAAGAAAAAAAAAACAATTATGGAATATTTGTTCTTGTGTGCTTATATTTTTAAAAATTGTTATTTCTTTTTAATAATAGATTTTTTAGATGGCCCTTCAACTCGTGTAGATGGTCCTCTAATTGCTCCAACCAAACAGGAATTGAAGTTCCTCCAAGATCTCATACCTGCAGATAATGATGATCCAAAATTTGTTGTGCCCCCTGAAAGTGTAACTATTCAAGAAGGAGAACCTGTCAAATTTTCCTGTAGAGTTACTGGCACACAACCTGTTGGTAAGTATACATTTAATGTGCATTCTCATAGCTAAGAAATTTCTTCATTACCTGTTTTTTTTTTTTTGTTTTTTTTGTATAGATAAATTTCCTATATAGTTTGATAATTATTTTTCTGTCTTATTATCTCAGATGTTTTCTGGTACAGAGAAGGAGAAGAAGTTGAAGAATTTGAAGAGTCTGAGGATGTGGAAATCTCAAACAGTGGAGATAAATATAATATCACACTTTACAACATCAGTAAAGCAATGGCTGGACAGTACATGTGTATTGCTTTGAATGAAAAGGGGAAAGCCACACAATATCTAGTGGTCACTGTTAAAAGTAATTATCTGTTGCATTTATTATCGTTAAATTGAATAAACTAATAATATTCCAAAAGTTAATTATTTTTATATTAATTAGAAATAATGAAGATATTTTATAATTCCTTACTTCTGTAGTCTGAAATATAGAGGAGTCCACTTAATTTGAAGAGACTTTGGAGTGGGCTCAAATTTAAAGAAGTTTACATCAGACTTCAACAAGGGCTATAAAAGAATAATGCAGATAGTTTCTTCCCTTGCTAGTGAACTCTTCAAACCTGAGGGCTTGGAATTGAGCCAGTCCACCATTCTTTGTCCCTCACTAGGCACATTCATGCCTAGACTAGGCCAGTATGCTATGCAAGACACACAATATGATGCTAGAAATGGACTGATATCAGCTTGTTGAAGGATTTGACAATGGCTTGTTATGGACTGATAAAAAAAAAAGTATTGCTCATGACACATTTTTTGTTTTCATTCCAATTATCAGGAAAAAGGCTTAACAACTTTGAATTCACTATTTATTTTATTATTTTTTTTTTGTAATGAAAAAAAAAAAGGATTTGAAAAAGAATACATAAGGAGAAGACTGAAAGAATGAATAGAATTTAAATTAAGCAAACATCGATTGATATCAGTTTAAATGATCAGCATTCCACCATTTTAATACTTTTGTACCTTTACTAGACTGATTTCTAATCTTTTTGTTTCTACTATTTTTGTCAAACATTAGGCTTTCTTGAAGTTTTGAAGTTGTATAACATTTAAGTTGATTAAAAATAGCATGCTATGACTATTTAATGTAGCCTCTTAGTCAAATCTGTATAACATTTTGTAAATACCTTTTTTTCCCTTTAATTATGTTTACTTAGGTAATAAGCATGATTTAAAGAAACCAGAATTTATCAAAGGGTTAAAGGATGTGGAAGTTACAGAAGGTCAGAGTGTTAAATTTAGAGTCAAGGTCAAAGGTTACCCTCCTCCAAGGATAAGCTGGTTTAAGGATGGAACATTGCTTAAAAGTTCAAAAACATGTAGGCTTGGTAAGTATAAAAAAAGATTTTGATGAGTTTGAACAATGCTATGAGACATGAGAAATTTTATTTCAAAGAAAAAATGGGGCTACAGCAAATGTAGACTCTTTATAAAATAGAATTAAAACTCTACTACAAGTCTCATCAGTTGAACAATTTATGTTACATCTGTTCTCCAGAAAAATTTGGCAATCGGGATTACATCCTTACTATTGATTATGCAACAATGAATGATGATGCTGAGTATACAGTCTGTGCACGCAATGTAGCCGGGGAGATAAAGGCTTCAGCTCAAGTCATTGTAGAGCCTCAGACAGGTAACTTTTGTTTTACAATAACAGAGTTTTGTGGTTACACAATTACTGTATAAATCAAATATTTAGTATTTATTTTAATTTTATATTTATACATCTTAAAATTAAATGTCCTTAAATCTTTTGGTTCTTTGTGCTTTTTCTTTTTGAAGATATTTATTTTGTATATATTTTGAAATTATGCATTTATAAAGTGTGATTTAAAATACCATTTTTAATTAAAAGATTTCTAAAGCATATACTGATGTTAATTTACAGAATGGAATATTATACACTTATATTTAAACTTAAATTATTGTTTCAATAGAGCTCTTTTTAATTGTTTCATAATTTTAAATATTATTTTATATTTCTTTTTCAGTAAATATTTAAATTAATAATGTTTAACTTTTATTGGCGAAATTTTTCTCCTTGCTATTATCTGATATTGTTTGTTCTCTCAGACGCACCAGTTAAAAAACAAAGGCACTCATCAATGACAACCTCAGGGGCATCAGACTCTGATTCTGACAAAACGTCCTCCAGATCAAGTCTTTTAAAATCTTTCTTATCAACAGCTCCCAAAACTTCAACAGCTGCCTCAAGAAATCTCAGTCCTGATCAAGAAAATCTGCTTCCTGTCAACCAACTGGACAGTAAACTGAGTTTAGCACAAAGGAATATTGAAGAAGAGTCTGAGAAAATGAAGGAGGATGCAAAAAGGGTAAATTATTTTTAAAGCTTCATTTTCATCCTCATAATAATATTCTCTAATCTGGGTTTTATAAATGTATTAAAAAGAACTGCTTTAACAGTACAATCTCAATATTAAATTAAAATTCAATTGATCTTGTTAAATTTTCTAATGAAATTCTATTAAATGTGTCAAATCTATTAACTTACTAACACAGTACTCAAATAGAAGATAGGGAGAAATGAAATGTGATACTTAGTGCAAAGGCATTGCACTGTATATAATAGTAACTAGGTAACAATTTTAATTGTGAAAAGAAAGTAGATGTTTACAATTGGTTTATTAGAGACCTATCATTTTACAAACTATTAATTAGCATCAATAGGTCATACATTTCTTAATTGATATATAGAAAATGTCTTTGGTATTAATTTTTCTTATAATTATATATATATATATATATATATATATATATATATATATATATATATGATATGATATATTTACATATATTTTTAAAAAATTTTATGTGCCAATAGTCTTCAATTGAAATGATTAAAAATGTGTCTTCATGTTTCCTCCCTTGTTGTTTTATTGCATTGGTTAGTGGTTGGATCCATCTTAGAATATTACAAATGTATTTTAATTAGTAAAGCCTAACAATGCCATCAGCTAGATGTAACTGCTCAAACTTGATGACTAAATTAACAGCTATCAGCTCTACATTATGCTGTGCTAGCATTGGAGGTCAAAGTTAAAAGCCTTGAGGTAGTTTTGTCCTCCCTAGTCAGCCATGGTAGGGAATGGACTGAGTGTAAACCTAGTCACATGGTAGGTAGAAAGCTACAGAAGAAAATTGCTTCATCTGGTGCTTGCTGTTTTACTCTTGGCTTAGTGAAAGGAATGAAGTCCATAAGGTGCAGCTGGAAACATTATGCACTACGTGCTTGAATCTTCCCAGAGAATTTTTACTTTGCTATTGAAATCCTTCAGGATAGAAGACTCTAAAGTAGCAATAATACATAAACCAGCGAACCATAATCTTCAAATACAAAAAACAAAACCTAATAAAATACTTAAAAGACACGTTCCTCGTTCCATATGCTAGGACTAATTTGTACAACTGCTCCTTCTTCCCTAGTGATATTAGAGTATGGAATAGGTTGTAGAATTTAAGTTATTGGTTAACATACATGACTAGATTGACCTAGGAACATGTGTAGTATGTGATCTTCTTTTTTGAATTAACTTCTGTATTATATATGATATCTTAGTTATACCAATTAGTACCTTACATTCAGTTAGAAATATCAAAGTAATGGTAAAAGTGATTTTTACTTAAAAAAAAAAATATTGTTCAAAATTGGTGATTTATTTCATTTTTTTATGGTAAAAAAAAACAACACTTTTATAAATATTTTAAAATTATTTTAAACAAACATGATTTTTATAACATGGCATCTATTACTTCAAATCTTGTTTATTGTTTTTTTTTTTTTTTTTTGCTTTTAGTTCCCAAAAGCCTATAATCAGATGCAAGATGCTTGAAAATATTATTAACCCTTAATACAATTATGGAATGTTTTTTTTACAGCCTAAAATTATACTTTTAAAATTATTTATATTTATATAGTTTACTTGTATTGTTGCAGTAAAAAAAAATAGTTTGTTTAGAATTCAATTTTTTTTATATGAATTGCTAATACAAAAACAACAGATAAAAATTTTTCTATAATTGCTTATGTTGTTAGACAATTTTTTTTAGTTCATTTCTGGAGTATTGTTAAATGCTTGTTTTTTATTGTAGTCTTTTTTTAATTCAAGAAATTGAATAATATTTTAATATTATTATTTTCTGATTATCCAGGATCAGTCAACAAAAAATTCCAGATTGTTCTCCCCTGGTACATTAAACGTACTTGAGGCAGCAGAAGAAATAATTCAACAAGAGAAATCATCATCTAACATTACGATTGGCAAGTTGCCAGACCAGTATGAATCTTCTTCAGGACACATCAAAGATCATTTACAGGCAGTAGTAGATGATTTAGGACTTCCAGACACTCTGGATGATTTCCCACTTTCTAGTCATGCACCAATACAGGATGCACCAGTAAAATCAACTTTAGAGTTCTCTATTCGAAAAACGAAACCAGTTGATGCTGTGGCATCATCATCACCCAAGGAAATCAATCGGCCAAAATCTGAACATTTTACCAAATTATTAGTCAGCAATGGAGACCATTTGACCAAGTTGGTACCCAATAATCTCCCAAGAAGAGATTTTTATCAAAATGATACAATAAACATAATCAATACCTCCTTCGACAGCGGGAAAGGAGCATCGCTTCAGGATATCTCTACCTCACTAGCAAGTTCATTTTCTTCCAACTCTAGCTCTAGGGACAACATAGAGTCTGACCTAGAACAGGCAAAAGCTCCTTTCACAAAACTTTCTTTCAGTAGGGACTTTGAAGTTCAACAGAACTCTGAGAAGAAAAAATGGTCTGTGAATTTGGATCCCTTTTCTCCACAAGCTGAAATTGTCAACTTACCAATTTCTATTAATAAGGTATAAATACATTTATTATATATTTTTGTTGACTTGAGAAATGCCCTTGTACCTTAGTGAGCTGTTCTTTCTATATGTCCCTGTACTCAAGGCTGCTAGTTGTGCTGTGTTTTCCCCTCAAATGTTACAGTTTTAGGGCTTTTTGGTACATGGACCAAACGTTTGGAACTTGCGACCCTTAGAGCTCAGACAAACCATGTCTCACTACATTCAAGAAGAACAGAAGAACATTAAGACCTACCTGTTTAAAACGTATTTAGATTAGTTTGTCATTTAAACTTTTATTATGTCTGTCATTTTGTCATAGTGCCTTGAGCCTATGTTATGTTTGTTAACAGTTCTATATAAATTGAATTATCATTATTATAATGTTTTTCACTTGTATTTTAAAGTGAATAAAGTAATATGGGTTATAAATATAACAAAAATTGCAACAAAAAATATGTAACAAAATAAATGTTAATATCAACTTTGATTAATTCTTCACATTTTTGAAACTAATATTTAAAAACAATACAACTGTGTTTCTTCAACAAACAGCCTACAATTGAGGTCAACAATGTGGATATCAATCTCACTAGCATCCAAGGGGACAGTCAAGCATCTTCTCCTCGCCAGTCAATTGATTCTGGTGTGTCTGTCAGCTCCAAGTTGGAGCGACCAGCTCCTGTTCACATGGTTGGCCACACCAGTGAAGATGAAGTGCCAGAAAGCAGGACTGAGTTCAACACTGATGGAAGTATTGAGCTTCCATCTGTCAATAAACTGCGAGCCATGTTTTCCAATGTCAAAGAAGAAGATCTGGGTGATGGCAATTTCAAAAGGGTAAGGCATAACTACTGAATGTTTTTATAATGGAATATTTGTGATGTTGGGCCACAGAACAGTAGCAAAGCTTATTTTTCATCCTTATCAGAGTAATTGGAAAAACTTATTTTGTGAAAACAATTTATGTGGAAAACTTTTATCCATATAATGTTCAACATAAAATAGTTGAAAGATTACTTTAGTGTCTTTTTACCCACTAAAGATAAATATGGGAATACTTTTCCTTCTATTTCTTAGACATGATTGTCATGACCTATCCTAATATGCTTAATTTGCAACCAAACTATTTGATTTCAAAAACTTTTTGATTACCACTTTAGCGATGATTGCAATTGCTCAGAAACAGAAACATAGCTTTTATATATTATTTGTCTGACTGCTGTTTGAAAGGCCATCATCACATTAGTACACTCTATATATGGTATTATGAATTAGTCAAATAGCATGTGGCGGGGGTGTTGGTTCTCAACAGAATTGGTATCCCACGAATGGTATGCAAAATATAAGCATGTATATAATCATCAAAGTACCACTGGTTTGGTTACTACTATTTGTTATGAAAATCTACAGTCTCTCTGTTAGGCTACCTGATAATTTGTCAACTTTTAATAATAATTTACATTTGATTTGAATAAAATAAATACATTAAACTTAAATGTAATATTAGATATTAAACTGTTTACTATAAATAATATTAGAAAAAAAAATGTTGAAAATGTGTACAATTACCAATATTTACAAATACTTTTTTTATAGTTAAAAAAATAAAGTTAGTATTGGATTTAGTTTTATAAAAAAATAAAAAATTTCAAAGTGTATAAGTGCTGATGTTCAAGTCTAGACAATATTTGTTGCCAACTGTCTACTGAAAAAAAAATTGACTGAAGAAATATCTGCATTTTAAAAAAAATATTACGTGACATCAATGTTGATTTTCTTTTTTTTTTCATTTCAACAAAAACAGAAAATTATTTTAACCGGCAGAGCAAAAAAGCTATTTAATTAGTTTTGATAAATGTTTGGTGAGTTTTAGAGTAGAGATTTTTTTCTCAATTTTCTTTTATAACAAAAAAAAGCAAAACTTCTCATATACTGACACTTGACTTATTAAAATTGCAAACATTTTTTTGTGGGCTAGATTTTTTTCAAATAGTTTTTAGAATTATATTTGTGTTTTTTTCAAGCCAAATTTAACCTTTAAACAATCTTGGCTGGCTTTATTTTTAATATCCTGATTATCATTTCTACTATTTAATCAGTATTGTTCACCTTAGAGAATAGAAATGATAATTTATATTAAAATGTCTGTCCAACAGTTTTAGTGTTAAGAGAACAATTAATATATCATCATTGGTTCAATATAGGACTAAACTTGTGTTTTTTTAGTTAATAATTGAAGATAATTATCCACAACATTACACAATTGATATTCATACATTAAGACCAGGACTTACCTACCTAGACTTAGATCCTCGTGCCCCATTTGGCGCCTTGGGTGGCAAGGTCTGTCATTGGCAATGTCAGCAGCCTACTCCCAAGTTTATTTTCTGAAGAAAATTTTGTAGGCATTTGTTTTTCTCACTTTAAATCTGAAAATTAAATTAAGAATTCCATGGCATCACAGAATTGATTATTATTTCTCTCAAAATCAAGAATCAAAGTTTAATTTTTTTTTTTCCAAAAATTAACCCTAGCTGTTTTATAAGTGTTTCCTATTATATTTAATAAGTCTTTTTTTTTTTATTTCTGTTTTCAAAATATAATACATTAAAAATATATATATATTGCAAAGGACATTTTCTTTTTATAGAATTTTAATTTTGTAGATCACATCATACAGATCTTTATTATTTTTCCCTTAGTTTTGCTTTGCTGTGAACTGCTCCCATATGTACTCTTGACATATATCTCACTGCTTTTCATTTCATTTAGTTCTTTTCATTGATTTAGTTTGTTTTTGTTATTCCTTCATCTCATTATATGGTTAATACAACTTTCAGGGCGAGTCAGCTCATCAAGTAAGTCATTTCCTTGCCTCATTTATAGTTAACAAGGTACACAACTCTGCATGCACATTTCAATGTATATATCAAATGATTGATTCCTAGTCTTTAACATACACTTGGCATGCATGTGTGTATGTGTGTGTTTCTTAAATCTTGAAAAAAAAATTAACTGTAATTTTTGAAGGTATTATTGGTTTTCTATAGTTGCTAATATTGCCTATACATTTTAGAAAAGGCTTAAAAAGATTAATAATATGATGCTAAACATTTACATATCATTACATATTCATAAGAATATCAATATATGTACAAATTTATATATACATGCACTTTCATAATAAATAGCTTATCTAAAGTTCTATATGATGCTTAATAAAAGTATTGATATATTTTCTTTGATATATTATAAGACATTTGTAACTAATTTTAATACTGTCTTGATCTTCAGCTATTTAGGCTGCTACTGCATGTTCGTTTTCTATTTTTAGACATTACTTGGTCTTTTCAGCTTCTGTCAATTTCTTTTATATTATCGTTTTTTTTTTCTTTTCTACTCTAGTTTGTTTCATTGTTGTTTATTGTGATTCTCTATTTTGTCATTTTCATCAAATGCTTTTTAACTCATTACATTTGGGCATTTTTTTTATCTGCATCAAAAATATATTTAAATCAATAAAATGATTAGTGTAAAAATAAAACCTTCAGTAGATAAAACAATTGATAATAAAGAGATTAATGTGTAATATCACTTTTTTTATTCCTCTGTTTGTCAAAATTTACATTTGTACTTACAATTTATTTTAGTTTCTCACACACATCTTTGACTGTTCCTATTTTCATGTTTAATTGTGCCTTAATTATTTGTTTTGTTTATTTGGTTGGGGAAACATTTTACAGTACTATTATTTATTAATTAATTAATACAGCTTGTGATTTCAAATGAAACTTTAAAAATTTTAATGATTACTTATCATTATAAAAAATAAAGTATTGACTTTTGTTCATTTGTTTCAGGTGCATAGTATTACAGCTAGAAGTGTACCCAAAGAAAAACTGGAGAAGTTGCGAGCATCAAATCAAAAGACAGAACTTTCATCTTCAACTCCAAACTTGCTCTGTGTACCTGGAGAGATGCCCAAAGTTTCCTCGACTGCCACACTGAAATTGGGCAGCTCATCCACTTCCATCTTATCTCCTGTCCCACTGGCTCCATCCGTTCTTGACACTGGCAAGCAACAACCACACACATTAACCTACATTGATGTCAAAGCTGACAAAGAGCCTGTGTTAATTTACCCAGAGACTGACATCACTGCCTCTCAGCAGCACCACCCTCACCTTCTGACTTCCATGAAGGCTCCACAGCCTCCAGTGAACAATCAGGGCTCACAGCCTAAACTCCTCATACACACTCCTGCATCCAAAGATGCTGATACAGTGAAGAAAAGCACGCCCAGGATCAAAAGTGGATGCATTTCTGCAAGGACAGCATTTTGGGAGCGTAAAATGATTGATGGCTCTTCTGTGAATGACAATGAATTCCCTGATATGTTAGAGGATGATGATTCATAGACTCATTTTCATTCAAAGAGCCCCCCATCCTCTGGATTTTGGACCACCCTACAAAAGAAGCAACTCATCTTAAACATTCCAACAAAGGAAATTAATTCTACTATTGAGAGCAAATACAAATCTTCTCTCACACCTAAAAAAAACAACTCCATAAACAACTAGTGAATTAGATGTAAATCTTGTTCAGAATATGTTGATCAGGTGCTACTAAATTATTTTTCACTTATTCTGCAATTTCCTCTGAACTTCTATTACTCAATGTATTCCAAGGATTAGATTTCAATGATTGTTTAATGTGTTCACTATTTGAAAGCAATTGGTGCATTAGTTTTAGCAGCACTGGTTGGACTTTTAGAAATAGCTTTAGAATCCACAGCCCCATTTCATCTTATAACTTAGATTTATTAATGTAATATTTTATACATAATTTTTTATTCAATTGTAGTTGTCTGTTTCTATTTTTATAAGATTACGAATGTAAAGGTTGCAAACAAATACTTCAGTTTTGAACAAACAATTTCATTGTAAGAAAATATTTCTATTAAGTAAAAACTTGATTTAGGCATTATCAATTAAAGGTTGAACCTTAAATACAATATAATATGTTATATAATTAAAACATTGTATCTCCCATTCCAAAGATTAACAATAATTGCATCTATTCATTTATAAAACTCTTTAGCGGAAATACCGAAAGATGTAGTCTGTTCAAGATAAAGATTTTCTAGCCTTCTAGCCAAATAAAAAAATTTTTTTTATACTTTGAAAAATTTTAAAAACTAGAGTTTTCTCATTATGTCCAGATAGCTAGTATTTTTTTTCCCCCAAAGATATACACCAAACCAAATATCTAGGAAAATCATTAGTCATTTCAAGATCTGTGTCCAGGTTCCACCTAGGTTTTGCACATGAATGTGCAAGCTGAATGGAGGAATTGTAAAAAAAAAAAGCTAGCGCTAACATTTCAAATGCTGCATTCATTCAGAACTAATATGGTTCAATTAACAGAAAAGTACAAAATGTAGGCAAACATTGTTCAAATTTAAAATGATTGTTTTCTTGTTTTCACAATTCTGATCTTTTCACTTTTTATGCCAGTGTGTATCTTGCTACTGTGAAACATATTAAATGTGATGAAACTTTAGATTATATTCACCTAGTTTTAATAAAAAAAAATAAATATAACTTTAAATTAAATGAAAGGTTGATAAACGGATGACTAGGGTTAATAGCTATAAGTTAAAGATTTAATATAATTGTCGCAAACTTAGAACTTAAAGTATAATTTATTTGTACATAGCTGAAATTTTAAAATAAAATAGTGTTTTTTTTTTAAAGATAAAATACTATTAGCTACATGTGTAGTAATTAAATAGTGAAAGCAAATACTCATTCTAATATATGTGTAACAGCTAGATCTAATTTAAAATACTAATATCTTTGATATATTTCTATGATATTGTGTATTTACTAAGTATAATATAAATTTTACTCCTTTTAATGTATTTTTAATAATAGTCTATGCATTACAATTTTTATCCTATATAAAGTATTTTGATTTTAAGATGATTTGAATGTAATCAGTTGAATCATCACACTTAATCCATTATAGCCTCTATTTATGTTCAAAATGTTAAGCCTTTGCACCACTAGTAATTGTCTTTCAGAAATTTCTCTTGGTAAATGTTAATAATAAATCAAAATAGACTATTAAATATGACTCTAAATGGGTAAAGGCTAATAAACAAGCATCAACTAATATGTATTTTTCAGTGAATTTTTTATATATTTTTTTGTGCCACTAAAAGCTTTTCCAAGGTTTATGTAATGAAACATGTATGGCACATCTCAAGAAGTTTTTATTAAAACAAAGCAGAATATTTGAATGTGGGAGAGCTATTTAAAGGATAGAATGTTAAGTTGGTAAGATTGAACAGAAAAAACAACAAGTTATTTTGTAAGTCTTAAGAATGCAGAGTTCATGTTGTCTTGTTAGCAAATAAAATTACCATGAAATCATAATACCTTTCAACAATGTGTCAATAATATTCACTTATTTATTTTTATTTCTTTCAATGTTTACATCAAGAAGTTATATTTATTTTTTTCTTTACTAGTTTTTTTTTCCCAATGTTTTTAAGCTAGTTGTACACTATTTGTTATAATGTTCAGGCCATACAATGATGCAACTACTTAAACATGTGTATACTGACTGTAAAGCAAGTTTTTTCTTTTCATCTAAATGGAAGCCTACAATTTATTTCTATTTAGCTGCAATATTGTAAAAAGTTAGATGCAATATGTTTACTAAAAATGTAACATTTAACAGTATAATAATATCTGTAGAACAAAGAAACATGTTATTTAGATTCAAAATGGATATACTTTTTAGTTTGTTGATTGAAAGTGCCTTATCACATTTGATTTCCTTGACCATAACAACTGTGAGTTGGCATTGTGGGATATCGCATTTGATTTTCTTGACCATAACAATTGTGAGTTGGCATTGTGGGATATCGCATTTGATTTACTTGACCATAACAACTGTGAGTTGGCATTGTGAGTTGTAATGAAGGGCATCGTTGAAATACACAATTTCTTTGACAAAGTTTTGAAGAAAAATCTTTGGAAGTCCACCCTGATTTCTTCATGATTGTTCAACAGGCGGGATGCAACAATTTTGTCTACAGGTTTACTTTGAAAATAATCTGTTTCACCTTTTTCTCAACTCTCTAAAAAGACATGATTTTTGTTGTCATATAAATTGAAAATGTAAATGAATCAGTGGCCTGTTTTCCTGATAATTCATTAACAAAATTAAACAATTCTTACACTATATCCAATTCCAATAGTACAATTGGTCTTTGAAATTAATGTATGAAAAGAATTACTAGATTGAAAATCACCATACTTAGCAATTCTGTCTTTTACACTAAGTAGTAGGGTAATCATCTAGAATTTAAATTAATTTTAAATAATAAACGAACAAAAAAAAACAACTTATAATTTACAGATGGTGCAAATAAAATAATTGTATGCAAAAATAGATTTAGTGAATAGTTCTGCCAGCAGCTTGCAATAAAATGCAATGACTTCCCACGGATGGTTACATAAATGTTTTTCCAATGTAATTTTTAGATCTCAAAATCATGTTGTAAGTGTACACCAGTTTAAATGTAAATGGGAAATAAATGACAATAATTAAGGCATTACTAAATTTCTCATTAATATGTCCCCTTTTATATCCTTTCTTGTTCATACTTTGTTAATGCCCTTTAACTTTTTTTTTTAAATTGTCAGATAGATCTCTATAAAAAAAATTAGGTATTTGAGTATTAATTTTAGTGGAATGTTAAAACATTTGATTTGTCTATTTGAGGGGTTTTAGCTGTAAGACTAAGACTGCGTTATGGATCGTTATGGAAATTTGTTATGATTATAAGGACTCTTTTTCTCATTTACAGACAACAAACAGAAACATTCACATATATAGAACAGACACAACACAAAGAGTTCATTTAGCGACTACATGCTGGAATGTAATTATCTTCAATTTATTATGTAATTTTAAATAGATCTGGAAAATAAAAATGTATATTTTGACCAATCATATTTTAGTAGCTACCTTATTGTTACTGTATTTTCACTCATAATAATATGATAATTGTTATTATATATTATATATCTATATATATATCTATATATATATCTATATATATCTATATATATATATCTATATCTATATATATATATATATAAATATATGTTGTTTGAAAAGTTTAGGGCGCTGAAATATTTCACTTCAGACTCCTAAAACTATTATAACTATTATGTGGTTTAGCAGCTAAAACATCATTTAAAGTCATTTCTTTAAGTGAAATTATGTCTGTACTTTGTATGATTCCAGTTGTTACATATAATTGTTATTACCACTAAAACTCTTATCATCTTAAAGCTTCCATCCTGCTACTCCATTCAGTTCTTGTTCTAGTGTATACTTCATTGATAACACAGAAGCCAAAGATATGTATAACTTTAATTGGTGTACAGTGTTTATGTACGGGGGACTGTTTATTGTTTCTAAATGTTGTTTTGTATTCAGCCCCTATTCAATCAGGTTTGCTATTGCATTGTTGGAAGAAGGCATTTGGTTTGTTTGCATTGTAAATTTATCATAATTCTAAGTACTTTGTTTCATAATGTTAATAATGCCTATGCACTAATATTATAATGATTTCTCTTGTACTATAACTGAATGTGTTATAAAATAAAACACTATTTTTTCATGAACTTGAAATAAATACTGAAGTGAATAACTTTCATTGCTTGGAATGTTTTTATTTTCCTAAATGTTCTGAATCAAAGCCATAGACATGAATTAATTGGCGTTCCATACATGCAACATTAGGTTTACATTACTGTCTACCTAAAGCCATAGTGAGACAGAATTACAAACTACTACATCCTAACCAGAGCCAAAGCCTTATAATGTTTGAAGTAGACTGCCATATAATGTTAGCACTGATAATAATTTGAATACCAGTATATGAAAAAACATGTTAGTGTCCCTTTGAATATTCATTTTAGGATTGTATTTCATACTCTTTCAGAGAGAATTGAAAATGTATGTACTTGAAATAAGTTTTAAATTTAAAACAAACTGGAAATAATGAAAATGATACCACTAAATACAATCTAGTTGGCATCCTCTAAATGTGTTTTAGATTAGGGCTGGCCATAAATAATTTGAGGTCTTTGGCCCCTAGATCTAGAAAATGACACAATTGATTTAAAACCTAGTGGACTCTAACAATAATATTGAACACAGGTTTCTGCATTTCTTCTCTAAAAAAAAATAGTTCTGTGCTACACTCTCTGTGATTTAGAGGGCGACACTAAATAGGATATAGAGGGCTACTCTCTAACTTATGATATAGAGGGCTACGCTCTAACTTATGATATAGAGGACTACTCTCTAACTTATGATATAGAGGGCTACTCTCTAACTTATGATACACAGTGCGACAACCGGTAATTCCATATTTTTATCTTCTTTCATTCTTATTTTTGTATGTAACCTGATTAATATTAAATGTAACGTATTCGAAAAACCTTCTCAATTTTTTTGTGTTATTCTCTTAAGAATTAATATATTCAGCAGACGAAGATCTACTTGGATTTATGTTTTTTTTTTTGTTTTGTTTTTTAAAGCATTACGTCCCTTTGAATCCCACGCGCCTAAAAAGTAGTGTCAAGAACCTTAACCACGTTTAAATTTGAACAAAGACGAGGCTGTGAGAAAATTAGCATTAAAGTGAAGGGAGAAAACACACACATGAATTATGAACATGGTAAACAGGTGTACGTACGACGTGTTGCAAAGTGAATTAAAAAAAAAATAAAGTTTCTTAAAGAGATTGCCATAGTGAGAAATGCTAAAGTTGAGTTTCAATAGGAAGAGAGAAATAGGCTTAAAAGAAAGAGTGAGAAAATTTGTTTGTTTGTGTGTGTGTATGTGTGAGTGTGTGTGTGAGAGAGAGTTAAGAGGGAAAACGAAAATTATGAGCAGATGAGAGAGAATGAGAGAAAGACATGACAGAGAACAATTGTGAGCAGGGCGGATTTAAGTATTTGGAAGCCCCGGGGCAGGATTTTTGTAGTGGCCCCTACACTGTTTGGAAAGCTTGATTAAAGATTCATTTACTTATTCAAATACTTCTATCTAAAAGCTGGCTATATTTTAGTATAAAGAAAAAGGAGTTCTTGTAAATTTAATCTCAGTATTTAACATGAATTTTTCAGTCCTATTTTTGTATTTGTGGAGGATAAGGCCCTTGGTAGACGCACTGACCGCACTGTCGTAAGTCCGGAGCTGTATTTACTTATTCCGACCAAGCTACAAGTATACTTCTTAATCATGACATTTTTGCTAGCAGTAAAAATGAGAAGAAAAAAAAATGATAGAAGAAGAAAAAAAGTTAAAAGTTTCTGGCCCTTCGAAATTTTGATATATTTTTTAAATCTTTTTTGTAGATACCCCGCGGGGATGTAGCAGCCCCGCCTGCCGTTTCTTAAATCCGGTCCTGATTGTGAGAGTTCACTATTGATAATGTAGAGATAGGGGTCAGGGTTAGGCAATATGTAAAAATTAAATAAATTCATAATTCTAGAAAGTTGTGTTTAATTTTCCGACTTGTCGATTCGTTGAGTCAACTCTATTCAAAGTTTAGAGTTAGCAACCACATAGTTTAACCATGTTTAGGATGCGAGATGGCTTCCGAACCTGGGTCCCGAGTTCGAATCCTAGTAAAGACTGGGATTTTTTACCCAGTCTCATGAGTACCTGACATTAGTTGGGGAAAGTAAAGGCTGCCCACATGATTCCCTCGTTACCCGTGGGCCACAGTAACAGATGACCTCTAATCATCTGACCATCGCAAGGAATGAATGGGGAACTGAACTACTTAACCTTAACCATGTTTAACGTACTATAGGAAATAATGCTTTAAAAAAAAAGTAACAGTCTAACATAGCAAGTTTTTTAAAAATATGACGCTAACAGTCAAAGAAGAAATAAATGAAACAAAATTTGTTATGATACAAAGTGTTCTTTCATTTTTTTCGTTTCAATTAAATAAAAAGAAAAATGAAGCAAGATAAATCTAATCTTTCTAAATACTTTAAAACAATATGATTTCTAGAATGACTGATTAAGAATGGCCTCTATCCTGGTGACACTGAGTGTTGAGACAACCATTCTTATCTGATACATTACAGCAGACGTTAACTGAGAAGCGAAGAGAACCTACTTCATACGAGTACCCATATGTTGTTCTAATCCTAATGCCTACACGTTAATTAGAGACTTAGGCTCTGCAATGTCTTCAGTTTTCCTGTCTGATTCAGGTAAGCTATTCCATAATCTAATGGCACTAGGGAAAAGGATTCATGTGTTTCCCTAAAGATCCAAGAAAATATGAGAAAGACCAACCATTTGGCTTAGAGAAAAAGGATACGAACTGCTGAAGAGTTACTCATATTCAATTGGAGTTTATGCATCCTAACATTTCTATTTTAAAACAACTCCTACTATATGTTTAAATGATATGGTACTATTATCGATGAAAAATAGAGAAAAAAAATTGGCTACTATGGGGATCGAATCAATGATCTAATTGAAGTGAACTTCTATCCACATAATGTAAAATAAGCAGTAATTAATGACAGTAAAGTGATCTTTTTACAATTGTTGTCAGGCAGCTCCAGTTTATGTGCGAAATTTCAGAGATGAACATTTGAGCTGATAGCAGGGCCGGCCTGAGATAATTGGGAGCACTAGGCAAAGTAAATTTGGAGCTCGCCAAATGAAATAGAAAAATTAAAAAGAAAAGAGCGAC
This sequence comes from Biomphalaria pfeifferi, assembly GCA_030265305.1. NCBI lineage: Eukaryota > Metazoa > Mollusca > Gastropoda > Planorbidae > Biomphalaria > Biomphalaria pfeifferi. The sequence goes on along the minus strand of JASAOG010000336.1, from coordinate 297,570 downwards.
AAAAATAAATTCCACAATTGATTGAAAACTCCAACAAATAACATTGGACAACAGTTTCGCTATCTTTTCTCAAAAAAAAATAATTGGTTCGAACCCTGTTCCTCTACCCAAAAGAGGCCCTTGGCGGCTACCTAGTTTGCCTATACCTTAGGCTGGCCCTGCTAAAAGAAGGAATTAAGTATGTTAAGCTATATCATCTATATATAGTTCGTCCATCGTGGTTCGATGATGACCATTTTTTGTCATGCATTAGGGCTGATGGCATTACATTGGGGTTTTGTGCCTCCTCATGTGGCTGGTGAGACCTTTGTGAGCCCGAATGGTTCGGCTGCACTCTGGGCAGGTAATTCCTCTGGAGCTAGTGTCATTGGCCTTGCTTATTTTCTCTGACGCTTTTCTTCTACCAGCGCTGTTCTCTTGTCCTCTGCAATTTGTGCGCCAGTTTTCACAGCGCGACGCCATGTGCTTCAAGGTGGCAAGGTTAATGCTGAACGCTTTCAGAGAAGCTTTGATGGTGTCCCTGAAGCGTTTTCTTTGTCCACCTTGTGAGCGCTTTCCTTCCCTTAATTGGCCATGTGTCCTGCCCATCGCATCTGGGTCTGCATCAGGATTGTGAGGATGCTTTGCTGGATCGCTCTTCGCAGGACTTCAGTATCAGGTATATTTTCTTGCTATTTAACATTCAGTATTTTTTCTGAGACAGATCATGTGGAAGTGGCTAACTTTTTTGCATCTTTTCTTTATACTGTCCACGTTTCTGAGTCATAGAGCAATGTATGGGGGGGGGGGGGGGGGTGACAGCTCGATAGACCCCTAGCTTTGTGCTTGTGTTGATACCTCGTCTATTCCAAAATAATTTTTTTAAATATCATCAATACAACTTTGTGTGTAACCATTGTCAATCTCTAATACAGACATTCTCGAATTGTATTTTTCTTACAAAAATAATTTTATGAACACTAAATATTTAAATTATGTTGCCATAATCACATTTCTCATCCCATATTCATGTGTTTGGGTGTGTATCACCCTTCCCTGGACATACGGTTTGTGCGATAAGCTAACAACCTGTCCGTGGGAAAAAAAAATTCTGTTTAGGAAACCATTGCTAAAACACTAAACAGTAAAGAGGTGAGATAGGAGCCCACGAAGGAGAAGCAGAGAGGACAGGAAAGAGCTGGGAAGCCATTAAGAAAACTAGCAAGAGACAGTGGAGAGTGGCAAGGCACGCAAAGGAAACATGATGATGATATAATTAAAGGACTTATAATAATCTTTCAAAAGAAGCCATTTTTTCATTGCAATGAGATGGCAAGTCTTTGAAATATGACAAGGTGGGAAAAAAAACATACTTTTTGCTACGGTTTTGGGTCCCCACTCAAAGTGCCACAAGTTTTCCCTGTGGTAATTTATGACACTTACTTATATTTCCTAGCTATTTTGGTTGAATACAAATAATGAAGAAAAAAACAACTTTTTAAATTTAGATATTACTTTTGAAGACATTACGCACCCACGTGGGCCACACCTTGTGAGTGTGGAGAGAGTAAAACAAAAGATTTGATCTACAAGGACAAGCTAGTTTGGAAGGAAGAAATGAAAGATCTTATTGGATTCAACTGAAAACCTTATCGATATGAAGCATTAGGCCAGCAAGTCCAATGTACGGAAGCAAATTAAGAGATCAAAAAGCCAACACGTAAGAACTCAAGTCATCAAAACGAAGAATAATTCTAACAAATAAATACAAGGCCAGACTTTGACAATTTTATTTAAATATTGTTTACTTCTGTTATTCTAATATTGAACATCAAACATAAACCTCATGATATTGCAACAAACCTTTGTATAATGATTCACTTTTAAAATGTAATATTTATGTACGTAAAAACATATACGAATTTTGCAACAATTTTTTCTCCACCATCATTTTTCACATTGTACATGCTTGTGTGGTCTACAGACAAATATACTACTAAAAGTTCAATATTTTCCATTTTTCTTCTTCTTCATCGTTCTCATTGTTATGTTGGAGTTTTCAGGTGGCTAGACCAATACATGAGATGAACTGCGCAGTGGTTTCCAAATCAAGGAGCTCTCCATATAGTTTTCTTTCTATTGGTTTGATTTGGGGCCAATGTCTTATACGGGCCTCTTGGTAAAGAGAGCAGTTTTGGAGGACGTGGTCGGCATTCTCTGGTGATACTCCACATGGGCTGATTTCGCTGGTTCCAATTTTATAATTTTTCATAAAAACAGGTTTTTCAAGAATATTATATTTTGTTGTGTGATTTTCTTCAGAGATCCCTGTGACCAGCAGACAGCAATAAAGAAATTGTCGCACAGCAAAATCTCCCTAAATATTGCCTTTCACAAACATACAAGTTATGGTGGTACAAAAATGTGTAATAAAATCTAGTAGTCGGTTTAAAAAGAAAGCATGACTCACGAGTATTTGAATACAAAACATTTGGACTTTAGTGCGGTTTTTAACGGCTACATACAAATTGCTTTAAGAATCGCTTTTTAATACTTGTTTTAAAATATGTTTATCTTTCTGCACCATTTGTTATTTACTTTTGTGCAGCTGTAATTAAATTTTAAAACAGTGATATTTAAAATATACAACAATCAATAGCAAAAACTCTATTTAAATATGGCAGTCAACGTATGAGTCTTTAAGGAATGCACAAAACTTGTATCACCTCCCTTGTTTTGCATGTAATGACCTTGGATACCAGGGGCGGACTGGGTATCAAAATCGTCCCGGGCATTACCATATAAACCGGCCCACAAATGGCATGTCATTTTTTTTCTGTGAGAGGGGGATTTTTACCCCACTCTGCAATTTATATATATATATATATATATATATATATATATATATATATATATATATATATATATATATATATATATATATATATTAGTGTGTGTGTATATGTAATTAATCTTCATTACATTCTGATCTTTCATTCTTGCAAACGTTTTTTCTACCCTAGAATACTCTCTTCCAATAATTAGTAGAAAGACAGTACACACCGCCAAAGTGCAGCTAGGGAGTCCGGGGGAGCGCTGCGAGCTCCCTCCAGTGAGTTCCGGGGCTTCGCACAGGAGCCAAGCATTATTTCCGTTATTTTAAGCTTTAAAAATGCATACGTTATTTTAAGCTTTAAAAATGCATATACTGAAGTGTCTACAGTGCAATTAGTCTGCTACTCTTCCGCTAAAAAAAATCCAAAACCAAATCTGCTATTCACTGGAGTTCAGCGACTGGTAGAAAATGGTAAAATGCTTTAGTTTCTGTAGTGAAGGGGGGAGGGTAACCACAAAACCTCTTTTGGCTACGCTCATGAAATTTGGTGACTATAGTTTGCTTAAGTTGGCTGCACTGGGGCAGTAAGTAAAGTTTCCTTTTCAGACAATGAGGTCTGAGGCAAGTGATGCTTTGAACACCCTCCCCTCCCGGCTACGCCCATGTGTTATATTATAGTTGTAAGCCTAATTCTCAACAAAATATATAAAGTTTGATAACGCATCGAAAACTGGATGTATGCATTCGTAGTTTGACATAATGTATTCTATTTATACATGTATGTAGTCTGAAAACTATAAACAATACAATAGAAGACTAATAAGTTACAAACTTTTTGGTATAACTTATAGATTGCAGACGTTTCTTCAAAAAAAAAAAAAAATAAAAAATGTTACGTTTTACGCATTTCATCATCATGTGTCAATCTAGTCATGTATGTTGATCTGTGACTTAAAATATGCTAAATCATTGGTTTTCCTGGCTGACTCAGGCAACCCATTCCATTAAAAGATAAGAGAAAGCAGAACGGTTAGAGAGGCACATACTTAATGTGAAAAGCTCTTGCTTCCTCCTAGTACATTCTCAAAAACGCGATTTGTATATGAATATACCATGACCCATTATTTAAAATATAAATCTCCTTTCATTAAATATCGGATGTGACAGCGCAATATAATTTTTTAAATTATTGTAATAATTTTCATCATTAATGACTTCATACTTACTAAGCATAAATTTGCCATTAATTATAACAGTGTAAACATTGATTTAGATCTAGATTTATTTTTTTATTAAATTTTTTTTTTGCAAGCCTTAAGTGTAGTATTTTTAGATCTATGTTATTAAAATTAAACAAAAATAAACCTACTTTTTCTTTTTAAATCACAGAAAGTAGAGCTTTATACCCATATTGAGCTGTGAATAAGTTGGGTGGTTTGCAATTTCGCGGCTGTGTGTATGTGTTAAAGTTAATTTCTATTAAGTATTGTTAAAGAGCTAATTGTCACGCCTATCTTCAATGTTTTCTAACTTAACCTCTCTCATCCTTCTTTTTGGTTAAATTCATTGAAACCAATAAAAGACGGGAGAGGGAAGGAGCAAAAAAAAATAAAAATAGGGAGTGCCATCAAAGGCCCATGCCGACCAACAAAATGACTAGACCAAACACAACCTCGAAGACATCAAAGCAGTCTATGCCGCTCGTGCATAGCAGAAAGTACGGTCTAACATTTTACTAATGATAATACGTCCAGTTTATAGTGTTGTTTATTCTATTCTTGTTGAACTTCAAACAAAATTAATTGTAATAAAAAACAAACAAACAAGAAAACGTGTTTTGGCCTTTGTGTCTTGCTCTGCTGTCACTTTTTTTGTTAAGTTGTCTGCATTGAATTTTGTTTTTCTTTGGTCGTGACCAGAACGGCCCAATTGGTACCGGCCAACCGGGCATTTGCCCGTTTGCCCATATAGCCAGTCCGCCCCAGTTGGATACACAGTTACAAAGCCAAAGAATATTCTTAGGATTATTTTTGCTTCTCGTACGCTTAGGCCGACTGACAAAATGCACAATGAGCAAACATTCATTCATTAATGGTAATTAACTAGTGTTATTGAGTGATTGTTTAATTGTGAATGTCCAGTCTGGGCCTACGAACTCCACTCGTATAGTATGAAACACTGTTTATACATTTTGTTTTAAATTCAATTCTACTTATATACATACTAAATGCCTGGTTTCTCTTTTAACATTATTTTAGAAACAAGCAAACAAAAACTTTCCACATCAATGTTTAAACATTATGTATGGGTGCTATTTTTCCTGTAAATATTAGCCTCCTTTGTTTGTTTTACATGTTTCGGACGTTCCTTCAGAGTTGAAGATAATTACTTCCTAGTCCAAACCTCCCGCAGGACGACGGGGGATGGGAGAGGAGTGGGTTTGAACCGGGGACCTTCCTGTGTTTCTTACTATTAGCCGTGAATAGTTGTAAATAGGGTGCATGAGAACTTTGTAGCATCTAAAATATCATGATATTGGTGTTTTAGTATCTCTTCTGGTTTTTGTGATCTAAAGTAAAAATAATGTTATAAAAACAATTGTATTACTAAATTAATTGTTTACCTTTTATATAAAGCGTTTACTTTTGCTTTAAAACAGAAATACTGTATTCAGCATGTACAGAGCAAAAGAAAGAACAAAAGTCAGACTATTTGCAGACGATTACATAATATATAGAACAATCAAAACAACACAAGATACGGATATTTTACAAAGAGAATTAGATCAATTACAGAAATGGGAATCAAATTGTAGCATGTTTTTTCCACCCAGAAAAATGTCACATACTAAACTAAATAAATACCACTTATCTTATTCATGGTAACCAGTTACACAGACTAAAAAAAACTCGAAATACCTAGGTGTTATGATAAATAAAAAAAAATATCATGAAATACGTTATATTGATGAACGTCTGTCCGTCTGTCACACTCAGATCTCAAAAACTAGAAGAGATATGAAAAATATTATTTCATCATTAAATGCGGCTTGAAAAGTTTAGGTGCAACGGCTAATTTTTGTTTTTCTAAAGCAAACCGTTTAATTTATAAAATTAATTATGCAAGCGATTTTTTCATAAAAGTACACCACTTCTAAAACAATTACGTAAATGTAAGGGAGGCAATATTACAATATGCTAACAAAGATGGACGACCTTTGTGTATTTTCAGTATCACTAAGTCAAATATATTTATAAAATGTACAGGAAATGTTTACAACAAATATAAATAATACTTAAAGATGTTTTTTCTGGTCAACTAGCTGCTAAAATTAAAAGAAAACATTTCTGTTTGTTTATAAAGGCTAATAATGCACTTTGTATGTAAATATCACACACATTTTTTAATATGGACTTTTTATGCAGCGACTTTGGTGCAGTAGCGTAACATCGCAACATTACCATATTCCAAACCAATTCCTTAGACTTTTTAAAAAAATCAGATTTTATTTATTTTTTGTTTAGTGCCCCCATCCAAATAAAAGAAGATTATTTTTGTGCATTTTGTCTGTTGGTCGGTCTGTCCGTCACGATTAGATTAACAAATAACACTAGAGGTTATTGTAAATCTGATTTAACCTTTAATTTTTCATTCAGAAATATTGTATTAGTTTTAAGTATTTATAATAGATTGTTCCGGATGTTTTGTGAAAAACAAATCAATGCCAGCGAATATTTGTTTACTCTTCTAACTTATATTAGATTTTATTTCCTTGCTTAAACGTTGCAAGAAACAAATGATCTTTAATATATTGTTCCAGTTTTTTAAAGTAAATAGCATAAAAATGCTAAATAAAAATATCTATACTGATTAATATTTCATTAACTATAAAGTTGTTCCGGATATTGTTTTATAAAAATAAATAATGTCAAATGATTGTTTGAAATCGCATAATTAACTAATATTACACTTATATTCTTTGACACTACGTCACTGTAGTTTATTTATCAATTGTTCCGAATTTTTAACTTAAAACAAATTTAGGTCAAATAATTTTATTTTTTTCAAAAATATCAACAATGGGTTATTCAGGATTTTAAAATAAGAAAGTAATTTACTAGTAACGATTATTGAAAATCAATTTTTAGACTTATTTTACAGTTAATTTTCTTGCCGAAACATAATAAAAGTTACTTAATCGGTAAAGAATGTTCCGGATTTTGTTTCGAAAAAGAAATCGACCTACATTACTTTAATTTTCTTACAAATCGTCGCCAAAAATGATCCGAATTTTATATGAAAAATCTAATAACGCTAATAAATCTTTGAAATCCCTCTTCTAATAAATAAAACAAATAATTTTCTCATTACGACAACTGGTTGTTCTAGATTTTTTATGAAAAATAGTGTAACTCTATTTATGTAAAATCGCAATTCTCTCTTACACTGCATTTAACTTTCTAGCTAAAACGTTAGAAAATCTAATTATCGTTAATATTATGCTTCGATTTTTAAGGAAAACAACTTCCTAACACCAAAGTATGGTTTGAAAACATCTCCATAAGATTATGGTACATCTAATTTTCATAACAGACGATCCCACAAATTTAATTAAAGGCATTTGATTAATCTGGAATCCTTTTTTTTTCTCTCATTATAAATATATAAACATCCGGAACAATCTATTATAGAAACTTAAAACTAATGCGATGTTCCGGAAGGGAAATTAAATTTTAATCAGATTTACAATAGCTTTTAGTCTTTTTTTTATCCTCGCTATTAACATAACGGACAGACAGACTGATAGACAAAACAAAAAAAAAAGCGTCTTTAATCCTTTTAGATATATATTAATATATATATAAAGTCTAACTAGTCCATCAAATGAAATGCTAAAAGAACAAAACTCGGTGCACCAATGTCTATGATCCCTCGAGAAGCTGCTCGTATAGATGACAATTTTTAGTCTAACTAGGACGTGTGACGTAATGGAATTTTTTTCCTTTGATGTCATATGGAGTTAATTCTTTAAATGAAATGCTAAAAGAAATCACTCGGTGCACCAATGTCTAGATTTAGATTTAAGTTCTAATAAAAATCATTATAGAATCTAGATCTAGAATTTTTTGGTCTAGTTTAGAATGTTTGTTGTTTTACATGTTTCGGATGCTCCTTCAGAGTTGTAGTCCAAACCTCTCGTAGGACGACGGGGGATGGGAGCTGGCAGGGTTTGAACCTGGGACCATCGATTAATCCAAACGACAGTCCAGCGCGCAAACCGCACAACCAGACAGCCATGATTTAGACTAGATCAAGATCTATAATTTTTATTTCTAGGCTTAAAGTGTAGATTTTTATTTCTAAAGTCTAGATTGTCAATATATCAATATTGCATTGTTATAAAATACTAAAACTAATCTACTATTTTAATATTTCATATTGCAATTAGTCTATTAATTGATTATCTAGTTTTTTTTTTTTTATATAACTCTTATCTAAAATACATCTACATTATCCCAAATATATATGTGAGCAGGTCAGGGTGGCGCTACTGAGTGAGGCCCTTTTTGTTACTTGCTGCTGCTCAACATTTGTTTATTTAAAACTGTAGGCAGGTGGTAGCTCTACTGGGTGGGCCCAATCTGTGCACCTCGGTCTGCGACCAAGGGGCTATAGTAGCCTAAGCAACCAGACAGCACAATTAAACTAAACTAAACTAAACTAGCTAACTAAAAAGGAAATAACCAACTACAATTATAAAACAAACTTATATACACTTTATTTACAACCAACTTACAAAGCAATAAAAATATAGGTGCATACGAAAATGAAAATAAACTTAGAAATAAACAAAAACTAAATATACGCACTACTAAATAATTAATCAACCCTACTGAACTTAACAACTCCACTAACCAAAACCCTCTGCCGCCTCTGGATCTATGTTGCTAAATCTACAACTATTACTAACTAAACTGACCACAAAATAACCCAAATTACCCCAACACTAAACAGTAAGCTATTAGCAGCAGTAAAGCATAACTGCGGCAGACAATTAGGCCGTAAGGCAGTTAGGCCGTAAGGCAGTTAGGCCGTAAGGCAGTTAGGCCGTAAGGCAGTTAGGCCGTAAGGCAGTTGGGCCGTAAGGCAGGAATTATAGCCTGCAATTACAAAATAAACAAACATAAGACAATATTCAAAAAATAAAATAATAATGGACTATAACACATATATTAGACTGGACTGGTCTAGACCTAGTTAGTGCATACACATAATACAAGCATGAGGTAATTTCAATTATCTACATGTAGCTAATAAAAGCAATACCTGAGTTATTAAAGTCCCAGCCACAACCAACACAGGTCAGGCCAGACTACAGTAAACATAAGCTAGATCTAGATAATAGTAGATAAGACAAGACAAGCCGCCATGACAGCGATGCTTAGGCCGCAGCCATCTTTTACATTAAAAAGTAGGACAAAATGCCAACTTAAATAGAGTGGTTATTCTAACGATAAAATATTCATAAAAATACATAGGAAACATAAAATAATAAAATATTTACACATAGACATAGTATAGGAAAGCAAAAAACATTATGGCTGGCGCAATTGGGTAACGCTACCCAAGTCTACAGAACTTCCGGTTCCATCAGAGGTAATCATGGCTAATTAACTAGCCAGTGAGGCCACTGCACTAATCAGTCTGCATCTAGACTATAGCAATAGATGCAGAAACAATAAATACAAATACAAACGAAAGAAAGCAAAAATAAAAACATTTTCCAACTTACAGGCGGTCCCAGCTGAAATTACACTACACAAAAATAACTTTATACAGGCACCACTGTCAGCACTGACCACTGGTCAAGGCAAAAGAAAGCTCAACGTGGTTCCGGAGCTAGCTATAACTGGTCAGCGCGAACATATCGGAGAGCATGACGTCACGCTAATTATCTATAACTACTGATTTCCCTAATTTGTACCTAGCCGTACACAACAATAAAATCTAGCAAGTTACTAAAGACACGGACTACACAACATTATATACTAAATTAAACAGCATTAAAAGGAGAATCTTAAAAATTAAATCCTACAAAAATACAAAAAGGAAGATAAAAAGTTATTTCTATTCTAAACTCAATGGGGGCTCTATACCGTTTACAGACCTGCACATAAACTGATATAAAAAAATAACAACTAATCCAACACTAATGCCTAAGACAAAAATAAGCAGAACTAACCAGGGAAAAAAAATAGGAAATAACATCCACAGCTCTAAGGCTAGTTAACTATTTTAAAAACTACTTTTTCTCTACGAGTAAAACACAAATAACAGAAAAAGACTAAAACTAGCAGAAAGTTATAAATAGCGGAAACTACAAAATACTCAGCACTGAACTATAAAAATTAAAAAGGACACTAAATTACTAACATCATAGCCCTGGCCTATATAAATAATATAAATTAGATAAAATTAGGTCAAAAATTAGATCTTGGAGCGCCAGCTCACATATATTTTAGATCTAGATCTAGTAGATATAGATATTGAGAGTGCTAAATTAGTAGTTTAATTTAGGTAGATCTACCTCCTCATTCTAGTTCCATTTAAAAGAAAATGCTCAATACCAAAAGATTATCTAAAATCGCTCTTCTGGCATATTGTACATATCCGGTAGTTGTCATTCCGTAATGTGTAGGTATATTATCAATAGTAGGCTATTAGTTTGTAACCAGTTTGTCATTAGATCAAGAGCAATGCCTGGTCGTGCGGTTAGCGCTTGGTTTCATACCCTGCTCGATGCCATCTTCAGTCGACCAGCGAATATGCTGATCCGACAGGGATCCGTCTCCCACGGGGGCCGCCTCTGTTGCCACACAAACTCTCTTTGTAATCTTGTTTAAGAAATAAGTTCATCAATATGACGTATTTCATAGTATTTTTTTTCATTTATTATAACACCCTGGTATTTCAAGTTTTTTTTAGTCTGTGTAACTGGTTTACCATGATTAAGATAAGTGGTATTTTTATGAAAAAATCGCTTGCATAATTAATTTTATAAAATAAACGGTTTGCTTTTAGAAAACCAAAAGTAGCCGTTGCACCTAAACTTTTCAAGCTGCATTTAATGATGAAATAATATTTTTCATATCTCTTCTAGTTTTTGAGATCTGAGTGTGACAGACGGACAGACGGACATTTTGCACAAACCTAATAGCGGCTTTTTCCCCTTACGGGGGCCGCTAAAAATCAAACAAAGCATTAGGGTTTATGAAAAGAAATTTCTACAAATTAAATAAGAACAAAAAGCTTAAATGTTATTGAATGCTATGCTTGCTACACCTCTGCCTCTATATAATAATACAGTGATGAATACAAACCATGAACTTCACCACTATTATGGCTTACACGAGATTGATAGTGGACATTCATTGCTCCACCTTAAATGTTCGTTGGTAGGTCGGGCTGTGAGTTTGTGCTTTCAAACCAATCAGGATTATCGACATATTTACTGGCCTAAAAAATGTGTCTAATTTGCTCAATCATAAATGTTTGATCTGACTGTGAATACCACAGTTTCTTATAGAAATAAATGTGACTATTTTATTACAAACAATTCAGTGTACACGTTTATATATACACTTTGTTGCGCTGCAAATTGTGAATAGCTCTTATATATATATATATATATATATATATATATATATTGTTTTTTTTATACTAGTTTATAGTTTTCATAGCCGAGTAATCTGTAGTTGTATCTACAAGTTTCTTGGCGTTGGTACGATTCCAACTGCTGCCTTAAAAGTTTGTACACACTCTTTTTCAAACAAACGTACGAGGCTGATTAAGCGTAGAGTGAAAGAGGAATGACAGTGAAAGGAAAAAAATAGAGAATATATTGCTGGACAATTTTTAAGTATTGTTTACAGATGCGTTTCCAAAACTGTGTTCTGCGGAACCTAAGTGTTCCGCGAGGCCTGAATATGTGTTCCACGAATACTGGAATAATCAATTAGGCTCTGTAAAAATAAGCAAAGTTTTTCCGCTAAATACTCAGAATGTGCGAAGTGTTCCCTTTAGGGAAAAAGCTTGGGAAACACTGGTTTACAGAATTTTTTTATTTTGACATCCAAATTCTACACCCCAAAAGCAGTAAATGTCTACTCTGTTATACATCATTACATCAATAGATTCGGGATTTTCTGATAGGGAGAGAACAGACTGTCATAATAAATGTCTCTAAATCAACACCCATTGCAGTAAACTCGGGTGTACCTCAAGGAACAGTCTCAGGTCCACTACTATTTTTAATTTACATAAATAATTTACCGAATTGCATTAGTTCAGGAACATAAGTCAGATTATTTGCTATGTTTCATATATTTGCGTGAATATCCGAGAAAGGATTTTGCATTATTTCTAAACTTTGAAAACTAAAGATCATTACTTTTCTAGGACAGAAAGATTGATCGGGGCGATTCCCCTTAGAGTAGAGCTTATAAAAGAGTTTACGTACATAAAAATCTATATATGTATAGGTCTGTGAATCGATCAATCGCGGATAAGAATTTATTTCCGGTTTCCAGTCTAGATATAATATATAAGTCTATGCATTAGGATTTATTACAATAAATTTCTACAAATCAAATAAGGACATAAATCTAAATTAGAATGTGCGTCCTCTGTTTGGGACCCCTCAACTCAAGAAAACATTAAGAAACTAGAACAGACAAAAAAATAGAGTAGTGAGGCTCATAACAATCGAATATTCACATTTGACTAGAGTAACACCATTAGTAAAATCACTAAATTTAGAAAGCCTTCAGGAGAGATAACTCTAGAATAAAATAGCAATTATACATAAAACATAGAACCCTAATCTTCAAATACAAAATCTAATGAAATAGAAAGACACAAAGATAAAGACACATTTCTTGTTCCATATTCTAGAGCAAATTTGTATAATATTTTCTTCCGTAGTGCTATTAGAGCATGGAATGGGTTGCCTGAGTCAGCCAGGAAAACCAGTGACTTGGCAGAATTTAGGTCATTAATTAACATGCATGACTAGATTGACATAGAAACACGCGAGGGTCGTGATGATCGTAATCATCTTTTTTTTAAGTAACGTCTGTATTTTATAAGATAAGATAACTGTATTCAACTTTTCATAAATAATAGTGTAAAGATATAAACATCATATCAATATATAGTTTCATGAAAACAAAATGATAGGGTAACTTTTTTTTTTTATGCGTAGAATAACGGGAAATAAGCTGCCTGCTTGTTATTGTTTATCCATGGCCCAGGCGTGTGACGTTCCTTAGCAGATTGATTTATCACCCTTCGTAGGGGTTCATCACAGCGTTGCTGGCTTTAATAGATTGGAACAAATGGTGAAACCCAACGCTCTAAGAATACCAAGCCAAACTCCTAATTACGGCCTGATGAGGTCGACCTGCTGTTTTTTATGTAGCATCCCCCCTGCGCCTAAAGAATTGTCATTGTCCACCCGCTAGTTGATCCACAGCTCAGGCTTTATTCGTGGGAGGGAAGAGAGGCGATGGGTTATTGTGGAGGGTCTGTCATGGGCGTGGTAAAGCAACTGGTGGGTCCCACTCCATAATTTTCGTGCGGGTACAATCTAACAAGACAAGCAGCGACCTCCGAGTCGCGGGAATGTATCCGTCAAAGCACTTGTTCTCACCGACGGGGGGATAAGTGGAGGCAGTCAATGGCTTAATCAACCAGAGTTTTTACTTGAAATTTGACATAAACAGGCGGGGAGGGGGGGGGGGGCAAGGGGAAGCATCTTTTTAAAAAGTTTGACGATAGAAGAATGCACTCTGGGAATCTGTGACCGGTTCGGTTTTCTTTGTGTCATGGGACCAGGTGGCCGAGGGGTATAAATCTGGCTGGTCGACTAGATGAATTAAGTTCAAGTCTTATTTACCACGATTTAGTCGATGCCTGCCGTCGTATTGCTGTTCGTGTGAAGCTCATGTTTTTAATAATAGACACATCATGGTCAGACATCTTACCACTTCAAGCCTCAAGAGATCAACGTTATCAAACTTGAAAAATGTTCGGTCGTTGGGCTAGCCAGATGATATCCTCGTTAAACACTGGCAACAGAAAAAAAAAATATTGCATTTGTTCTAGTATCGTTATCTATCTTATCTTATAAATAACAGAAGTTCCTTCTTATCAGAATATAATTACGCTCTATGCTTAGTTATGAGCCATTCTAGTCATGCATGTTAACTAGAGACTTAAATTTTCCAAGTCGTTGGTTTTCCTGGCTGATTCAGGCAATCGTTCCATGCTCTAATGGTAATAGTGGAGAAGGAAACTTATGCGAATGGAATAACAAATGTATTTCTTTGGGTTGTGACTTTGTATTTGTAAATTATGGTTCAGTGTTTAGGTATTGTTACTACTTTATTTTTTAGTCTTGTGTTCTGAAGTGTCTCTAAATTGATTGATTCCACTAATGGTGCTACTCGACTCCAATGTAAATATTGTTATAAATCTATTTCTGCGCCAGTCTTTGTTTTCCTGATTTCCCAGACAGAGGAGGTTCATTCTAATATTGGTCTTAACAAGGTTAAATAGTGTTTCAATTTAATGTATAGTTTTATTTCTAAAAAAAAAAAATCTTTTAAAAAACCTGATGTTCTTATTAGTAAGTAAGCATATATCACGATTTGAATTAAATTGGGATTGGGATCGGGGGGGGGGGGGGGGGGGGTTCGGTTTCGAATAGCGGTGAAGGCTTGGAATTTTTATTTCGTGATTTTTAGGGTGCCCCTAAGTCCACCCAACTTAAATGGGTACCTAACATTAGTTGGGGAAAAGAAAAAGGTGGTTAATCTTTTTCGTTACCCGCGAGCCACATAAACAGGTGATCTTTACATCATCTGACCCATAGATTGCAAGGTCTGAAAGAGGCACTATTATTAAAACGCCCATTCATGGCATAAGTTTACTTTTTACAAAGCTTATCTCTCTGTCTGGTAAAAAGTTTGTACACGTTATTTCTCCCACAACTATTCTCGTATCGAATTGAAACTTTAAACAATTATTTATTGTACCTAACAAAACATGAATCAATGAAAACAGGCAGGTAAAAAGGCAGGTATCACTATTTTCAGAAAGAACATCAGAATTAAATTCTATCAAATACCAATGACAGAGAAGAATGGAGAAAGAAGGTTGACAGATCTTGTGTGGTGCCCTAGCGGTCCAGCAGACTAATGGATAGGTGAAAGTGAATGTGAAGTTAAAAGTTGAATCTGGCCTAAGTGATGTCTTATAATGAATATCTAATTGATCTAATTGTTTTTGTAAAGGGTCCATCTCTTATTCAAATTCTCAAAAAAAAATTTCCGTTTTATACAAAGAATATGACATTTCACATTAGACACGTGTTCCGCGATAATATGAAAACCTGCTTATTAGTTGTTGTTGTTTTAAATTATGTCCAGCTTATAAGTATACCAAACGGATTTTTTTCTCTTACAAAAGTAAACATTATTTTTGGGTAAATATAGTAGTTACTAGTTAGTAGGACAGAACTTACATAACGTAGCAATACAAATGTAATTTTTTTTTTAACAAAAAAGTTTAAAACCCTTTACATAAATGTGTTAAAAATATGGTAAGTGGTTATCTCCCCTACTAAAGAGCTTCCCTTGTTTGTTTCTATTAGTGAATATTTTGAAAAGTGGTGTATTTTTATGAAAAACTGCTTGCATAAGTGATTTAAAAAATTAGATTTTTCGCTTTTAGAAAAGAAAAAAGTAGCCGTTGCATCAGAACTTTGAATGGACTAAAATATTATGATGTTGGATTTTCACTATCTTTTCTAGTTTATGAGATCTTAACGGGACGGACGGACAGACGGACAGACACAAAACTAATAGCGTTTTTTCTCCTTTCGGGGGCCACTAAAAATAATCAATTAGTCAGTTAATTATTGATAATTAAGTATTTTGTTTGATATCGAATAAGGGAAATAAAGTCTACATTATTGAGATATATAGTTATAAATGCGGAGTTCTTCCCTTTAGATTAAAACCAATTACAACCACGTCCTGGCCAAATATTGTGGCCTGTCCAAATGTTCCTTTCCTTTTTCAGCCTGTTCATAATTAGGCTTTGTTGAAATACTGTCCTGAAATACTGCGGCATTGGTTCTTCTTTAATCCCTTTCCTTGTTTAATGAAATAAAAGCTGAAGTTATCTGCCTTTATAAATAGATTTGCCCTTGTGGTTCTAGTTATCTGTGCATGCTTGATATCTCTGTGATATATAGGGTCGACCCTGGGTGTTTCTCCAAACTAATAAAATAATAATACTTAAGAGGGAAAAAAACGAAATGATTACATGGAGATCCAAGTGTCAAGTGGATCCGGTAGACATGACGTCTGCTAGACAATGCGGTGACAGGGGTTTGGGACAAGGTATGCAGATTACAGAAGCATAGACACTGGTTTGGCAGAAAAGTAAGATCTAGTATGACCTACTTAGAGCCAACTTAAAGGGACTAATAGAGATGCATATATTAAATTGTGTTTCAACATTCCATGAAATCGAATTTAGATCAACTTTTTCTGTCTCAAAGGTAGTGACCATGTACAAACGTCCAAGACGAAGATATACTTATAGGCAGTAATGTGAATCATTGCATTTGGTGAGAATTTTAGAAGGACGTTTTTGTTCTTTTATTAAGCTGGTGACATTTTTTTTTTTTTGGCACAAGAGAGTTACTCTACATTTGATCTTTTGGGGAAGCGGCGTATTCTTACAAAGCTTATATCAACTCTGTCTGTCTGGCCAAAAATTGTACACGTTATTTCTCCGACACCCAATCTCGGATCAAGTAGAAAATTTGCACAATTATTTATTTTACCTGACAGCATAAGAATAAAAAAAATGAGTTAATTAGCTATTGGTAATAAATTATTTTGTTTGGTGTCTCAAACAAGGGAAAGAAATTGTAACTGACTGAAAGAGTGGTATGAGCTGTATTAGTCCCGTTTATAGGTCGTAGCCTGAGTCTTAGTGAACACAAACCTGAAAAATAGGACGAGACTATAGAAACAGTTGACTATATAATCTTTCATATTCATAAACTGTTCACTAGCAGGGTGGTTACTATGTTGGCTTGAAAAACCTGAGGAGGCTTGAGCCATGAGTTCGAATTCATGTCGTTCAACCTTTTTTAATTATTTTTATAAATGCTATTTTATTGTTATTCTAGATCTATTACGAATTTAATCACATGACTGATCCAAACTAACTGATACACTTAATATAAGCTTTTTTTTTTTTTTTTGAAAAAGTATTTTTAAATATTTTCTTGTTAGATTTGAAAAAAAAAACAAACTATTTTCGGACGTTACTTCAGTCATGAAGATTATTTCGTCCTATTCCAAACCTCCTGCAGGAAGGGAATGGTTCGAACTCGGGGCCATCCTGGACGCATTCCCAGACGAGGCTGCCAGTTACATATGTCGTAAGACAGTCGAGAACTAACAAGCAATAGAAGAAAAAAAAAGAATACTTTAAAAAAAAACAACAAAGCTTTTCTAAGGGAAAGAACCTTTAATTACCGCCATTTATCTGAAAATTACAGGATTTAGCCCTTGTTTGCTATTATAAAACAGAATTAATTTATTAATTAGTACTGAATGATTAACTATTTGGTTAATTTTTTGGATTGATTCGTGTATTGTTATCGAGTATGAATAATTGTGCAAAATTTCAACTTGATCCGAGAATGGGAAATGTGAAAACAACGTGTCAAAGCGTGATAAGGGGACTAAATATATAGAAATATCCACATCTCTCATTAAGTAGCATTTATTCCTCTTATTTCGAAATCAAACAAAATAATTTTTTTAAAATCCCCAACAATTAGTTAACTCATTGTTAATTTTTTTGTATCGATTCATGTTTTGTCAGGTTTAATGAAAAAGTTTGAACTTCATCCGAGAATTAGAAATGGGAAACAAAAATGTTAAAACTTTTTACCCGACAGTCAGAGTGGAGTTGATAGAAGCTTTCTGAATGTAGTTGTTTATCCACCGTAGCTCCAGTGGCGACCAAATCGTCATAGAAAGATATAGCCGTTTGGTGGAAGACCTGGGGTGTAGGCAGCGAAATTTTTGTTAAAAGTTTTCTAGTGAGCCTGTCAATATCATGTAGGTGTCAATACATTGTATTATTATCATTATCCTTGTTATTACCGGTATTGTTATTGTTATTATTATCATTATTAAATGAGTTTCAGATTCTTTTGCGCTGTCAAGATAGAGATTCATTACAGTGTCAACTGATACATGCTCTTATGTTGTGGCAGGTCTGCAGTAGTCTGCCCTTGGACAAGTCATGAAAATATTCCAAGAAATGTTCAGGATGATAAGTCACCACCATTTCTGCTAATATCACAATTGGGAGTATTATAATTTTAGTATTATACTTTGCAGGATAATAACAGTAAAGAAAAAGGAAGTGAAGTACTCAGTTTTTTTGTTTTTTTTAATGGCATAAAAATCACTCGAAAGATTGTAGCAGAACTTAGGACATCGAAAAATTGAGATATTGTATAATTTCAACTTAATTTTAGCCAAATCTACAAGTGCAAAATACCACTCACTGACTGACGGATTGATAAACAAAAAATCTCATCAACTGTAGTTCGGATACGCATGAAATTTTGTACACAGGTTCCTTTTACCTCTTAGTCACTCACTATAAACCGGTTTTGACAGATTCGAAACTTGACCATTGCAATAGGCGTGAAAAACCACAAGCTTTCTATCAAACGGGCCGTTAAGCTTTTTTTTTTTTTTTTTTTATAATAGATACACAGAGGTCTGTGTCCTATAATGTATTTAGGGGAGCGTTAACATATGTAGCCCATTTATTGAATTAAAAAAAGGGCAGAAAAGGGGTGAATATTCAGGTTATTATTAACTCAGAAATAAACCCTAATTCAAACATGAAACAAAGCCTGTCCATCAGATTCCAGAATCCGTAAGCAGGATGAAAAATTATGGCCAGTATGGGGATCGAACCGACGACATTTGCGTTACTAGCACGGCGCTCTAACCAACTGAGCTAACCGACCATGGACCGAATGACCATTTAAATATAGATTCTGTACTGTTTTGTGGTTTATTAAATATTTAGCAGTGATATGTTACAATTACAAATGTTTTCTGTGTTCTCTCTCTCTCTCTCTCTTCCCAATTCTTGACTTTGGAGCAAATGTACGTCATTTGCTTTTTTTTTTACCAACTGTGTAAAAAATTTGTCATAAAATTAAGAATTTAAAAAAAAAATTATTATTTATGGTGTAAATTTCATTTGGTTCTCCCAGGTAAACTATTAAAGCTTATAATTGTGTGACTTGTCAGGTTTATGTCTCTGGTTTTACAATAGTAAGCGAGTTCCAACCCTTTGGTCCAAGTATTGCAGGGACACTCTGATCGTAAATTTTTAGGGAAAGGCGCAACGTTTCAAATATTTTTGATACAGGGCCGGTCCTAACTATTGCGGGCCCTATGCGAAACGGATTCCGCGGGGCCCAGTCTGGACTGGGATAAACATAATTTCAATAATTTTTATTAAAGGAAAGCTGACAATGCTGTTTTTTTTTTTATCTCGCGTGGGATTGGCACCCCAAAATGGCTATTTTGTTAATTTTTCAGGAAATTCTACTAATTTCAGGAGATTTTCAGGACGTTTTCGTATATTTTGTAGTTTCAGGAGATTTCCAGGTCCTAGAAAATTATGTGGCGGCGGAAACCCTGTTAATATAAATAAGTGATAATTGTTTAATTTTAAAATTTACACATAAAATTGGCGCGGGGCCTAGGAAAGTATGGGGCCTACTGCGGCCGCAAGGGTTGCAGTGGCATAAGGCCGACCCTGTTATAAGATGAATCACTGGAATGTAGTTAGTATGTAAGCCTTTTTGTAGGCTTACTCTTTCGAAATTTTTAGATAGTGTGTTTACATTAATTATGTGTGTGTTTCTCCCTCCGAATGCACAAGAGGTATGAAATCGATATAAGTTACATTTTATTGTTACTTTTATAAAGTGTCATTCCCTTAATGACTGTTTCGGTACACCAATTATTTTACATTTTTAAGCTCATTGAGCTATACAAATACAACCTAATTGTGTGAACAAAGAAGAAGGAAATAAAAATTGCCAGTCCGGGGAGGTAACCAAAGGCAGCTCAAGTAGAGAGTTGTCGCTCGTGCAACGGCGCGGCAGTGCAGTTATGACCCCTCTTCCACTTTCGCGGAGTCGTAAATCGTTACAATCACAAAAAGCAAACATGGCTGGCGGACCACGCGTCGCCGGGGGACAAGAAATTCAGACGCCAAGCTGAAGGGGCCTGAGATAGAGAGAGGGGGTCCTCGGCTCGCCGTCCGCCTCCCTCCATGCTCCACACACACACACAACTCCAATCCTGTTTTTAAACATTACATTCATCTAGCCTCCCCCCTTCTTTTTTTTTCCAACCGTGTTTCTTCATACTTCATGCCTCCACAGAAAAGGCGACGCTTACCTTCGAAATTTACGGACAAACGTAGAGAACAGAAAAAAGAGAACAGCTAGAGACAGACATGGAGAGAAAGAGAAAGAGAGACCGAGAGAAAGAAACAGAGAAAGCCAGGACGTCACTAACGCACGCAGCCACAGACCTACACAATTACCCTACCCCTCTCCTTTATCTACAAATTACGTTACCTAAGAAAAAACTTCAAACGCGTTTCTTACCATTCTTTTCAATATCCATTAATATATTAACCCCTGAATTAAAGACTAGCTCACCTGGTTCTGATAGCAGACGCAGGAACAATTATCAGCAATATACCAAACGGGAACTCTTCTTTTTACCTTTCATTTCTGTGAAGTCTGGATGTCTAGTCCTGTCGTCTGCCTCCCTCTACAGCCGTCTGCCTCAGGTTGTATTTACTTACCACAGAAGTCAATTTATAATTCCACACAGTTCGTTCTATCATCTGTCAGATCTGTCTGCTTTCCAGGCCAGCGACAGACAGACTGAGGGTCTATGTGGCATGTATGCGTGACAGTGAATGTGTATGCTGTGTGAGCGTGATGCAAGTCATAAAGACTCGCTGTTGGTGTTACTGGACACAATTTCCTTATCTGAACTACATCTATGTTATCGAAACATACAATGTTTTTTTTTTTATAAGTGTGATAATAGAGGGCGTGGTGGCTGATGGTTACCTAACATAGGATATCTCTAGTTTTTATCGCAAATAAGTTGACATTTTTTTTTAAATTCCGAGGTTTAACAAGTTAAAAGAGTCCCCTAAATATATACTCACAGACCTTTATGAGATTTCATCTTTGGCGGGTGGAAAACGTTGAAACTCTAGGCTAGCAAATAAAAGCAAAAGCTCTCGTCCGCCGGCCTGACTGAACCATTGTTCTGTTTGGGAGAGGTCCAAGTAGATGTCTATATATCAAATCTCTATTTTCAGAATCTCGGGACTCAGAACGCTCGGGCTAGAGTCGAGGCCGAAGGCCGAATACAACGGGGAACCCTACCACTTTACTTTCATTGTTCCACGCTAACCGTGCGAGACTCGCTATTTATGAAGCGTAGGAACGTAGTGTGGATTTGCGATATAGCTGTTGGAGCTCTATTCCTATCCTGGATCCTTGCAATGAACATATTTCTAAGCACTACAACGAGAGTCTTACTTCGCTATCCTGCTGACCTAATCGTTTCCTCCCGGACGCCACTATAAGGCTGAATAACGTAGTTCGGGATCTATGGTGGAAAAACAAACAATAAATAGCCTAGCCTTTTGGTGTATCCGGTGTACAGACTACAGAAAGAGTTGATGTGATAATATATTTTTTTATTGGCATCAGTGCAGGTAATTATTTGTCAGCATTTTTTAAGCATTTTAGAATCCACATTTTTTTGTTTACACTCATTCGTTTTTTTCGCTCTTTTGTACAAATTCAATGGCAACATTGAAGTCTTGTCCCTGATAGGAAGTTGATCGTAAAACTCAATTAAATAGTGATTAGATCTAAATATTGGTCTGCGGATATATTATTGAAAAACAAAAGAACGAAACAACAAAAATTGCTCTAACTTAAATCCTCCCAGGTCTATGACGTGTGACGCGTGTCATGTCGAGCGAGACATATAGTGCTAGTATTTTTTATTTTTTTTTAATCTTCTGAATGTAAAATTATTTTATTTATTTTTTGTTGTTTTCTGACACAGCACTCGTGTAACAGTAAGGAAGCTTAGACGTCACTTCTGGAGGCAGTACATTCTTCAGTGTCGGAACATGGACAAGGAAGGTGAACATTCAAAAAGAAGGCGTGTCCATTCAACTGAGAAGTTGAACAAAAATGTACATTCGTTGCTATTTTCATCTTTCTTTTTAATAGCCTTTATGACCTTGACCCAGTGACCAGGAATGACATATTGTCTTATCTCCGAGTTTTCTGTCACCCCCCCCCCCCTTTTTTTTTTTGTTTCTTGAATCACAACTGTTTTAATTTTCGTCTTTTCCAACACCACCAGCTGGAGGGAGGTGTGGTCAGCAAGCGAGCATCTCGGGGGAACTGTTCATGTTTCAGCACCGCACCATCAGAACCGTGGAGAACAGCGGGGTGAGACTCCGAGCAACGTTGTGGCAGATTCCGGACGATGGACCGCTGATTCTTTCAATTTTTTTTTTTTTTGGTCTTTGTCTTCCAGGCACGTTAGTTTCTGCCAAGTGCTGAAATACACGACGGATGCCCAAACATATTGCATCTATAAAGGCAGCACTGGGGATCAAATTTTTAATGAGAACATTTAGACTTTAATATAACGAAATAAGGAATAGCACCGACCTGGGCACGGACAACCCTCCGATTCAACATCATCTAGCAGCAAGGTAGTGCCAAGCGAACAAACCACTAGAGGACTAGACTATCTAGATTTCCAATCAAAGATCTGTATGATTTGTAGCATTCGCAAGCATGCACTTGCCACCCAAAGGTCAACGGTCTCATGCCCAACCCCAACTCGCCTTTATATATGTACTATGTATGCATCCTTCATTGCTTCATCACTTTTGTATTTATGTTTACATACTCATTGCTTACGGAAGTTTCTATAAGAAATGCATTTATGTTTTCTGAGGATTCTATTGGGAGAAGTTTCTATAAGAAAGGTATTTATGTTTTCCGATTGTTCAATTGGGAGATACCGTTTAAATAGAGCCAATGTTTGTCTAATATCTGCCTAACTGCTGTCTGTGTAGGCTCTGTTCAAATTGATAGTGAAGACGGCTGTGGCGAGGCTGGGCAGGGCTCGACTCTTGGCTTTTACAAAGATTCGTTACTGGCCCATACAAACATTGTGGCTATATGGCAAATGGAAGGCCTAGAAAAGATGGATTTGAGTACTGAAAGCAGCATTAAGGAACTAGAAGGTCTCAGTCTCAACGGAGCCTACACCAAGCAGGGCTACGATGTTAATATGTTCCTTGAGTCGTTTTATCAATTACGCCTAATTTAGATTAGTATTTAACACAAAAATTCTACCAATTAGTTTAGATTAGTATTTAACACAAGAATTCTACGACTTAAATTCGAACTCGAAGACTCAAGCCTACTCTCTCAATTACACTAACTACTGTGTCTGCGAAGTGCTTATAAAAAATGTTTTATAGTTATCTTATGATAGTTTCCAACTATTAAGCGACGACCTAATTCTCTACACAAATTGTAAAGGGGACTAATTGAACTTCAAACACTACGTCAGAAAAGTACGGTACAATTTCTTTCCCTTGTTCGAGACCAAACAAAATAATTAAATACCAATAGTTAATAAACAAACAGGTGCAATAATTAATTTGCAAAATTTCAACTTGATCCGAGATTCGGTGTGGGTATAAATAATGCAGACAGACAGATTGAGTTGATATAAGCTTGGTAATTAACACTCAATAGGTTTACTGTGAACCTATCTGTCTGATGTTTTTGATGGCAGATTTTAAGTCTGAGCTCATTATTGAAAAAAAAAATATATAACCCTTCTCCCGTTTAGAAAAAAAAAAAACGTGGCGATAACCATTGCTGTCTTCCACTCACCAGGGAAACGCCGATGCATGTTGTCCGATGGCGTATCTAGCCTACGCCTTCGAACCCACTATTGGCCCATTTTCGTCTCTGTCAATGAAGTCTGTAGAGTTTCCAACGTTCTTAAGGTAATAAACAGCATTACGTCCCCTGCTCAACATAACCTGCAAATCCAGGGTGGCGGCGGGAAGGCGGCTGCCAGGGTTGGAAATCAGGACCACTGTGATAATAGTCAGAGGCGCATACTCGCAGTAACAGTGGCTAGTAGTAGTAGTAGTGTCTCGCCTTCTTGGGACTCACCACTGTGACTCACTTGTTGATGTATTGACGAGGTAAACAAAACTAAAGTAAACTCTCAACAGGTAGATCGAAGCCCTTTAAAGTTCACAAGCCCCCCCCCCCCCTTCTCCCCTCTAAACCAAGCAACCGAACAAAAAAAAGATGGACGAATGGATACTTTGAGATAATTATTGTGTAGATGGCGAGCTTAACTCCACAGATCGCGTCTACCTTCAACATCACCCTCCCCCCCCCCCCACCGCTTTCTCCCATTTTTTTTTATTATTACCATACCATATAATAATAGCATTGCCAATGTGCAGTTGTTGTTTTTTTCCCTATCATAAATATTTTTTTTACCTGAAGATTCTCCGTACGTCCGTGTTACCTCCCCCCCCCCCCCCCGATATTACATTCTTCTTCTTGCAGCCCCCCCCCCCCCTTCTTTTTTGTCTATCTCCCCTTGTGTAGACAGGACTAGGCCCAGTTTGAAGATAGCCCCGTCTACTGGGCGGGGAATGCCGCGCGGAGGCCCGTCCCCCCAGTGTCTATTCAGCGAGTGACGTGAACTAGGCGTGTGGCGGTGTCCTCCCTTCCACACCCCTCCCCCCCCCCCCCCCCCCCACTCTGTGTCTCTCTCCCCCCGTCTCACTTTATCTAACTTTCAGTACTATCTACACTCATTTTTATCTCCCCTGGAAGTTTTTTTTTTTTTTTCGTTTCAAAATGAAAGAACTTAAGACGGCGAAAATTTTGATATTTCTGGTGGCTTAGCAGAAGTGATTTACTGACTTGTGTTGGTACTCTTGTGATATTTTTTTTCTTGACCGCATCTCCCGCGTGCGTCCAGTTGGATATGACAGATGGACAGTAGTTACTATGTGGTGTACCCTTGACGTCCGGCAAGACGATCAGGTAAGGTGCAGTCCGCTAATCCAAGTAGGCTAGATTTAGGTCAGATGGCTACGAGAATACTAAGATGTAGCTTAGTTTAGAGGTTTGACTAATTTAGTGGGGACTGCTACATGACAGTGTCACAACTTGTCGACTGACAAGTTACATGAAAATGACTTTTTTTTTTTGTTTTTTAGACTCAAGTGTCAGTTTCCTTGCGGTGTAGTCTGGTGTTAATATAAAGTGGTAGAAGAGTGATCCAGTGCAGATCTAGCCTTTGTGTATAAGCTCGATCATCTCAATGTAGTTTTAAAAGCAAGAATATTTTACATGACAAAAGAAAGGATTAA
This sequence comes from Biomphalaria pfeifferi, assembly GCA_030265305.1. Lineage (NCBI taxonomy): Eukaryota > Metazoa > Mollusca > Gastropoda > Planorbidae > Biomphalaria > Biomphalaria pfeifferi. The sequence goes on along the minus strand of JASAOG010000336.1, from coordinate 272,078 downwards.
AAAATAGAATATAAACATAATACCTATCTGTCTATCCATTATTTATTTATCTCTCTCTAATATATATATATATATATAAAGATATATTATGCAATATTTTATAGGTAGGTTAAGAGTGAAAGAAACCCAAAGATATATATTTCTGGATAGTCTGACACAGTTACAGATAGACAGACAAACACAAACAGATAGATAGATAGACGCTACTCTAAAACGTGTGCCAATGACTAGAGAACCAAAGACACATCCACTGGTGAAATAAAACTCTAGAACAAGGACAATCTCAAATAACATTGTACATTGAAATGTGTCAGCCACTTTAGCCTATTAATATCATATTTATCCCAGAGGGGACTTAGTAGGACATTATTTCTGAGCTAGTAATCCTTCGCTTGAAATGTTTTCAGCCCGAGTCTATTTAGGAGACGAATCCCGTTGTTACAGAGGTCCCCGACATTGCGGGCCGCGTAGATCTATTTACATGTTCGCCGCGAAGTGTTGGGGCGACAAGTTTCAGTGAGGTCTGCTGTTAGAGTTGTATGCTAGTAGACAGAAAGTTTTAAGGTTCAAACCTGATATTTAAAGATGCGGTTGGGACAAAATGGCCATTAACAAAGCTGTGCTGGCAAGCGTTTCACCATGATTCCCCTCTACAAAACCAGGGAAAGTAATTCTCCTGTCTACTTCGTCTCAATATTCTAGATCGAATTTTCCTTTTCTCTTTCTGTCTACCCTTTCTCTTTCTCTCTACCTTTTCTCTTTCTCTCTACCCTTTTTCTTTCTCTCTACCTTTTCTCTTTCTCTCTACCTTTTCTCTTTCTCTCTACCCTTTCTCTTTCTCTCTACCTTTTCTCTTTCTCTCTACCTTTTCTCTTTCTCACTACCTTTTCTCTTTCTCTCTACCCTTTCTCTCTACATTTTCTCTTTCTCTCTACCTTTTCTCTTTCTCTCTACCTTTTCTCTTTCTCACTACCTTTTCTCTTTCTCTCTACCCTTTCTCTCTACATTTTCTCTTTCTCTCTACCTTTTCTCTTTCTCTCTACCCTTTCTCTTTCTCTCTACATTTTCTCTTTTTCTTTACCTTTTCTCTTTCTCTCTACTTTTTTCTTTCTTACCTTTTTCTCTTTCTCTCTACCTTTTCTCATTCTCTCTACTCTTTCTCTCTACCATTTCTCTTTCTTACCTTTTTCTCTTTCTCTCTACCTTTTCTCATTCTCTCTACCCTTTCTCTTTCTCTCTACCTTTTCTCTTTCTTACCTTTTTCTCTTTCTCTCTACCTTTTCTCATTCTCTCTACCCTTTCTCTTTCTTACTACATTTTCTCTTTCTCTCTACCTTTTTTCTTTCTCTCTACCTTTTCTCTTTCTCTCTACCTTTTCTCTTTCTCTCTACCCTTTCTCTTTCTCTCTACATTTTCTCTTTTTCTCTACATTTTATCTTTCTCTCTACCTTTTCTCTTTCTCTCTACTTTTTTCTTTCTTACCTTTTTCTCTTTCTCTCTACCTTTTCTCATTCTCTCTACCCTTTCTCTTTCTCTCTACCTTTTCTCTTTCTTACCTTTTTCTCTTTCTCTCTACCTTTTCTCATTCTCTCTACCCTTTCTCTTTCTCTCTACCATTTCTCTTTCTTACCTTTTTCTCTTTCTCTCTACCTTTTCTCATTCTCTCTACCCTTTCTCTTTCTCTCTACCTTTTCTCTTTCTTACCTTTTTCTCTTTCTCTCTACCTTTTCTCATTCTCTCTACCCTTTCTCTTTCTCACTACCTTTTCTCTTTCTCTCTACCCTTTCTGTCTACCTTTTCTCATTCTCTCTACATTTTCTCTTTCTCTCTACCTTTTTTCTTTCTCTCTACCTTTTCTCTTTCTCTCTACCTTTTCTCTTTCTCTCTACCCTTTCTCTTTCTCTCTACATTTTCTCTTTCTCTCTACATTTTCTCTTTTTCTCTACATTTTCTCTTTCTCTCTACCTTTTCTCTTTCTCTCTACTTTTTTCTTTCTTACCTTTTTCTCTTTCTCTCTACCATTTCTCTTTCTTACCTTTTTCTCTTTCTCTCTACCTTTTCTCATTCTCTCTACCCTTTCTCTTTCTCTCTACCTTTTCTCTTTCTTACCTTTTTCTCTTTCTCTCTACCTTTTCTCATTCTCTCTACCCTTTCTCTTTCTCACTACCTTTTCTTTTTCTCTCTACCCTTTCTCTCTACCTTTTCTCTTTCTCTCTACATTTTCTCTTTCTCTCTACCTTTTCTCTTTCTCTCTACATTTTCTCTTTTTCTCTACCTTTTCTCTTTCTATCTACCCTTTCTCTTTCTCTCTACATTTTCTCTTTTTCTCTACATTTTCTCTTTCTCTCTACCTTTACTCTTTCTCTCTACTTTTTTCTTTCTTACCTTTTCTCTTTCTCTCTACCCTTTCTCTTTCTCTCTACCTTTTCTCTTTCTCTCTACCTTTTCTCTTTCTCTCTACTTTTTCTCTTTCTCTCTACCCTTTCTCTGTCTCTCTACCCTTTCTCTTTCTCTCTACATTTTCTCTTTTTTTCTACCTTTTCTCTTTCTCTCTACTGTTTCTCTTTCTCTCTAACTTTTCTCTTTCTCTCTACCCTTTCTCTTTTTCTCTACTTTTTCTCTTTCTTACCTTTTTCTCTTTCTCTCTACCCTTTCTCTTTCTCTCTACCCTTTCTCTTTCTCGCTACCCTTTCTTTTTTCTCGACTATTTCTCTTTCTTACCTTTTATTCTTTCTCTCTACCCTTTCTCTTTCTCTCTACCTTTTCTCTTTCTCTCTACCTTTTCTCTTTCTCTCTACCTTTTCTCTTTCTCTCTACCCTTTCTCTCTACCTTTTCTCTTTCTCTCTACCCTTTCTCTTTCTCTCTACCCTTTCTCTTTCTCTCTACCCTTTCTCTTTCTCTCTACCTTTTCTCTTTCTCTCTACCCTTTCTCTCTACCTTTTCTCTTTCTCTCTACCCTTTCTCTTTCTCTCTACCCTTTCTCTTTCTCTCTACCCTTTCTCTTTCTCTCTACCTTTTCTCTTTCTCTCTACCTTTTCTCTTTCTCTCTACCTTTTCTCTTTCTCTCTACCTTTTCTATTTCTCTCTAATTTTTCTCTTTCTTACCTTTTTCTCTTTCTCTCTACCTTTTCTCTTTCTCTCTACTTTTACTTTTTCTCTCTACTTTTACTTTTTCTCTCTACTTTTTCATTTTTCTGTATGTGGAGAATTTCAAATCATTTTTTTTTTGTTTTTGTTATTAAGAGTGCAATGTCCTAAACGTGCGTGTGTGCGTGTGCTGGCCACATGACACCCTCGTTAACCGTGGGCCACAGAAACAGATGACCTTTGTACCATCTGCCCCATAGATCGCAAGGTCTGAAAGGGGAACATTACTTTATTTATATACCACAACTCCCATGGGCCTACCCGCCTCTAGTGTCGTGTCTGTATTGCCTTAGTATTGTTATAAAATGTATTGAGTACCTTATTTAGGTGCCATTGGTTACTTGATCACGTTCAAAGTCTTGTTCTTACTGATAAAAAAACATTTGGTTCGGAAAATCAACAAACAAAATAGTCACAATTTCTACTGAACCCGCTGGCAAATGTATTTAAGTAAGAACGAGCGGTGAGGTACATACGAATGTATGGTAATTGCGCCGCATATTTGTACGAAGGGCGTCGACAAAAGAATCCCTGTTCACCTTCTGGAACGATTGCTCCCACTCGCCCCCCCTCCCTTTAAAGGCTGCCTCTGCACACTCAAACACACTTATTTTACTTGAGTTAATAACAACATGGGCTTAGTATAACAAAGGACGTAGATCTAGCCTTACGTCCAGTTAAACAAGGACTGAAACAATGTGACCACATGCACCTTAAATAATAGGCGTCACTTTAAATTGGTTTTAGAACCCCTTGATTACGGCAATGGATGTCAGGGGTGCCGCCCAGAAGGAGATAAAATAGATTGTGTGGGCGTAAATGATTTAGTTGTCAGCCGTCCTAATGGGGGTGGCACTTGAACTTGATGACCAACAACACAAAATGCTGTAGTAGCAAATCATAACTAGGAGAAAAAAAAAGGGGGGGGGGTCCCTCAGGATTCCAGGAGGATAGTAATATCTTACGTTAAAATAATGACGTGTCAAGTTGAATGTCAAAACTGCAGTAAATGTTTTAGAAATGTCGACCTGTTTTCAAATCTCAATCTTTTTTTTTTCCTTTATCTAGTTCAGTACTTTATGTTGCCAGTTGAGGGGCTAAAATATTGTTATCACGTGCCCTAATACAACAACGATAAGCAGCCATATTGAAAGTCTCTAGGAATAAACATACATACATTAATTATAAATAGATAGCATTTTGGTGTTTTCGGTGAACAGACCAAAGGAATTAGTGATAAAATTATTAAAAGTAGTTTCCATTTCAGAATTTGTTGGCTTTAGAGCACTTGATGTAATGATCATCTGTTTTTTATATTGATAATGTTTTCTTATGTTTTTTCTTAAGGTTTCCTTATAACGCCTCAACGTTTCTGCATATCGCTTTCTTTTTTTTTTTTTTTTTTTTTTTTTAATGTCACCGTATTTTTACAATACCTCTATTCGGGTCACACATTCATCGGCAAAACCTGGAGCCTCATGGGTGGACACGGTTCTCGAAAACAGCTTTAACAATTTTCCTAGAAATGAGACAGTTGATGTATATCGTTGGGAAGAGACTAACGTGCTAGTTGAACTCAATGGAAAAAAAAACCCACTCTACTTTGAAGTAAAAAAATCATTTTTAATGACTTCAAAATCCATAATCTTGAACAGACAACATATGTAAGACCTATTCATTAAAGAGTTTATATAAATTAATGTTCAGGAACAAGTCTAGATCTAAAGGCCCCATGTTTAGAATATTATAAAATGTAGCAAAATTATACTTTTGCTTAAATCGGGATTTTTTTTTCCTCAAGGGAAGTGGAGATGGGGCGGGCTAAGAAATGTTTCATACTTTAAAAAATCTAACATTCATTATTTAAGAGCGAATTAATCTCTCCATACAATTGTCTTTAAAAAAAAGTTCTTTTTAATAATCTTCTTGTTCTGGTAAAATAATGTTAGCCGGGTATTAATAACGACATTCAAATTTAGAGGAAATTACTGTGTTTGAAATTTATCATGAAAATCCAAAAAACATAAGAATTTATTTTAAAAAAATGGTTGGAGCAACAAAGGCTTCTCACATTCGTATTGCGATTCATCAAGAAGAATTTAACAGCGGCAGCCGATTCTCTTTTATTTTATTTTTTATCTGTGATGGAGGTTTGGAAAAAAAAAAGGTGGTGGAGGTAATCACTGATGAATAATAAAAATGATAAAGTCACTGCCCTTTAAAGTCTTCTCCCCTCCCCTCCCTTCTCCAACTCCGCTCGCTCTGGTGTACCACACACAATGCGCGGCATTAAAATGTCTCACTTCTGTTCCAGTCAAGGCTCAACGCTTCCAAAGTTGTTGACTTCATGTATGACTGTAAATTAAACATTAAGTAAAAGAAGTGCTAAAATATGACTCTTTAGACTTTGTTCAACTACTATGTTCACACTATGCTGTGACTCAAAATATTACTTTCTGTAAATTATGGCTCAATGTGGCTGTCACGTCGTGACTTCTATTGCGACTTAATTCTTTCTATTTTTCTTTACACTTAACAATAAATCAAAGCCTGAATTATGAGTGTTCGTTGCGGGCTCTTACTTAAGATTCATAAAGATGGTTATAATTTATTAGTCATTCAGTAGCTGGTGCATTTGATATTAAACTTGAAGTTCTTAGTTCGAATCCTGAAAGATAATTATTATCACTATTATTTATTATTTCTTTTACAAGCAAGCTGTGGGCAGAGTTCTGATATGCACTTTGAATTTGGTGTGGAGAGAAGAGCGGGTTTAAGCTTCTTTCTCTTCCTGCCAGGGGCTCCACAATTTACATTAAGCATATCACTATTAGTCATGGCTCTTGTCACAGGCTTTTAAAGATGTAGGACTTAAAGGGTTAACATATTTACAGTGGCATAGCTAGGGATTTGGGGGCACGGGGTCTTAACCTCTTTAGGGGCCCCTGCATCATGATATTCGACATCACGACATGAGATAATGGCGTAATATTTAATGTAAAAAACAAATTTCGGACATTCAAGTGGGGGCTCGTGGGGATTTACACATTTGAATCCCAACATTCGCTACGCCACGGCACATTTAATGAAGCCCTATCGTACGATTGACGTAACTTTAATGACCTCACAGGCGTCTATTGTGTTTGAGTTGCTTCCTATGCATGTTATATAACAAATGTTATGGTTTAATGATCACGTTAATAGTAATAGTTGTTATTGTAAAAATAAATGTAACAAAAAAAAATAAAATAGAAGAGTGGGCCTCGCAAGCATCCATTAAAATGGGCACCGCATTTCGTAAGGTCGGCCCTCGCTACAGCCCATGAAGAGCCCTGGTCCGAACAATCTTAGACTTGACTTCTCCATGCCAGGACCCTAAACTGTTGTAGATCTGCCTCTACATCATCAAGCCACCGTACTCGTTGTCTACCTTTAAGACGCCTGCCTTTTGTTTTTTTGCAGGTGAACAATCTTTGCTCCTGTTCTCGGGCATTAAGTCGTATTTGTATCTTCCCAGACATGCCAATTCCCAAATTGCATATTTGATCATTCGTATTGGTTTTATCTCCCATACTTTGCTAGTTATTATGAACTGCTAGAGTGAATTCTATTCTAGAAAAGAGAAAAAAAATCGGTTGGTTAAACGTTCAGAGTTGGCGGCAATGGTTTACTTATTTAAAAAACAAATTGCACGCTTTCAAGGGACTGTTAGACATTTTAATTATCATTAGTCAAATACACAAGCCACAAGCTATATAAAAATATGTCACGGAACACCAGAAAGTTATATTCTCAACTCCACACACGTTTCCTCCCTATATATTCTTGCATATAAGACTTTTAAATATTAAAAATGGCGTATGTTTTTTTTTTGGGGGGGGGGGGAAGCTTGGAAAATTGAATTTAAAAAACAAGAGTTCGATTTCAAAAACATTTTCAGTTATGTAATCTTTCTAGAACGCACAATACTGGGGAAATTTGGTGCTTAATAGTGCGTTTAGCTTTAGCGAACTGAATGTGACAGACGGGACTGGCGGACAAAGAGGAAAGCACAAAACCAATAGCGGCTAAAACTTGCCATCAAAAGTTTAGGTGTACGGTATGAATTTAAAATCTCCCCAGAACTCTTCAATTTTAAAAAATTACTTTTGTATAGTGCACATTTCTCTTTTGTGATCCTGTGGGTGGAAGGGATTCTGGGAAGTTTTCATGCTGCCTTTAGGCACTCCGCAAACACAGCTCAGTCGGAACTCGAGTCTCCTTGATAGGTAGCCAAGCGGTTTAGACAAGAATTAAATAGGGCCGTGCTGGCATTGTGGTGAACCGAAGGGCCTCGGGTTTGAATCCCAGGGAAATCCGTGAATTTCAATTACTGGATTGTTAGTGCGCCTTGGAGTTCACCCCTAATGGATAGCTGACATTAATTAAAGTAAATGCGGTTGATCAGTGTGTTTGTCTAATGAAACCTTCGTAAATTAACCGAGGGATACCGAAACCGATGACCTATACATCATCTGCTCCATAGTCGCAGGGTCAGCAAGGGGAACTTTATACTTTTTTTAAAACTTTAAAAACAACAGAATGTTTGAAACTATTGCTCCAACCATTTTGAGAAGCACTGCCATTAGACCGACACAGTGACACCTTAGTAGCACAGGAAGAGTCCCAGTCCCGTTACATCAGAGAACACACACAGCGATCTATCTGCTGGCTTTGAATCTTTGAAAGAATCCGTCACATCTGCTACTAAACGTTGTGCCGGGGGCCCCAGCACAAGTGGCATCAACAATATCTACCTCCATCTGTTTCGCTCCACTGACTTTCAACCGTATATACATATTTTTTTTATTGTATAGCAGATTGAACAAAACGTTTCCGGAAAATTCCGATGTTCTTCAATAAAGTTTGTGGCGGAAATTTTCCCAGGCCTAAGCTAGTGTAATATGATCTTTATTGGAATATCAACTTTAGCCGTCTGTTTTTTTTTACCTTTACAAAGGTAATCATTAGGATTACTGAGTTGGGGTGAATTGATGTATATGTGAGGATAACGTCACTGTTTTTTTCAGAGAGTCTCGGTGAATATTGGGATGATGAGCTTAATGAATTTTAGGACGTCCTTAGGTTTACATAATTGTGCTGGCCACATATAGACCTCGTTAATCATAGGGCATACAAACTTCAGGACACCTTCGTTAATCATAGGCCATACAAACGTCACGACACCCTCGTTAATCATAGGCCAAACAAACGTCACGACACCCTCGTTAATCATAGGCCATACAAACGTCACGACACCCTCGTTAATCATAGGCCATACAAACGTCACGACACCCTCGTTAATCATAGGCCATACAAACATCATGACAGCCTCGTTAATCATAGGCCATACAAACTTCACGAAACCCTCGTGAATCATAGGCCATACAAACTTCACGACACCCTCGTTAATCATAGGCGATACAAACTTCACGACACCCTCTTTAATTATAGGCCATACAAACTTCACGACACCCTCGTTAATAATAGGCATAGGCCATACAAAATGTAAGCGTTTCGTCGTCAGTCCCATGGACTGTAACATTTGAGAACTTGTCGACAGAGAATCTTGTGGTCGACAGAGAGTCTTGTGGTCGACATAGAGTCTTGTGGTCAAAAGAGGGTCTTGTGGTCGACAGACGGTCTTATGGTCGACAAAGGGTCTTATGGTTGACAGAGGGTCTTGTGGTCGACAGAGAGACATGTGGTCGACAGAGTCATGTGGTCGACAGAGAGTCATGTGGTCGACAGAGAGTCATGTGGTCAAAAGAGGGTCTTGTGGTCGACAGACGGTCTTATGGTCGACAAAGGGTCTTATGGTTGACAGAGTGTCTTGTGGTCGACAGAGGGTCATGTGGTCGACAGAGAGTCATGTGGTCGACAGAGTCATGTGGTCGTCAGAGAGGCATGTGGTCGACAGAGTCATGTGGTCGACAGAGAGTCATGTGGTCGACAGAGAGTCATGTAGTCGACAGAGAGTCATGTGCTTAAGTACGTCCAACTTGCACACAGTTTTGTCAACACTCACGGCAATAAGTTTTGTTTTGTTGGTTTGACATTTTGTGGATGTTCTTTCAGAGTTGAGGCTTGTCTCCTAACTCAAACCTCCTGCAGTACGACAGGGGGGGGGGAGAGGACAGGGTTCGAACCCTACACCAACGAGACGACAGTCCAGAGCACATACCACATTATCAGGCAGACATAGTTAATGAGTTGAATTTGCTAATGAGTGAGTGAGCTGAATGATCTAATCAGTTGAATGAGCTATATGAATGAGAAATAGCCAATGAGTTTAATGATTTTTTTTAGTTTAAAATTAATTGAATAAAAATTTTTTTTAATGCGTTTATGAATTGATTAAGTTGAATGAGTTGAAAGAGCCAATGAGTTGAATGAATTAACAAGCTGATTAAACTGAATGAGTTAATGCGTTTAGTAATGAGTTAATGAATTGAATGAGCTAAATTTATTGAGTGAGTTAATTAATTGAAATAGTTGAATGAATTAGATAAGTTGATTGAGTTAATGAGTTAAATAAATTGAATAATTTTTTCAATTGGAATACCTGATGACATTGTACATTCTAAATTCAAGTGCGCATTCAGCATGATTTACTTTGACGCCTTACAAGTAATTCGCTTCTCTCAACCACAAGGCCCGAATTTACTGGTGTGCAAAAGGTCTCCAGCATAAATGGGCCTTGCAACCTTTTAATCAAGACATGTAGTAAAACAATTTAAGAGGCCTCCAGTGGCTATTTGCACATGGTCTAAGTCCGCTCCTTTAACCACTGACCATACTGAAAATAGTATAACGATCATGATGGTGAAAGACGGTCAACAGACCTTGTGTGGTGTCCCAACGGTCTAACAGACTAAGGAATAGGTGAAGGCAGGGCCGGTCTTAGGCCACTGAAACCTATGCAGTCGCATTGGGGCCCGTGCTTTCATTTTTGAATTGCAATCTATACGAAAAATTCCTGGAAATCTCCTGAATTTATTAAAATCTCCTGAAAAATAAACAAAATTGTCATTTGTTGGTGTCATTCATTGCGAAAACACCAATCCTACGTGTGATAAAAAGGGCATTGTCAGTTTCATGTAATAAAATGTGATAATCGGGCAAATTTTGACTTTAATCGGAAGTTCCAATACTTTATTTACTTTTATAGTCACTGGCATATAAATATGCCATAGGTTGCAAGGTTCTTAAAGTAAAGTTAATTTGATCGAAATTTTGGACTTATTAAAGAATGAATAGAATTCAAAGCAGAATTTTTTTTCTAATACCAAATCTTAATTTTCACTTATTATCCTTATTCCCACCCAGACTAGGCTCCGCGCAATCAGTTTCGCCTAGGGCCCCGCAATTGTTTATACCGGCCCTGGCTGAAGGTGTCAATAGTGATGGGAAGCTCTGCATAAATGTTCCTCATCATTACTATCAATTTAACTGTAATAGATAGGGAACCCATGAGCTCAGGCTTAGCTAACAATAAAGTTCGCCTTTCATACCATGAAGTCTATGGGGCAGGGGATGTAAAGGTCATCTGTTTCTGTGGCCCACAGTTAACGAGGGTGTCATGTGGCCAGCAAAACGACCAACCGCCTTTACTTTTTCCCTAGACTAATGTCCGATACCCATTAGAGCTGGGTGGACTCAGAGGCACCCAAAGATCCCAAAATTAAAAATCCCAATCATCACCAGGATTTGAACCCGGGACCCCCGGTTCAGGATCTAAGCTCTTTACCACTCAGCCACAGCGCCCCCCTCAGGCTTGGCTACTAAGTAGTATTCCAGAAAGTCTCCAGTTTCAGTTATATCTCTTGTGTGTGAGGAAGAAAGTTGAGTTTTGTTCTGATTAGTATTCTTGGGTTTTTATTAAGTCCGTTCCTGTTTCTAGGTAGTTCCGTATCTCCCCTCCAGCTCCCACCCCAGTTCACAAAAGAGACTGGGCCCCAATACAATGAACATGCATAGAAGAGACGCAATTCTGAAGCAATATTATTAAAAGAAGCAGTTTTTGCTCGGCAAGTTTTTTTTTTTTTTTGTCTTACTGAGTGAATTGAATGTTTTACTTCGTACTGTTATTTTTCTGAGCCCTTCTGTTTTGATACCAAGAGTCGTTGCAGAAGTTTTCCATAGCCAGAACAACAATAAAACTTTGAGCAAAGAGACACATTCTTCTTCGTCTGATTCAACCGAGTTCACCAGCCTATAAAAGAGGGGTACATAAAACCAACACCTAGGCGTCCCCCGCCTCCCTTCCTGAATACTCCCTAATGGCGCCCCCATGTATCACTGCAGTCATAAATATCAGTTTATCTACGTCCATCAGTCCCCGATGTATCCATCTTTGCCCTACAATACTTAACCTCCCCCCCCCCCCCCCCACGCCCCATTACAATCTTATTCCTCCACTCCCCCCAGCCTAACACCTGAAACATCCCAGTCATTAACACAGGTGTTTTGGCATTATACAAAAAATAAGTAGAAGAATCACAGGTACATAGCCACAACGTTGCGTCAATGGGGCAACATAAAAAAAGTGTCTTTTACAGGAAGACATTCAGAACGTGTCCATCAAGGCAACAAATAACCTTCATTGCCCCGTGTAGCGGTGAGACATAAAAACATCGAGGTTGGACAGTTCATCATCCTGTTATGCTTCAGATAGTTTGTATTCTCCTCCCCGGGGATACCCGACACGTCACTCAGATAACACGAACACAAAATACAAATTAAATAAAAAAAAAAAAGATTTGACCTTCTCAAATGAAATACTAAACAAAAATAAAGTTTTTATCAAGGTAGCCTACAAATAATCTTAATGGCTAAGACAAAATTTAACTACAAACCCAGAAAAACCAAAGCCAATGTTGTATGTTTTAAAAACCGAATGAAACTTTCGAAAAATCATTGTAACAATTCTTATATAATTATGGGGGACTTTTTGCAAATGGAGTCTTCGGTAACCGGTTGTCAGAATACTGAAGTATTAAAAACATAATATTTTTAAAAGCCATGTCCTAGTTTTTTAAAAAAAATAAAATTGTTAGTATTACAGAAAGAGTTTTATTAAAGTCATAGGATAGATAGATAGATAGATAGATAGTTAGGTAGGTAGGTAGGCATGTAGGTAGGTAGGTAGATAGATAGATAGATAGATAGATAGATAGATAGATAGACAGATAGATAGATAGACAGATAGATAGATAGATAGATAGATAGATAGATAGATAGATAGATAGATAGAAAGAAATTCTAGCCAAAGTGTAGGCCTACATCTAGTTTGCTATGTAGTCATAAATGACATATAGATACACAGTCAAACCTCCAAGTTAACTTAGAACAAGTAGATCTAGATCTAGTTACTCTGTTAGACTAACGTACTGCTAAGGTTTCGGTCTTTTTGTCTTTACTTTACTCTTGTATTCAATAACAAACACACATCTCCCTTTGTCTTCCTATTGTGTCTTTCCTCCTTCTTAATTTTCCAAGTCCATTATGTGCGTTGACCCATTTCCCCCCTCACACTGTCAACAGTTGACTTAAAACCGTTTTGAATAAACACTCGAGGTTTAGTGTCCATACAGCACTGGTCAAAAGGCCCCGCCTTCTATTCTTTCAACGCGGTGACCAACCTCGTTTCTGGGATATTGTTTGACCCTCTTCAACTTAACTCTTCGACTGTAGCATAGGTCTCTACCCATTGACCAACGCATTGTTGGGAAACGAACTCTTTCAGTGAAGCTATTTGGTTCTTTCCTTTGTGCGCTTTTTTAATAAACTCCCAGAAGTACTTCCCCCCCCCCCCCCTTTTGCAAACCAATTCTTTTGGTTAAAGTCGTAACAATGCTGATGCCTCATAGGAGAAAACCTAACATAAAATAATTTCCAGTCTCTGAAGTAAGACACTACACTTTAGACAAAGTTGTTTAGAGTTATAATAAAAAACAGATGAGTTGTTTTTTTAGGCGGGTGGTGGGGAAGAGGTAAGCGAGAATGGAACCTGGGGGGGGGGGGGGGGGGGTCGTACTTAAGGCAAAATAAAAAAAAACACTGTTAAAAATTGTAAAAATGCATAAAATGTCTTTTTACCAAAATAGATAAATCAACGTAAAAAGGTAATAAAACTGCGGATATATATAGAGCAGAAAGGAAGGTGTATGTATGTATGTATGGTAGGTATGGGTGTATGTCCCGCATAGGAATCTAAACCGTTTGACCAATCATGATAAAACTTGGCATAAATGTTCCTTGGGTACTAACTGGAACCGTAGCGTATGTAAAGTAGCCACATGAGGAGGCATAAAACCCCAGTGCAAAGCCCTCAGCCCTCAGCCCTTTGGATGACAAAGTGGTCATCATCGAACCACGATGGACGAACAATATATATATATATATTTCATGGATCTAGGCCATGTTTACCATGTTTAGACCGAAAGGATCTAGATCTAGATCTAATTTTTAAAACTACACTTTGCACGGTTAGTTTTTTACTATGACACACGAAAATACAAAATATAGTCTATTGATTTCATTAATTAATAAAATTAACATTTAATGTGTGTTTCAAAAGCATTTTTACATAAATGTGTTCTTTATATCTGCGAATTTAGACTCCTGACGTTCGTACTTTGGAATCCAAAATAGACATGTTTACAAAAGGGAAGGTCACTCATGCGCAGAGCGAATGCTCCACCCTGGCACACAAACATCGTGTGTAATTTGCTTTTTTTTTTTTTTATTGAAGATGTATTTTTCAGCTTCAAAACCCACTGAAGGGGGGTTTAAACTCAAAACCCCTATGGCAACGCTCATAGAATTTTGAGTGTGTAATTTGCTTTTTTTATATTGAAGTGGTATTTTTAGCTTAAAACCCCGCTGGAGAAGTGCTTAAACTCAAAACGCCCTTTGGCCACGTTCATAGATTATGATGACTGATGTATGGATGGTCTTATATTGAAGAGGGGGTTTATCGTAAATATCGGAAGGGGTTTTAAAATCAACCCCCCTCCTCCTAGCTATGCTCTTGGAATTTGGCAATTGTCATTAACATTATTTTTTCCCCTTTCTTTTATAGAAGAGTTTGATTTAACTGCAGAACTCCCTGGTAGGGGTTTTAAACTCAAAACCCACTTGGCTGCGCTTGGACAAGTGATGGTTTAGTATTAAAATCTCTCCTAAAATAAACAAAATCAAAGAAAAAAATCAGTACTAAATTCCGACCCTGGCTACGCCCATAATATATATATATATATATATATATATATAATGTGTCGTCCAATAATAACAAAGTTATCGTTTTTAATTGTAAAAGTCATTTAGAGAAAAGAAGTCATATGAGTTGATCTTCTTCAGTAGGACACATAATATTGAGAGAGAGAGAGAGAGAGAGAGAGAGAGAAAACAGTTCTGTTTTCACTATTTATGTAACACACTAATGATCTCTTTAAATGCTACCGTTTCACCATAGGCATAGAATAGCCAGACATGCACCAATCTTTTTTTCTTTTTATACAATCAGCCAATAGGGGTGGGAGTGCCTAATTTTAGAACCGTTTCTTCAATCCTTGTTAGCTGAGCGGTCGTGTGGTATGCACTTCTGCCGGTCGTTACGATGGTACCGAGCTCGTCCCATGTTCAATGTGTGTCTCTGGTGGGAGTTGGGACGTAAGGCATGCAATAAACTTCATTTCTCAAGAAACGTCCAGAATTTTTTTTTTTGTTATCTGATCTGCGAGATATATCTATAGCGCCACCCTTTGGTCAGGAAACATGAAAAGGACCAAGATGCCTGTGTGTAGTCGCTGAATGAACTCTTTATTTTGTGTCTGTTCTATTTATGTGTATGTTTCTGTGAAGCTGTGAGTCTCGGTGTCTCAAGATTTGAAGCAAGAAGAGTGGCCAGGGTTGAAGAGCGCCGAACTAACAAAAAGCTGAGAGAAGAAGCAGGCCTATCTGCAACTGACCATACCTACCCATTCCACACATGCGACCGACTTTCTAAAGCAAGGATTGGACTTTACGGTCGTCTTTGAGTTCATAGGAAATGAGAAATGTGTTCATCTTCCATCACGAAGGAGAAGCTATAGGCCTATATGTTTATGTTGTGTTGTCTGTATATGAGAAAAGAGTCCTTGTAATCAAAGCAAATTTCCAAAAGGATCAATAAAGCAGCTTAAGTCTTAGTCTTAGTCTTAAAAACCATCGACATATAAATATCTATAACTTAAGGAACATCACTTAACCCGGAAGTGTATTTGAGCCCCGTTCTACTTCCTTTGTTTCATTTTGAATTTAATTTTTTTTTTACGCAATCTTTTTTTAATTTTTTAAATAATTCTTCCCCCAAACTCTTCATTCTAAGACTCCTTTCTAATTTGTAACAATTTTAGGAGCCGCCGCCGCTGTTGGACCCCTCTCTCCCCATTTTTGACGCTACACCCATGGTGTTTCTACAAGTGATTTACTGTCCCCTTCAGTCCCTGGTCAGAGTCACACTCTTAGAAACACAGTCTGTTATGCAAGAAAGTCAAAGAGAAAAAATAAAGCAGACGACAGCTGAGAGAGTTAGGGGGGGGGGGGGGAGTTTGGAAGCGGATAAAACAAAAATCAGAAAAAAGGGGTAGGGGGATTAAATATTTATGGCGGGGAATTTTGGGTCTGGATGTGAACCTGGCTCAAAACAAACTTAACAATTTTACTTTACAACTTCAAACTTTGTATTCCCTATGACGACATGTCGCAAAGGGGGGGGGGGGGGAGGGAAGTGAAGTGGTATAAGAAACCAATGGATTCTGTCACTCTAAAATATGAACACAATTTTCCTACAAATTTGCAAACATATATTTTTGTTAGTCGGATGCTTTTTAAAAAAAAATTATATATGTATGTATTAATATATATATATATATAAACTATGCAACGTTCTCTCTCTCTCTGAAAACAAAGTTATTAAATAAAAGATTAACAAAAGAGAACTCGAATGATAATCGTAAACATTGGCTTCCCGTGAAAGCGAGAATGGACTACAAGGTGGCCGCACTATGTCATCAGTGTATATATAATATAAAAACAATGCGATGCCCTTGTGTCTTAGTGAACAGATCACTACATATGTCCCTCAGAGAGCCCTGCGTTCAACGGACTCAACGCTCCTAGTGGTGCCACGTTTCTCCCTCAAAAGCTACGGCCTGCGGGCTTTTTCAGTGCACGGAGGTTTGGAACTCACTCCCCATTGATCTCAGACAGACAACATGCTACTCTACTTTGAAGAAGAATAAGACCTATCTGTTTAAAACATTTTTAGATTAGTTTGTCATTATAGCTCTCGAGATTGTTTTTGTAATGTTACTACAGTGCCTTGAGCCTACATTTTGTTCGTTAACAGCGCGCTATAAATAAAATTATTATTATTATCAACGATGGCACCTAACATTTAATACTCACTGCTTCTCTATAAAGTGTTTTTTTTTTCACTAACTCAACCCTCGAATCACTCGCTCTGCCTTTTTGTTATAGGGCGTACATATAGAGATGCAACTAAACCCTCGAATCACTCGCTCTGCATTTTTGTTATAGGGCGTACATAAAGAGATGCAACTCAACCCTCGAATCACTCGCTCTTCCTTTTGGTTATAGGGCGTACGTATAGAGATGCAACTCAACCCTCGAATCACTCGCTCTGCATTTTTGTTATAGGGCGTACATAAAGAGATGCAACTCAACCCTCGAATCACTCGCTCTGCCTTTTGGTTATAGCTCGTACATAAAGAGATGCAACTCAACCCTCGAATCACTCGCTCTGCCTTTTTGTTATAGGGCGTACATAAAGAGATGCAACTCAACCCTCGAATCACTCGCTCTGCCTTTTGGTTATAGCTCGTACATAAAGAGATGCAACTCAACCCTCGAATCACTCGCTCTGCCTTTTGGTTATAGGGCGTACATAAAGAGATGCAACTCAACCCTCGAATCACTCGCTCTGCCTTTTTGTTATAGGGCGTACATAAAGAGATGCAACTCAACCCTCGAATCACTCGCTCTGCCTTGAAGCATTTTGTTATAGGACGAACATAAAGAGATGCAACTCAACCCTCGAATCACTCGCTCTGCCTTGAAGCATTTTGTTAGACGACGTACATAAAGAGATGCAACTAAAGGAAGGAACTCGTAAACTCATAAACTCCTACTACAAAGAGTAGCATTAAACTAGAAACAAAACCAGAGCCAAATCGTATTTACAATAGCAATAACTAAACAATGCAACTGCGCTCTAATCTCTTGCATGACCTAAACGTTGGAATGGAAGGGAGGAGAAAGATTTGTTGTCATGAAGGGAGAAAAAAAGTTTTTTTTTGGGGGGGGGGGGTGGCGAGAAGGATAGTCCACTTCATTATTTGTTTCTGTTTTGTCCTATGTTGATTTTAAAAAATCTTATTCAAAATGTATGTGCGTTCATACATGTGTTTGTTTTTAGTAAGAGTGATGATGACAGTGACAAAGATGTCTAGTAGTTATGGACACTTAAACATTCAAGGTCAGTTGATTTTAATAGACGAGACGGTATCAGTGTGTTTTTTTTTTTCGCTAACCTGTCTTTTTACCTGCATTGCTTAGCAAAACAGCGAATCTAAGGGTGGATCCATTGGGGTGCCGCCAGTGAGTTTGTGTGAAAACACTAACTTTCTTTGTAATCTTATTCATTTACATTTTTCGATGTTGAATAGTATAGCTTTCATTTTTATTTTTACAATTCTTGTTTCATTTGTAGGTCAAAGATGTCACAATTCAAGGTCACGAAGCCCATCTATTTTTAATTGCATAAATGGCTTCTGGCGACAAAATATTCATTACTCGAAGCAATAAGTTCAGGATGAGACGCCTTGGGGCGTGCAGCGCCTGCGTACAGGCTGACACCAAGGTGAAGTCTTGCGTCATATCCAGCAAAGCTTACGTGATACTCTACAGTCCGCTCATCGAGCCCAGATTGTCGGACACTTCCTGCGGATGCCCTAAAACATCCGGATGGCGGACGAGAACTTTGTGTGACAATTCCAACACTTCTTGCAGACAGCTAGACATTTGTAATAAAATGTCTCATACTTTATGTAGAAAACTACATTCTGCACAAGAATTATGGGCTGTTTCAAGCGAAAAGTGTAGGATTCCTGACTTGACTTCCTTGTTGATTAGCTCTACCCGTAAAATACGAGAAACGGACTTCAACTTCTATTGTGATCCATGCACTTTGGTTCTAGCATTCATAGTGTTAAAACCTCGTCCCTATGTTATTTATTTGAAGATTTCTCTAAATCACTTTATCCTCTCACAAATAGAAAGATGCTTTCTTATTATTCACCTATGTCAACCAACAAATGCCTTGTATAAACCTATATTGAGCAGGACACCAAGGCTGATGGACGAATGCAAAAAGGCTACCAGCCACCAATTAACCAACAATTTCCACCAGTTTGAGCACGAATCTTTAGGCATGCCGCAATCATGCATAAGCTCTGCCCTCACCCAGCGTACTTGTACCATGGCGCCCAAAGTGGCAGCTCACCACCAGCATTCAGCGGCCTGCCCATGTACCAATAACACACTTCAGGACAAAGGCTTGAGCAACAAACGCAACGCTGTAGATGCATGCGCGCTAACGTCTTTGGAGAAGTGCACCAAAGAACTGAAACACTGCAGAAAGGCGCAAAAACGAAACTCCCAATTATCGATTGTACCCAATACTCCTTCTCCCCCGAGGGCCCAGCTCTTTAGTCCTCTACAATTTGTGATAATTCTATGCTATATCATTTCTGTTGGATTTACTGCGGTATCGTCACAGAGAGTTATAGGTAGGTTCTTATTTCTTAATGTATAAATCGTGATTGTGATTGTTGTTTGAGTCAGTTTTGTCTTTGCTTGTATTTTGTTGGAATGTGGTTTTAAAAATGTGAATTTCGTAGATATTTTGATTGTTAAAATTCCACCTATGACTCATTTCTTATCTTATTTTATTTTTTTTATGCTCGCAGTCCTTTCTCATTTGACATCCTTAAATTAAACTAAGTTTCACTTTTGTTTTTCCAAACCATTACTTGCAGTACCATAAGAGGCGTGGTGAGCAAAACGTGCGCTCGGGGCAAGGTACTTTATTGGCGCCCCCACCCCCATTTTCCATGAACATCACATAGAAATATAGGCTGAGTGTGGCGCCCCCTCCTGAACGTGGCGCCCGCGGCATCTTGCGCCCCTTGCCTCCCACACTACGCCTCTGAGTACCAGGTATTTAGTCATTCAGGGAAACAAAGGAGGCTACAGGAAAAAGGGCTTATGTAGGCCTATATCCGACTATATATGCTACCGCTAATCGCTAAATACGACATTTTATAGAAAATGCTAAATGCTTTCAACCACAATTGGAATTAACTTTTCTATTTCTTACGTTGCCAAGGACTAAGTATTCTATATTGTCACATATGGCCAACTTATAGCGCATTTGACTCCAAGAAAAAAAAAATCAAGAAATAGCACAAAAAAAATATAAAAAAATTGATAATAACCAACTTTTAGAAAAAAAAGTTTCACGGGAATTTAAGTTGCTAGCTATTACAACGCCTAAATTGTCGAAATTTTTATAAAACTAATCAAAACAAAAAAAAAACATTGGATTAATATATATGATTTTGAAATTGTTTTTCGTTTGATAATATAGGTACATAATGTTAGTTAACCTTGGAAATTTTTATGCTACTGATTTAAGCTTTTCGTTTTTAGAAAAAAAAATGATTACAATTTCAACATTTTTAAATACCTTATTGGCCTTAAGTCACTCTAAGGAAAATCCAGATGGTCAGACACATTTGAGGACGCAAAGTCATGTCTGGGAAGTCATCAATTAAATAAAGTGAACTAAAGTAAACTAAACCGTCAATGACTGGTAGAGTTACTGGAACTGTCATCTTGTTTATGCCTGTCAGATACTGATGGGAGCAAACATTTTCATTCACGAAATTGATCAAAAACAAAATGAGCTCGCGACATGTACTCTTCAATAGTAGAGGTATGGTGTAAGCAAAGCAGATTTTAAAAATTTGCTAAAGCTACTAACAGTGCCAAAACTGCTAACAGTGTTCATAAATTATAATTAGTGTATAGGTAATACAGAAATAATAAATTAAAATTATAAATGCAAACTACAAATGTCAATAAAGACAGACTAAATAAGTAAAGTTTGTTTATTTATTTATTTTTAATACTCTCCTCTATTCTCTACTACACACAAATATCTATAGCAAACCAAATATGTAAACAAACTAAATATGTATAACAAACCAAATATATATCAGTAACCAAACTCCATCAATTAGAAACCTGTGATGCATAAAGTGGTGTACCCAGATTTATAACGAAAAAATATTGGCACCCTTGTATTAGATTATCAAAACCTACTCACGTAAATTGTGTAATGTCGATTTAAAATATTTCGTATTTTGCCGGTCAGTTGCCGGTTAATTGTGTAATGTCGATTTAAAAGATTACGTATTTTGACGGTTAGTTGTATACCTTTAGCCCACAATTTTAAACATGCATTGAGAATAATAATTAGAACCATGCAAAGTTCAATTTGATGTAGATTCTACACTATCAACTTGTTTCTCTAGTGAACTGAGAGTTTTACCTTTAATAATGTATAATGCACAAAACTTTCGTGTATGACATCGCTCTGAAGTTTGTCAGTGTATGTGTTTCATTTTATTTTGAATGTCAGTGATAGACAGTCCTTCACACTTTATCGACAGTGTTAGTTACAAGGATGCATTCAATGGCTTTATTGTCCAATATCAAAATGTCACAAATGTAACGAGTCATCCAACTCTTTTTTTTTTTAAATCACTACTTGTACTTGACAGTGGGTTGCATCATCTACTTTGTTGGACCGCACGCGGCCCGCGGGGTCCTAGTTCACCCACTTTTGAACTATCATGTTGTCATCGTAAGGCAATAGCGACATACTGGTAATTTATTTATCTGCTTTTCTCTTTAGTATTCTAAGTCTCTCCATTCACATGAGGATCTCCTCTGTCCATCCATCAAGTTTTATGTCTTAGGGTTAGGGGCATTCTCCGAGGATGTTATTTGTGTACATCTGTAACAATCCATCTCCACACACTCATATATCATACATTTTGTGTTTTTTGTACAAACGCGGCGTCGGTCTCTCGGCGCCCGTGACTCTACCGTTCCTTATCCGTACGGCGATCACGTCATTGTCCGACGAGGGTCACCAGTTAACGCTGAAGGATGACTTCTGTTAAGCTTTGGCTAATCCGTCATTTGTATGTCAGCAGTTTTTTTTTTCTCCTTTACTGACTTAATATATTACATGGATAGATCAACCGCTCTGTGGATAGTAAAAAAAAGGGGGGGGGGAGTAAATAGGCAAGCATGTAGAAATAAAACATAGTAATGAGGGGGGGGGGGGAGGACCTCTTTTATGGTCGTTATAACTCTTACCATGTCCTTTAAATGATCTAGACCAGTGCGTCTCAAACCTTTTCCTTAATGGAACACTTCGCACTTTCTGAGTGGTTAGCGGAAGAGTTTGCTCAATTTTATTATCGAGATTACTTCACGTGGTGGTCAACTAGTTATCTATTTCAGTAGTACGTGGAATATTGTTACCTATGGTAAACACTGTTTGAGACTGATTGAAAGGACGTAGATACTATTTCATGGTGCTAGACCAATTTAAAAATGCAGAAAGCGGAATACTTTTGGAATCAAATACATGCTAATAATGTTATTAATGCATAGTGTTATCATAAAGATTGATTTGCTCTAAATGTGTACGATTGTGTTGCAATAAATGAAATTCTGAAGATTTGCATAAAATAATTGGAATTTTTTCGGGGGGTAAGCTTTTAGTAGGCATTTTACATACGTATGTATTAGGCAGAGTGCTGTGATACTAGTGCCTAGCCAGAGTGCTTTTTGTTCTTTTAGAGACGAGGCAGAGTGCTAACTGTGCTACAAGGCTCAATTCAATACGCTTACTGTGCTCTAAAAGAATAGAATTGTTATTGTGCTAATATGCCTTAGGCAGAGTGCTAACTGATCTAATGAGCCTTAGGCTAAGTGGGCAGATGGCTAAAAACGATGTGGGTGAAATGGTAGAGATGGGGGTGGGGGCGGTGGTTTGGGTAATGAATGAACAGAAAGATTGAAAAACAAAAAGTTGTTTTATGAAGTCCATTTCCAGGTGGGGAGGAGAGGGTGGGGCTCAAAAGTGGTACTGGTGTACTGGTGTATGTACTCATTGGTATCGACATTTTTCTGTTAGGACAATATGACTTCAAGAAGGCAATCAGTATCCGATATAACTTTCCTTACACAAGGAAAAAAAAGAGAGAGAGAGAGAGAGACAGAGGGTGTGTGGCGCGCGATTTAAGATAAATTCCCTTCATTCTTGAAACTAAAAAAACCGGGCGCTACAAAATGTTCTTTTTCACAATAAGCGCGTTAAGTTAAGCGCGTGCATAATGCACATGCCAGTTAAAGTCCCCTTTCAGACCTTGCTATCTATTGGGCAGATAATGTAAAAGTCATCTGTCTCTGTGGCAGAAACGAGGGTTAACGAGAAATCATGTGGCCATCACAATGACCAACCGCTTTTACTTTTACTCAACTAATTTCAGAGATCCATGGCCTCAAAAGCACCATAAAGATCCCGAAATTAAAAATCCCTGTCTTCTCCGGGATTCGACCCCGGGACCCCTCGGTTCGGAAGCCACCGCGCCTCACATACCAGTTAATGACGTTTCATATTGTTGTGTCACGTCTCTAAGTAGCAGTCTAAGAGTTTTTGGTTCGAACCTTCCCAGATGCACTCCCCATTCAATATTCTTCTATTTATGAGTATTAATTTGAGGCTTAACCAGTGTGACGTAGGTACCTCATTTGTTTTTACTTCTGCTGTAAAAGATATACAAACTGGTCGGTGGAGGGGATGTTGGTTGAAGTTTTAACGTTCGCTACTCTCCTGCGAATTAAAATAAAGAAGGTGTTAGACGTCACGCTAACGAGGTTTTCCATGCATTATAAGCGCATTAATTCCTGAAGACATTCGCTGAAGGCATTTGCTAAAGAATTCCCTGAAGACACTACTAAATCAACCGTTCTTGACTCGCAAAGCAACATGGCGCCCCGTCGACACTTTCCCGGCGCCCTGCCATGGCTTGTCGCAATCCAAAAATAAAATTACATTTATTTCATTAGGCGACACTTTGAAAAAAAAAATCAAATAAAATAAGAAGCCAAATCGTATTATCCACGACCTTTAGTTCTAGTTTTGAAAAGAACGAAATTCATGCATGAATGCCCGTAGCAGAGTGTAACACTTGTATCCAGACGTGGGAGACTGAAACAGTAATTAAACGTTTTAAAAATTGCGATAATAAGGAGGTCGATTTGCAAGAGGGCTGTACCGTGGTGCAGTTTTGTTGACAAGCCTTTCACATGAGCTGAACAATCCTTTCGACAGTCTGTAACAAACTTCATTTTTGTTGGTTAGCTCCCGAGTGCCAAATTAGGGACAAAAAATTAAAAAAGCCACACATGTGACAGTCTTCTGTGTGAGAGTGTTTGTGTGGGAGAGGTCTGTACTAGTCATCGCTACTAAAGACTTAAGTCTTTTCTCGCCGGTTGAGGATGATTATTTGATCCGTAGGAAAAAAAACAACAAGAAAAACGTTTTAAAAATACTTTAAAAAAGAACGACAAAGCTTATACAAAGTGTAATTGTATCAATTAGTTTGGATCAGTTTTTAATTAAATTTGTAAATAAATCTGCGATTAGAAACATTTTTCCAGTTGTTTTTGTTTCGTGGTATTTCATGGTTTTAGCTTTCTCAATACGCTATGATCCTATCACTTGTCTGGACCAGTTGGGAAAATTTGGGGGGGGGGGGGGGGGAATGAAAGAGACATCTATGTGAATGCATTTATTAAAAAAGTTAAATGACCTGAAATCAAACTCATGGCTCAAGCCTACTTGAGCCTACATATTAACCACTCTGCTAGTGAGGGTACTATTGAAAATAGAAACTCTTATAGCTATCATTTGTTTGTTTCAAAGTTACTTTAAAGCGGCGACCTATGAAGGGGACTAATTCAGCGTATATCACTACTTTAGCCAAGTAAAATTTCTTTCCCTTGTTCAAAATACCAAACAAATAATTAATTACCAATAGTTATTTAACTAATTGGTTATCTTTCTTTTATTGATTCTCGTATTGTCAGGTAAAAGAAATAATTGTGCAAAAATTTCAGCTTGAGATTTGTTGTCGGAGAAAAAACGTGTAGAAACTTTTTTACCAGACAGACAGAGAGAATTGAAATAAGCTTTGTAACAACTGTCTACCAATACGATATTTGAGTGATATCCAAAGTCAATCCCAATCTGGCACTTGGCGTCGTGGCGCGATTCTATCTGGCCCTTCGATATTTCTGCACCCAGGGCATAATGAAGCCGCGAAAAATCCCAAAGTTTAAAATCCAAATCTTCACCGAGATTCTAACACGAGACTTCCAGGCTCGGAATCCAACGTTTTACCGCTCAACCACTACGCCCTTTATCGGTTCATTGGGCTCGACGATTTTCGTAGTATTGGGCCCCATGAGATTTGTGTCCCCTGGGCCGAAACAAAGTTGAGCACCTTCCTTAATCATGCTTGTCCTTGAGCACCACCTCCTTGAACACCACTTCTGGCCAGACGACTTTCTACCAAAGAAAGGAGCCCAGAACTGAAGACAGCACACTTCATGGCGGCTACTGGTCTCAGAATGTATGAATCGTTAGAACGAGCAGACTTAATAAATACAACGACATTGGCTTGTCATGAATTATGGCATTGTACATTAACTCTCTGCATTAAAAATGCATAAACATGTCACTAGACTTATACCTGGCGCAGGTAATTGTGTCGCCAAGTAATTGTGTCGCCAGGTGGAACTGTCACGGGCGTAACTAGGCATTTGGGGGCCGGGGGGTTTAACCTCTTTAAGGGCCCCTGCATTTTGACATTCTACATCATGACAAGAGCTAATGGCGCAATATTTAATGTAAAAAAAATGGACACTCATTTGGCGGAGGAAATGCTCCCATCAACTCAGCGTGTCACCTCCGTGGAAACGTCCGCCCTGGGAAGCAGAAAGGTTAAGTACGTAAGCAAACATGGCTCCCAGTGAGCTACCACTGTATGCTCTAGCGAGTGTACCTGCACGTGGTGGGGATGTGAGAAAGGCTTACTAACCAGTCCGAAACCCATTGCTTCGTTCCCCAATGGGGGCCATACGGTTGGTGATGGTCCCCTTACGGGTGTAGTGGCACATTATAGGCATATGAAGGTCTCCCCCGTGAGCTCAGCCTCGGCCCCGAATGAGAGGAGGAACTCATATCGAGGCTTGGAGGACCGTGCAACATGACAAGACGGGTGTGATTAAATGATCACCTAGCTGCTGGGGGACTCCAGACAGAGAAGGTGAAGAGCTAACTCCTCATCCTGCTCACTGGATAAAATCCTTTCCCGAGTCACATGGTTCATAAAAGGGCTGCGGTCACAGCTGGAGCTGCGTAGTCACGGGAAAGACTGCAATCCTCATTAATCTTCGGGCTCCAAGACAAGCCTTATTAGTTCTCAAAGTGAATTTCTAAAAATTAAAAAAAATTATGAAAACAATGTCGCTGTTTAAAATCTCAAAAGTTCATTACTTTAAAAAAAAAAAAAGATTACATGTTGAGAAGATTTTTTGCTTATCTGCTGAGATTTAATCCACGGTCTATCGCGTCCAAAATGCATAGCACATGTTTATATCACGTAACTCCAAGAAAGGTCGTTGGGTCACCTGTGTTGAGTTTATTACGTCACACCTTGTGAATTAGGTCATCTGCGGTTCCGAAACGAGTCGTCCCTAGACGTGCTCCACGATGTCACCCGCCAGACCTATTTTGATGTCTGCCTAGCTTTTTTTTTTTTTGACCTGGTTCTGTGGCGTGCAATTTGTTTTAAAGCATCCACTTTGTCTTCCTTCAGTAATAAATGTTATGGTCGGAGTGCAGCGGGGTGCCAATGTAAGTGGTGCAAATATGTGTGTGGAATGGAAGTGACGTCAGAGAAACAAGGAAGCCGAAATGGTGAAATGGTTGTAAATATAATTTACATTGTTATCCAACGTATCAAGATCAAATGATGTATAGAACTCAGAGTTGCAGGTCTTTGTTCAAGAGTTTGATATGCTCGTAACAATCATCAACATGAATGCATACAGTTCTGTCACGGAGTATATAAATCAAACCTGCAAGACGGCAGGGGATGGAAGCGAGCATGTTTCCAATTCGTTACCGCCGTGGTGACAACCCAAAGCGCAAACCACATGACCAGGCGGCTATTTATGTTGCATCGGTTGAAACATAGTTTAATATGCCCTACATATACCTTGGCAGCATCAGAACAAACGATGAGTATGCCTACCATGATGTAGCGTGCCGAATAGGAAAGGCAGGGAGCATTTTTCAAAGGCTGCAGTCTTTTTGGACAAGCCAAGCCTTTGAACTTGAGACAAAAATACACCTTCTTAACAAAATCGTCATCCCAACAGCAACATATGCATGTGAGACATGGAAGTCAACTGCCAAAATTGAGAAAAGACTAAATGTGGCTCAACAAAGATGGCTGAGATGGATTTTGGGAGCCAGTTACACAGATCGGGTCTAAAACAAGAAAATCCTATGCCGAACTGGGAATCGAAAACTTAGTGAGGTTGTGACAGAGCGTCGCATGAGGTTTGTGGGACATGTTCACCGAAAAAATGAACTACGCATACCAAGAGTTGCGATAACATGGAGGCCAATACGACGAAAGCGCAAACAGGGACGTGGTCGCATAACTTAGCGCCACACTTTCATGGAGGACCTTAAAACAGTGGACACCAGGTGGGAGGATGCTTCAGACATTGCTAATGACAGATCTTTGTGGTGACAGCTTGCCGACCAATGCGCCGAACGGCGCGGGAGGACCTAAGTTTAAGTTTACCCAGAGCCAGAAGACAAAGGGACCATTACGGATAACACAAACACACACTTGTGAGACCCAAAATATATTACATCGATAGCCTTGGAGTAGTGGAGATTTTCACCATTATCTAATCAATGTCTAGGGCACCCAATTGAATCTCAATGTAGCTAACTAAATATAGCAACATTAACTTAAGTCAAAGTGGAGTTTTATTTATCTTCTTCTTATCTTATCTTATTTAATACAGACGTTACTTCAAAAAAGAAGATGATTACGTCCTACGCATCATGCATTTAGTCATGCATATTAACCAATGACTTGAATTCTGCCAAGTCACTGGTTTTCCTGGCTAGCTCAGGCAACCCATTCCATGCTCTAATAGCACTAGGGAAGAAGGAGTATTTGTACACATTTGTCCTAGCATATGGAACGAGGAATGTGCCTTTATCTTTGTGTCTTTCAGAGTATTTTATTAAATTTTGTTTTTGTATTTGAAGATTATGGTTAAGTGTTTTATGTATAATTGCTACTTTACTTTTGAGTCTTCTGTCCTGAAGGCTTTCTAAATTTAGTGATTTTACTAATGGTGTTACTCTAGTAAAATGTGAATATTCATTTGTTATGAATCTCACTGCTCTATTTTGTGTCTGTTCCAGTTTCTTAATGTTTTCTTGAGTTGAGGGGTCCCAAACGGAGGATGCATATTCTATTATTGGCCTAACCAAGGTTAAATAACATTTTAGTTTTATGTTCTTATTTGATTTATAGAAATTTCTTTTAATAAATGCTAATGCTTTGTTTGATTTTTTTTATAGTTTCATCAATATGTGGATTCCATGACAGTTTTTCATTTATTATGACACCTAGGTATTTTGCGTTTTTAGTCTGTGTTACTGGTTTGCCATTAATAAGATAAGTGGAATTAATTTAATTTAGTTTTTTTGTTACTCTTAACAACTGACATTTTTCTGGGTGGAAAGACATGCTCCAATTTGTTTCCCATTTCTGTAATTCATCTAATTCTCTTTGTAAAATATCTGTGTCTTGTGTTGTTTTTATTGTTCTATATATTATGCAATCTTGTGCAAAATAATCTGACTTTTGTGGACCCAAGACTGTTCCTTCAGGTACACCTGAGTTTACTGTTATCGGTGTTGATTTATAGCCATTTATAATTACAGTTTGTTCTTTCTTTAATCCACTGATGCAGTGGACCAATAATGCCAAAATATTTTAATTTTTTAAGCAAACTATGGTGGTGAACTTTGTCAAAAGCCTTAGAAAAATCTGGTGAGATAGCATCTATTTGTTCACTATTATCTAAACCTTTAGAAAAATCGTCAATTAGTCCTATTAGTTGTGTTTCACATGATCTATATTTCCTAAAGCCATGTTGGTATGGTGTGAGGACATTTTGTTTGTCTAAAGTGGTTTATGATGTTGCTACATATTATGTGTTCTAGGATTTTATATGTGATGCTGGTAAGTGATACTGGTCTGTAGTTTCCTGGGTCAGATTTTTCTCCTTTTTTAAATAGGGGGGTGACATTAGCTTCTTTCCAGTCCTTTGGTACTCTGCCCTGGTTATTTTTGAGCTATAATTTAACAATGCACAATTCTATTCGGGCTTTGCCCATTTGTTTTTAAATAAGTTTTTAGTTGTGCCACTGTCTTTGAGTGAAAGTTTAATTCTTATTGACATTATTTTATGTTACAAACGAAAGAGCTTAAAAGATTTGATTCTGAAGAGCTAAAAAGTGAACAAATGTACCTTCCTATCATTTCCTTAATTCTGTACACCTGATACACAAAAGCTAGCCATTTATAGTTCTTTTCGTCATTTGTGAACACATCCGATAATCAGAACAAACACATAAAAAAAAACAAGGTTACAAGGACAGTTTGTGTGAAAACACACACTGAAAATCGGCCGCCGAAGTGATCCACCCAGGCAGGTAAAAAGGCAGGTTTCAATATTATCAGAGTGAAATTCTATCAAAGACAAATGACAGAAAATAATGGAGAAAAAAAGGTTAATAGATCTGCTGTGGTGCCCCAGCGGTCCAGCAGGCCAAAGGATTGGTGAAAGTGAATGTGAAGTTAGATGTGAATCTGGTCTAACTGATGTCTTATAATGAATATCTAATTGATCTAATTGTTTCGTAGAGGGTAAATCTCTTATTCCTCAAGAATAAAACATTTCCGTTAAAAAAAAACAACTTTCGTATGTACTACCGTGTGCTATGCAGGTCACATCATATGGAAAGCTAATTAATAATTATTGTTGTATTAAATTATGTCTGACTTATATGCATACTAAATAGATTCATTCTCTTTAAAAAAAATAGTAAACATTTTTTGTGTGTAAATATAGTACTTAATGTAACAACTTAACAATAAAATTTAAAAAAATATAAATTTGACAAAAAAGCTACAACCGTTTGCATAAATGTGTTAAAAATATGGTATATCGTTGTGCCCCCTAATAAAGAGCCTCTAGTTTTGGCTCCAATTAATAGTGAATAGTTGTAAAAGTGGTGTATTTTTATGAAAAAACTGCTTGCATAAAGGATTTAAAAAATTAGATTTTTCGCTTTCAGAAAAGAAAAATAGTAGCCGTAGCATCCGAACTTTGAATGGTCTAAAATATTGTGATGTCGGATTTTCACCATCTTTTCTAGTTTACGAGATCTAAACGGGACGGACGGACGGATGGACGGATAGTCATTCCACACACAAAACTAATAGCGTCTTTTCCCATTTCGGGGGCCACTATAAAAACTCAGTGAGTGAAACCTAAGTGTCCCACAATTCAATAACTTTTTTTTAAAAAGCAAGCATAAAGAGAAGGGGCGGACTGGCTCTATTGGCATTTGGGCTAATGCCAGGTGGGACGGTACCCTAATAGGCCGGTAGGGCCACCAAAATAGCCGCATCGATGCCACTATGGCATATATCAAATTGTTAAAGGTATTATGATAGGATTTTATAAAAAGGCTCTCTCTCTTTGCTTCGTGTTTAAAAACCAATCATTCACAGACTCTACAGTGTAGTACTAATTTAATTTAACACATTTTCCGAAATAATGTAATAGCCTTCATTCGTAGAGTGTGCTACGTGTAGGCTTCATCCTTTTAGGGCCTACATACTAAGCAATTAAAAAGCAACATAAGGTCGATATTTCTAATAAAGATATAGAGTTCGCTGTATGCAATACATCCATATCGATACATTATCAAACTTATATAATGATCTTGAGGACAGGTAGACCTAGAATTGGATGCCCATCATATGATATAGATAGAATGTGTGGGCCGATTTTCACACCCATTCCGCCCTTAATAGAGAGTGAAAAAAATACCCTTGCGTGTAGAACTAAACGATATATATATATTCTAGAATCTAGATGTATCTATGAAATTCAGTTTTAATTACAATATATAACTTTGTGCATAAAATAATTACACTAGTTAAAAAATGGGACGTCATTTGTATGCAGTATGTCTCGTGGCATAAACAATTAATTATTTTTTTTTAAATCTAGATTTCTATAAAAACCATTAGATGACAGGTGGAAAGGGGGAAACTATAAAGATGTAAAACAAATTTATTCTGGATGCAAAACTGAAATATTTCCATATAGTTTAAGCCGGTACGGAATGCCAAAACGTCTCTGATGATCAGATAGCAAACGGGTTTTTTTTCCTTTTTTTTGTTTTCGGCGGGAAGTTTGTGTGTGTGTGCTACATTCATTGTATCCAAGGTAGATTTTAATCTAGCAGAAATAATCTGATTCAAGAGGGATATTCTAGTTCAACATTAATCAGGCTTCGCAGGATTATCTTGAGATTAAATAGAATTAAAAAAAAGGAAACGCAAAATTAAAACAGGATTTAATAAGGAAAAGTAAAGGGGAGGCTACTGTTGGAGGAACGAGTCAAATTAGCTGAGCAAGTTATAACAAGGGCACAAAGGCTCAAAGTTGGGAGCGTGGGCTCTCTAAAGCAGCAAATTTATTTAGTTTGACGTGATGCAGAGGCGCACAAAGATGCAGTGCACACCTATCTAAAGTTAATAAAAAGATGCACACATTTCGATTCAGTTGTTTGCTCTTTAGCAGTACTGAGAAAAAAACAGTTTGAAAAGTGATCTTTAACCTGAGTTATTGTGTTGTTGTTTTTTATGTTCGTAAAGACTGTCTGCGTGGAATCTTGTACACGTCATGTCTTCCGCTTCTCATTCTTAGATCAAGTTGAAACTTTGCACAGCTATTCAGTGTCGATGACAACACATGCAGTATTCAGTGTCGATGACAACACATGCAGAAATAGAAAACGTCACCAATAAGTTAATCAATTAATCGTAGTTAGTTAATTTTGTTTTATATAAAAAAAATTGTCAGCATATTTTCAACAAATTTATGCAAACTTTTTTTCTTCTTTCAAAAAGATGTTTTTAAATAACTTGTATTACTAAATTAATTATTTTCTATCATACTAGCTAATTACATTTTAAATAGAATGTTTACTTTTATTTTAATAGAGAAGGAATCTATTTATTATGCATATAAGTGAAATACAATTTTAAACAACAACTAATAAGTAATGTTTCATATTATACATGCAAAGTGCAAAATACACAGGTGATAATACATAAGTAGAAAATAAAGATAACATTCAGACCATGCGTCCATAAGGCAGATAATATAAGTTGATGATGCATCCTCTGTCTGGGACCCTTCAACTCAAGAATCTAGAAACTGGAACAGACGCAAAATAGAGCAGTGATATTCATAACTAATGAATATTCACATCTGACTAGAGCAACACCTTTAGTAAAATCACTGAATTTAGAAAGCCTTCAGGATAGAAGACATTATACATAAAACACTGAACCATAATCTTCAAATACAAAAACAAAATGTAATAAAATACTCAGAAAGACACAAAGATAAAGGCACATTCCTCGTCCCATATGCTAGAACAAATTTGTACAAATGCTCCTTCTTCCCTAGTGCTATTAGAGCATGGAATGGGTTGCCTGAGCTAGCCAGGAAAACCAATGACGTGGCAAATGCTCAGGAGACACTCCAGGGTATCAGATACATATGTTAGGCAACAATCATGCACATCTGTGAGGTCAGTAATTTTTAGTAAAATCTTATTCCAAAAGCAAGTGAAATGTGAAACAAGAATTTTGTTCTAAGAAAGATTCAAGCACACAGAAAGTTTCTCGACTCAGCCTGGACTGATTATGATTTTAAGATGTAGTTAACTTCAACGACTAGATTCAAAGTAAGATTTACGTTAGTCTAAGACAGTGCCGGCGTACAAGTCCCACTTTTAAAAAAATGTATAATTTTGAACGAAATATGCATTGAAATTATTAGGAAATAAAGCAAAAGAAATCACAATTACTACATTTCTTTCTTTACAAATTTAACACGATTTTAGATTTATTAATATTTGTATTAAAGCTCTGCCCTGGGCCTCTACTTAGTCAAGTCTGGCACAGATTATATGCTAGGACATAAATTCTAATCATTACAAGATAAGACTCATATGAAATGTTCATGAATGTAATTGTAATATTGTTCGTTCTATCATTCTTATGTTTTTCATTGGGACTAAAGGCTGTATATATAAAAAGAAGAGGGCCTGTCGTCCCCTGCTTCACATCTTTGCTACGTTACTGTCGCTATTACCAAGTTTCAAGTATCATTGACCAACACCAGATCTCCACTCCATCTGTGATATTATCGCATCAAACAGAATGCTCAACATGACAGAAAATACTGGATCACCTACCGATAATATTTGGCACACAACAGGGGAAAACTCAATTCTCCTCAGGGACACTATAAAGCACAGGGGGGAGATAGATTCACGTCTCTTTTTCTTAGGGTTCCTTTCACCCCGTACTAACCTCATCCCGGGAGGTCCCGCAAATACATTTTTTTTCTTTTACTTCTTCTGTAACATTCGATTGGAGACTGACGCTGCTGGGGCCCTCTTGGACGTTGAGGGATTGTCGAAAGGCTTCAAGCTGTGAAAGCATGATGTGTAAGAGGGGGCCCTGAATGCTCCGGCTGCTCTTTTCATTTTGTGCATCCACCCCATTCCCACCCTGTTTTCTGCACCCCCCGCCCCATTTATTTTTTTTTCTCTCCTTTAAAGTTTGTTCCGGTGTATACTATTACCCCCGTGTCAGTGGCTGATAGCTAGAGTTTGGAGGGAATATTCCTCCTTTTCAGAGCTGCCCATTTAGACAGTTTTTTAATTGACATCTGGGCGACGTGCTAATGCTTCTTGAGTGAATCGACTCTGAGTTAGCAGCTAGACTCCGTACGTCTGCTGACAAAAAAAAAAAAAAAGATGAGACATTTATGAATGAGAGACTGATGAATGAACCGAGCGTGATGTTAATAGCCTACGATAGATTCCCGCCATTTTTTATGGTTGAAGAAAAAAGTTGAAAGGTCTTGTCATCCGTGTGGTACAAGCAGTTCCAGCACAGGTCCGTGACAGCTAGCCCCAGTTACACTTAGGAGGTGATAAAGGAATACTCCACTTTTGTGTTTATTGAACAAATAAGCGTAGCATGCTGTACACAAAGTGAATACACAAATAACTAGAAAATTAATGTGATTTTTTTTTTTTTACAGTACCTGCCTGAGGAATACGCATTGGTTGCATTCGTATAGTCAGGAGTAATAACTCAAAATCACTGCCATATATCTCAATACTGTAGGAATAAGCTCCCTATTTCTTTATAGAACAAAGTTAATTAATTGCCACTAAATAATTAGCAAATTGGTTAATTTTTTTTTCATTGATTCATGTATTCTCAGCGACTATGAATTGTTGTGTAAAATTTTAACTTCATCCGAGGTTGGGATGTGGGAGAAAATACGTGTAGAAAATGGGGAAAAACTCCACATATATAGTCACATCTTTCGATAAGTAGCATTTACTACCCTTTATTCACTAACAAACATAACAATTAAGTACATTTAATTAATTAACTGATTTGTTAATTTTTGATTCATTCATGTGTTGTTAGGTACACAAAATGCTGCGTACAATTTCAACTTGATCCAAGAATGGGTGTGGGAGAAATAAAAAAAATTTTACCAGACAGACAGAAAGAGTGACTTGATCAGTGGCGTAGCTAGGAATTTTCCATCATTTGGAGCCTTACCTCTTTTGGGGCCCCTGCATTTTGCGTAATATTTAATATTTAATGTAAAAATAAAATCAAACACACTTTGGGGGCCCCTTCAAATAGGGGCCCTGGGATATTTTTCAATTTCTCCCACCACCCCCACCCCACCCTAGCTACGCCACTGGACTTGATAATTCCTATAGCCAGGAACAAGCTTTGATTACATGATTAAGAAACGTATTTGCAATAATATCTGTTAAAGGATTTGATATGTTATTTTAGCCAGGAACATGTGTTTGTTAAATAAATGTAGCCAGGAACAGGTGTTTGTTATATAATTGTAGCCAGGAACATGTGTTTGATATATAAATGTAGCCAGGAACATGTGTTTGATATATAAATGTAGCCAGGAACATATTTTCGATATATAAATGTAGCCTGAAACATGTGCTTGAAATCTAAATGTAGCTACGAACATGTATTTGACATATTCTTATACCCAGGCATATGTCTTTAATACATTAATGAAGCCAGGAACATGTATTTGATGCAATACTATAAACAGGAACATGCATTATTACAATACGTTACGATTACTCACAATGTTTAGATAGAAAGTGTCAAGTTTCAGTAAAGACTGAATTGTATTTTTTGAGCTCCATACTAAGGATTCATTTTTCTTCAGTGGTCTTTAATTAAATGACAGTCAATTCATTGTGTGTGAAAATTCACAACCACTGTTGTAAATTAAATTGGTGCACTGAACTTTACAGATGATTCCTAGAGTACAACATTATTGTTTCATTGACTTTCGGTTTTCACCCATGTTACAGTTCAGTGGAGCATTATTTGGCTACAGCAGTGATGCTCAAACTAGGTTCTGCGGGACATGCCTATGACACGGCACTATCCGGCCCCTTGAAGCTTCAGCCCACAGAACACAATGAAGCCTCAGAGGAGCTTCTTCATAAGATTGGATGTTTCTTTGCTGTTAAGTGTCGAAAAAAAAAGAGTGGATCATCACTGGCTAGAGCAGGGGCTCTCAACCTGTGGTTCGCGACCTCATTTGGGGGTCAAATGACCATTTGCGAGGCTCGCCTAAGACCATCGGAGAATTGATATTTTTTGGGGCGCTATTTTTCACCAGAAGTTATATATATATATATATATATTATATTATATAAGGCTTGTCTTCAAGTCCGAAGATTAATGAGGAATACAGTATTTCCCGTATTGACCTGCATATTTTGCCACACCCAGGTCAAGTATAACCATTGTCCGCAGGTGGTCGATTTAGATTTTGTTTTCGTCGTCTGCGTTTGTCCTCGGCAGCAGATTTTCTTTTGGTCTCAAATGTGTATCGCGCGGCCTTAGTAAGTGACCTCCAGCTGTCTCGTTCCGACGCCGCATGCAGCCAGGTGCTCTCTTCTATGCCCGCCAAGGAAAGTTGACGCCTAAGCTGGTTATGAAGCGTTTTCCGTGGGGCGCCTCTGTTACGTCGACCACCTTTTAGCTCACCAAAAAAAGACTGCCTTTGGCATACGTTCGTCTCCCATACGGGATACGTGCACTGCCCAGCGTAGCTGTCGGACCATAAGAAGTCCCTCTATACTGCCCATACCAGCGTTCGCAACGACATCGCTGTTTGTATTGCGGTCCTGCCACCGTATGTCCATGATGGAGCGCAAGCATCTTTGCTGAAAGTGCTCAAGAAGTCCTAGTTGTTTTTTTATATAGTGTCCATGTCTCAGAGCCATATAGAAGGGTTGAGAGAACAACCGCCTGGTAGACATGGATTTTTGTAGGCAGCCGGAGCGATTTGTTCTTTCAGACTCTCGCCTGAAGGCGTCCAAAAGCGCTACTAGCCCTGGCCAGACGGTTATCAACTTCTCTTGAAAGTGAGGCGTCATTTGACACTATACTACCTAGATATGTGAAGTGGTCTATCACGTTAAGGGGCTGTCCGTTTACTGTGATCCTTGGGGCTGAGTATGTTTCATTGGGGGACTTCTGGAACATGACTTCTGTTTTACCGAGGTTTATAGATAGACCGAAAGAGGCGGCAGCGTATGTAAATTCGTTTACCGCGTTCTGGAGGTCTTGTTCAATGTGAGCTAGCAGGGCGCAATCATCGGAATGGAGAAGCTCCGTTATGACCATCTCCTTTGTTTTTGTATGGGATAGTAGACGTCGAAGATTGAACACATTGCCGTCTGAACGAAACCGGATGTAGATGCCTTCATGCAATCGCTGCCTCATTTGACCCAGCATTACGCCAAAGAAGATAGCGAATAGAGTAGGAGCAAGTACACAGCTCTGCTTCACGCAATTTTCTATTGGGAAGTGATCAGAAAGGGCACCATTGTGTCTGATCTGGCCTTTTTGTCCCACATGAAACTGCTTGAGAATAGATAGGAACGTAGGTGGACATCCCAGCCTGGCCAAAATCCTCCACAAACCATCGAACGAGTTGTAACAAGCATATTTGTACTATAGTCGATAGGTTGCACATGTATATTGCAAATTACCATAGTATTGGAAAATAATTCATATTCTCTTATTATTAAACAAATTATGACACGATCGTCAAGTATCAATAGATTTTAAAAAATGGGAATAACAAAGAGATAGATCTATAATTACGGACCTATAGCCAGGGGATACGAAGGACACTTTAAGTGAATGTATCATCATTAAACGTAAACGTGATTTTTAGTGGTAGTCATTTCTTTCTTTTTTTTTTTTTTATAATTGTTATTCGAAAATATTTGTAGTGGACCACATCTTCGTTGTCGCAGAATACTTTTTCATCAACTGAAAATAGGCCTACTGTCTATCAAATGCGTCATAACGCCATTGCGGGATGAAACATTTCTATGGGTAAGATCTAATCACGTCGAGAAGAAAATTTAACACTAGCTAAATCCAATTTACCTAAGCAAATGAACGAAAAAAAAAATGGTTGTATTAGGGGGCCGCGGAGCTAAAAAGGTTAAGAACCTCTGGGCTAGAGTTAAATAAGATGTAAGTGGTCATCACTGGGCTAGAGTTAAGTGACATGTAAATGGTCACCACTGGGCTACAGTTAAGTGAGATGTAATTGGTCATCACTGGGCTAGAGCTAAGTAAGATGTAAGTGATCATCACTGGGCTAGAATTAAGTGAGATGTAAGTGGTCAGATCGCTCCTCATGGCGTGAAGTTGTGAGTGTCGGAGCCACGAGATACGAAGCTAGAAGAGTGACCAGCGTGAAAGAGCGCCGAACCAACAAAAAGCTGACAAAAGAAGCAGGCCTATCTGCAACTGACCAAACCTACCCAAGCCACGTGTGCAGCCGGCCTTTCAAGGCGAGGATTGGACTTTACAGTAATCTTCATGTTCATAGGAAATGAAAAATGTGCTTATCTTCGAACGCGAACCAGGAGCTATATACATATACACATAAGTGATCAGACATTTTGATCATCCTGCTGGCTCAGTGACCCAGAGTTTGAACATTAAATCGCCTCTGCTTATTTCAGAGAACGCCTTTATGATATCACTTTTTAACTCTGATGGGAGCGATTGGGGTGGGATGGAGGTAATTACGGTATGTTAACCGTGAGTATATTAACCGTGGGTATGTTAACCGTGGGTATGTTAACCGTGGGTATGTTAACCGTGGGTATGTTAACTTGTATGTTATGTTCACAACTCTAGCTCCCTCCCCCTCTTCTCCAGTACACAATCTATCACGGTCGTCCATGTGCTTGCCTAACTCTAGCGCAGTCTACCCCAGGAGCTACTTAACCCGAAAGAGTTCCCAAGTGGATCTGTGTTTACAATCAACCTGCAACTAAATGCTGACTGGAAACTTAAGATTGTATCGAGAACAAAGATTATGTTTACTTGATCTCAATACTTCTCAATCTTTAGGGTCCATGACCCCCAACTTTTCTTTTCTTTTTTTTTGGAATGGCATGAAGGTTAAGGTGATCAGACTCGCCAATCGACGTTAAAAATGGTCTTTTCTCTCTTTACCCATCGGCGTAGCAATCGTAGAAAGTGTGGTTATTGCACCATGGCAGTTGACTAATGGGGCCTATGCCCATTGGGTGCATTGAAAGATGGCCGTTTATCTCTTATAAGAAGACGTACCAGCATTGAAAGATGGACGTTTATCTTATCTTTTTAAATATAAGGACGACTCAATTTCTTTTGTCACACTCAACCTTCATGGGGGGGGGGGGGCACAACATATTCTTGATCCCCGGCCCACAGATACCTGCTATGCTACGGACCACTAACTGACACACATGATAAACGTAGCTATTCTCATAATATTTTAGAACCACTGATCTTTAACTAGGCTCTTGTATCATCGTATTAAAAAGAAAAAGAAAATGGGAGGGGGGTGAGCTGAGATCTTATTTCACATTAGCTCTGCAAGGTTTATAGGAAGTAAAGAAAGGAGGTTGATAAAGAAATGGGGGAGGGGGGGGTACAGGTTTTGGCGTGTACTGAAAAAATGAAGAGAGAAATGAAAAAAAAAGGTAGCCAGTGTGTGTGGGGTGGGTGGAAAGGGGCGTCTCGTGCATAAGGTTTTGGTGTTGGGGACTACAATGAAATTAGTGCTTATCACCAAATAAATACAGCCAGATAGTAGGCAGACATAGGAGGTCTCTAAGACTCGCTAATATGTAGAGCAATACTGTCGGCAGTTGAAAGGGTAAGGGGGGAGGTGAGGTGTTGGTAGCTGAACACTGTCAAAACAAATACATCCACATATATTATATAGGCATTTATCAATCCCGCCCTACACACACACACACACGCGCATACACACGCATAGACCGCCCCATCGTACTCGACCGTGTAGGCTTGCTTAGATAATAGTGGATTGCAGAGATTGTGTTTGAATGGTTCTTACTCTTATTTTCATCTTTAGTCTTTATATGCAGCTGCTATTTGTGGTCATTTGTTTATGTCTTTATTCAATATGTCTAGCTAGTTGTGGTCAATTGTTCCTGTCTTTATGCAATATGTCTAGCTATTTGTGGTCATTTGTTTATGTCTTTATTCAATATGTCTAGCTAGTTGTGGTCAATTGTTCCTGTCTTTATGCAATGTCTAGCTATTTGTGATCATTTGTTTATGTCTTTATTCAATATGTTTAGCCATGTGTGGTCATTTGTTCATGTCTATATTCAATATGTCTAGCTATTTGTGGCAATTTGTTTATGTTTTTTTTATCAATATGTCTACAAATTTCTGGTCATTTAAAAAAATCTTTATTCAATATGCTTAGCCATTTGTGGTCATTTGTTCGTGTCTATATTCAATATGTCTAGCTATTTATGGTCATTTGTTTATGTTTTTTTTATCAATATGTCTACAAATTTCTGGTCATTTAAAAAAATCTTTATTCAATATGCTTAGCCATTTGTGGTCATTTGTTCGTGTCTATATTCAATATGTCTAGCTATTTATGGTCATTTGTTTATGTCTATATTCATTATGTCTAGCTATTTGTGGTCATTTGTTCATGTCTATATTGAGTATGTCTAGCTATTTGTGGTTGGTTCGTAAAACTAGAATAACTTTTGTACATTTTTTTCCACTTCTCGTTCTAAGTCAATCCAAGTCAATCTAAGTCACTCTATGTAACTTTAAGTCAATCTAAGTCACTCTATGTAACTTTAAGTCAATATAAGTCAATCTAAGTCACTCTATGTAACTTTAAGTCAATCTAAGTCACTCTAAGTCACTCTCTCTGTTTTCTGGAGTCTATCCATGTCTCTTTATCACTGTTTTCACAGACTTGGCAGCCATCTTTGTCTCTGTTTAGTCTGTTGGTAGATCTGTCTTTGTCTTTTTCATTTTATCTGCTTCTCTTTCTCATTCTCTCTCTAGTTCTATATTTATAAAACTCTAGCGACGTCTTGTCTGAAATTATTATATGGAACTTTTCTTGGATTGAAGATTTTGTTTTACGTTGAAATCCCTTATTACTTTAATCGGTGGTGCACAACCTACGGCTCGCGGGCTATATTCGGCACGCAACGAGCTATTTTCCAGCACGTAGAAACGTCTACAAACAACGCAGGAAATCGGCATGTTAAAAGGGAAAAATGAAATCGATCTTGACATGATTCGGAAAAATGTATAACATCCTATCCGAAAAAAGATCACGGGACTATTAGTTAACAAGCTTATATATAATAAGGCGTGTCTTCGAGTCCGAAGATTAGTGAGGAATGCAGTATTTCCCTTGGCTGCGCAGCCCCAGCTGTGACCTACATATTTTGCCACAACCAGAACAAGCATAACCATTGTCCGCATATCGCATATATATATATACATATATAGTTTTGAGTTTAAATCCCTCTCATACAGATGTTGTTTTTTTTAAAGTTTAAAACCCCTCCAGATGGTTTTGAATTTAAAACCCCCCCTACAGAGCGTTTTGAGGTGGAAAACCTCTATCTTCAATATTATTCTAGAGCAAACTACAGTTACTAAATTCTATGACCGTACCTAAATGGGGATTTGAATTAAAAAAAAAAAAAAAAACTTCTGAGATTTTTTAGTTTAAAACCCCCAATAGGTGATTTTGACGATAAAACTTCCCCTTTCAATAAAAAATCTAAAGCAAACTACAGTCATTTAATTCCAAGAGCGTATTCAAGAGGTTACACATTTCACCAGTGGTGGGATTCCATTAATAAAAAGCAGTGAATAGTCATCTGCCAAAATTGAAAAACACTAAATGTGGCTCAACAAAGATAGCTAAGACAGCTCTTCGGATTCAGTTATAGAGATCGGGTCTAAATCAAAAGGAAGTCCTATGCCGAACTGGGAGTTGACACCTTTGTAAGATTGTGACAGAGCGTTTGGGGGACATGTTCTCCGACAAAATGAATTACGCATAAGAAGAGTTGCGATGACATCCTTGTACATCTTGTCGCCACACATTCATGGAGGTCCTTAGAG
The DNA here is from genome assembly GCA_030265305.1 of Biomphalaria pfeifferi. Taxonomy (NCBI): domain Eukaryota; kingdom Metazoa; phylum Mollusca; class Gastropoda; family Planorbidae; genus Biomphalaria; species Biomphalaria pfeifferi. The sequence goes on along the minus strand of JASAOG010000336.1, from coordinate 230,678 downwards.
CAAGTAGGAAGAGGCTTCAGACATTACCAGTGACAGATTTTTGTGGAAACAGCTTGACGGCAAATGCGCCGAAGGGCGCGGGAGGGTCTAAGTCAGTAAGCACATTAGGTTTTTGAAATAAAACTTTGTAATAGCAGGAAAATGCACAGTAGATACCTCAGAATATGCATTTTGTTGGCTTTCAATACCCGAAATAGTGCTTGGCTGCTGGGCGGAGCTCTTAGCGCTCCTCCAGACACCTTTGCTGGCAATGGCGGGAGTCTACAATTTTTCCACTAGCTCCAGGAAGAACCTATTCTAGGGCACAATAAACGTCTTCCCAAAGAATGATGGATCAGAATGTAATAAAGATTATGTACACACACATACATATATACATATAAAAAAAATTCCGCAGGGGGGGGGGCGGGGGGAGGAAAAAATCTCCCCCCCCCCCCAAAAAAAAACCCTCACCCCGAATAAAAATCCTGGCTACGCCCATGATATATATATATATATATATATATATATATATATATATAAAGAGAGAGAGAGAGAGATACAGACACAGACAGATAGATAGATAGATAGATAGATAGATAGATAGATAGATAGATAGATAGATAGATAGATAGATAGATAGATAGATAGATACCTGAAGAACTTTACTTGGCTACTTGGACCCAGTTGTGATCTATTTATTTAAGCGCAGTTACATTGGAGCATAGCATTAGGATATATGGAACATGTTTCATGAAGACTAACGATCAGTCCGCGCATTTCTTTCTTCCAGTCTTTCCTATCAAGTCGTATCATGGAACTGCAACGGCGTATCGCTATACAGCTGAGCATCTCGATACATAGTATACAGGGCTACTTTGAGTTTTAAAAGCACTTTATGGAACCTACCATAGAGTACAATGGAATAGAAGGACGAATTTAATATCTTCAGATTTAGTTTAAGGGGCGGTATAGTTACGACGAGGCACTTCCTCTTTAACCCCCCCCCCCCCCTCCCAGCCTCTTCTTTCTCTTCCCTGTGCCACAATGATAAGTTTTCTCAAGGTAAAAAAAATACATTTAGAGTAACTGACAGTTATCAACATGGTGCCGGGTGGGGGGGGGGGGGGGGGGGCACTCTGTGCTGAAATAACTTTATGATTGTCGCCCTTGTCAGTCTAAAGCCCGTGGACTAGCCGTAAAGTCGGCGACGCTGTTGAGTGTCACTGGCCTAGACAAACCTGAAGCCATTCCGTACTGGGGAGGGAGAATACTAATAAAAATCTGAGAACAAAACAAATGAAAGCCAAGAAATAGATAAGTATAGAAATAGATCCTGGGGAACAGGTTTAGGGTTTACAGTGTCGGCACGATGGGGAGAGGGTCCTCAAGATTTGTTTTTCAACGGTACGCCCGCGGTTGTTTTTTTTCCATCATCTTCTACACATACCCCTCTCTCTCTCTCTCTCTCTCTTTCTCTTTCTCTTTCTCTGTCTCACTCTTTCTCTGTCATTCACTTTTTCTCCCCCCCCCGCTCTCTCATTCTCTTTCTCTGTGTGTGTCTTTCTCTGTGTCTGTCTCTCTCTCTCTTTCTGTGTCCCTGTCTTTCTCTTTCCATATTTCTCTCTCTTTTTCACTGTGTCTCTGTCTTTCTCTCTCTCGCTCTCTCTCTCTCTCTCTCTCTAGCTTTGTTATCTCCTCTCGCTTTTTCTCTCTTTCTCTCTCATGTTTTCTCTCTTAGTACCACAAGGGCCACTACTTATCGAACATCTAACTATTAGTTAATTAAATTGTTTCCTATAACATTTGAGAGTTATGAGCCCTTCTGGCCTGCAGAGTCCCCTCCCCCCTTTATTTGTGACACTTTTACCATTTGTACCAACATACTGCACATGATCTAGAATCTTGACATTAGGCGCCGGGGATCCGTGAACAGAAATCTCATGAACACTAATTCACTTGAGAAAATTACATAATTGAATATCACAGATTTGTATCGTACAATAAATAAATACATACAATGCCCCACTCGACTGAACTAATGAGGAGGTGGCCGAGTGGTAAAGCGCTTAGCTTGCGAACCGAGGGATCCTGGGATAGAATCCTGGTGAAGACTTGGATTTTTATTTTGGGATCTTTAACCTACTATCTACTGATCCAATGACAGTTTATAGAAATGGAAGTCGGAGAAATTAAGGGGAGGGAAAAATGTTTAAAAATTAGAAGAGAAGTACAAAACTGAAGACTCTTGAGGAGTTTAGAGTTTAATAAAAATAAAATTATATTTGTTGAGGAGTAATAGAGTTAAATAAAAATAAAATTATATTTGTTGAGGAGTAATAGAGTTGAATAAAAATAAAATTATATTTGTTGAGGAGTTTAGAGTTGAATAAAAATAAAATTATATTTGTTGAGGAGTTTAGAATCGAACATTAGCCTTGCCGCACCTGCCGAGGAGTTTAGAGTTGAATAAAAATAAAATTATATTTGTTGAGGAGTTTAGAGTTGAATAAGAGTGAGATTATATTTGTTGAGGAGTTTAGAATTGAATATAGGTAAAACTATATTTGTTGAGGAGTTTAGAGTTGAATATAAGTAAAATTATATTTGTTGAGGAGTTAAGAGTTGAATAAAAATAAAATTATATTTGTTGAGGAGTTTAGAGTTGAATAAAAATAAAATTATATTTGTTGAGGAGTTTATAGTTGAATAACGTACAATTATATTCGTTGAAGAGTTTAAATTTGACTAAAAACATTATTTTTATTGAGGAGTAAAAATAAAATAATAGCTTTTAATAGCGCTACTTTCATGCTTGTAGCATGCTCAGAGCGCTTTGGTCCAATTTCATTAGTGGACAAGTTGGGGGGGGAGGAGGAAGGGGCATCTAGGAGAAGGCTTTTCGTGCTGCCTTTAAGCGCTCAGTTAACACAACTCTGTTGAGAAATTTAGAATTGAATAGTTGGTTGAAAGGTTTAGAATTGAATAGTTTGTTGAGAAGTTAAGAATTGAATAGTTTGTTGGAGAAGTTTAGAATTGAATAGTTTGTTGGAGAAGTTTAGAATTGAATAGTTTGTTGAGAAGTTTAGAATTGAATAGTTTGTTGGAGAAGTTTAGAATTGAATAGTTTGTTGGAGAAGTTTAGAATTGAATAGTTTGTTGGAGAAGTTTAGAATTGAATAGTTTGTTGGAGAAGTTTAGAATTGAATAGTTTGTTGAGAAGTTAAGAATTGAATAGTTGTAAAGAGAAGAAAAAGAGAAGGAGCGAGGAAGAGTAACATCTTGGATAAAGAGTTTGTGGCGAGAACCAGAGACAGTCTCTTCATTTCAAGCACTCTCTCTTTGACTGACTTCTTTTTTCTCTCTTGTTTTTTTATAAATCTCCTTCGCCGTAACACACTGAGACACACATACTCATCGTTCTACACAAATGTAGTTTTCATTATACAAAATCTTTATACATAGATATATCTTTTTTTCTTTGTTATATACAAACACAAATACACCGATAGACTTGCTTGTTGATTCAGTTGCATTTGCCAATATATATATGTACAAGCACACACACACACAGAAACACATGAGCGATTACAGGCTTAGAAGTTATGCAAAGACATAAATATAATAGATGGGACTAAATTCTTATTTATCTCCAGCTCCAGCTCCCAGTGGGACGCCAGGCCCCTAGTCTTATCCTGATTAACCCGGGGTAGGGGAGAGTAGTCTGGCCTGCTGAAACGGAAACGTACCGACACTGGAGGCGACACACCAAATTGAAGAATTAAAAAAATATATATATTTCTTGAAGAATCATTTCTTGAAGTTAGATTCACTGGGTAATGATTCATATCTGAGAAGTCTGGGAGTTAAGAACTAAAGCTGAGTTAAGCTGAGCTTAAAGCTCTAGAATATATGCAGTTTAGTTCTATTTTAACCTGTTGCTAGAACAAGGCAAAATAAATAATATTTGATTCCAGTTTCTTGTAATGAAAAGTTGACAAAAATGTGTATGTAGCCGTCTATCACATCCATGGTCTATCACATCATTGGTCTATCACATCATTGGTCTATCACATCAATAGTATATCTGTTCTATCACATCCACGGTCTATCACATCATTGGTCTATCACATCAATAGTATATCTGTTCTATCACATCCATGGTCTATCTCATCATTGGTCTATCACATCAATAGTATATCTGTTCTATCACATCCACGGTCTATCACATCATTGGTCTATCACATCAATAGTATATCTGTTCCATCACATCCACGGTCTATCACATCATTGGTCTATCACATCAATAGTATATCTGTTCTATCACATCATTGGTCTGTCACATCAATGGTATATCCAGTGGCGTCACTAGGGGAGTGCGGGGGGTGAAGCCCTCACCGGGTGACTCCCACCAGGGGGGGGGGATGACACTCAAGTGGGTAAAATGCAACTTTAAAACTAAAAATTAATACCTCGAATTTGAGAAAAATAATTCATTGTAGACGCCAGGAAAAGAGTTTCTGAAGCTCAGAAATGTAGAAAAACGTTTAGCGGCCGGGGCGTAGCCCCGGAAAACTCTGAGTAATGTTAAAGCACTCCCTCAGACATCTAATCTGACCAGTTGAGAGGCAAACGTAGAATTGTTATTTGTATAATGTTCAGAGACTTAATCCCTTCGAGCGCCACTCGACGCATAGGGCTGCAAGCTCTCTCCACAGAAATCAGTATAAGGCAACTTTCACAGCCACTCCCTAGCTGGTGCTTACGAAATTCAGGACTTCTGAAAAAGTGTGACGCCATGTTAGACATGATTTTACGGTCCTCTTTTAGGCTTTCATGTTAAGGCTGACTTTGGTAAACGAGTTTCGTCTTGTCTAACGATATTTCTCTACAATGTTAATCGACTTTCAGTCGCCACTTTCCTTAGGCGGCCTGTTGGGGGAAAAGATTTCTCTATTGGTAACATTATCTCGGTATGTTATTCGTAGGATCTTTCTCAGCCATCACTGCTCAGCTTCTTTTCAGCCTTCCACGTCTCGTAGCCGTTGGGACAATGATTGTTTGGAGTAGGTGGATTTTAATCTCCAGGTTAATTGATTTGCTTCTGCAGATAGGCCGCACTTTTTGAAAGACAGCTCCTGCTTTCCAATCCCACATGGAACTCTACGATATTCATCTCCATCACTTGAGATAGCACTACCTAGATAGGTGAACTTTTCTATTTGTTCAAGATCTGTCGGACCAACATTGATGTGGTTACTGGGTAGCCCGTCCACAATTTGTATAACTTTGAGGGCGTTTTTATCCGTTATCTCGTGTATACATTTATTTGTATTTCAAAGTAACTCTATGTCGTCTGCATAATCCAACTCGGTTGCAACCAGAATGCAGCCTGTTTATTGTATTTTTATGACATCGTCGATGGCTACAAGAAAGTGATACGAGTATAAGATATACTCTAATCTAACATACGTCTCGATGTTGAAGTATGCCACCGTCTGTTGTGACACAACAACTTGATTTGATTTTGAACATGTCGCTGAATCTGGACAAATTGTTGCGAGTTTCCCCATTCTCTTGATATTTTCCAATGGACGATATCAAACTTATTTTTTTTTATCTACAAAACTGATTAACATCTTATCTTGGTATTGCAAGCTTTACTCGACGATGTTTCGCAGGACGTAAACTTGTTCATCGCTTGATTTGCCTTTACGAAAGCAGCTGAGAAACACTAGTATCATTTAAACCTTTTCCATAAGGCGCTCTTAAATAATCTCTAATAAAAATATATTCAATGCAAGGTTTCTCAATTCAATATTTGTAAATTTTTATTTTATGTAATAACTTCAGATAAAATATAAAAAAAACACCGACATTTTTAAACATAATCGAAAACCATTCTTGAGTGTAACCATCAATGTATTAGCTTACATTATATTGTTCAAAATAAAGAAACAAAATAAACAATAGGTTTTTTTAGGTGGACATTTTTTCTTGGGGGGGGGGGGGGGGGTGACACCCCAATCTTACCGCACGGGTGACACCGACCCTAGTGACGCCACTGGGTATATCTGTTCTATCACATCCAAGGTCTATCACATCATCGGTCTATCATATCATTGGTCTATCACATCATTCGTACACATTTAATGTTACATATGGAGACTCGTCTACTATTGACCAAATTGTTCGACTGAAACTAACTGGTATCATGGGTTGAAATTAAATAATTTTCTGTCTGTGTATGCTTACATACTAACTAGTCGACCGGCGGCGTAGCATACGCCGCTATTTTGCTGTGCGGCCTTAGGTGACCGCAATGGGCCCCGCACTTTCATAGGACCCGCGCTAATTCTAAATGTATAAATTATTAAATTAAACCATTGATTAACTTAATACAGATTTCCCGCGGCCTCCTGTCGATTTACCAGGAGCTCCTGGAAATCTTCTAAAATTGCAAAATATACGAAAAAGTCCTGAAAATATCCAGAAATTATTAAAATCTTTAGAAAACTCATACAAACCTCCTGAAATATATAGACAAAAATTGTCATTTTGAGGTGTCATTCAATATGGAAAATGCCAATCCTTCGCGCGATTAAAAAAAAAGTAATATTGGAATCTGGTTAAAGAAGCTTCTCGCGCCTCAAACTAATGAAGAATTACTTTTGCTTAACAATTCTCGTAGATAGATTGAAACATTTGGTAATTCTTGCTATTGAGCGTGATCTATGTAGGAAATAGAATTTTTATGATATACTGTATGACTTCGCTACACGCAAGGCTCGTTAAGTAATTCTGTACGTAGTAAAGAATGAATACAATGCAAAGAGGAATTTATTTTCTAATACAAACTCTTAAATTTCACATATTATACGAGGTGTAACTCTAGTTCGTCCGACTTGCAGAAATAAGAGAGTGATTTTTCCTTTACTTCTTCTTCTCGGCCAAACTCTTGAGCGAAGAAGAGAATTATATATATATTAATATATATATATATGTTAGTGTCTTTTTATTTACACTGAAGACTTTTTTTTTAATAAAAATAGTTTAGATGTATTTGCATAATTATGCACACTTAAATAAATAAGCAAAAAAACAATGGGTAGTTCTTACACCTAGATCAAAATAAAATCGCATTCATAAACTTCTACAAGTTCAATGCCTTATAAATACACAGATCTGGGGTAAAATACATAATAGATAAAGCACTGCTCATGTGTTGTTTCCATCAGCTGTGTCTCATGTCGTGTGGAAGTTTTGGTCCGAACTCTTAGCATTATGGAATATCATTTGTTCTCTAACAGTGACATTGAGATTTACAGCACCCCTACAAGAACAGATTTGCAAAGTGCAAAGAATATATAAAGAATAACGAATTTTTGAGACAAAAACTTCAAGAGATGATAAGCGAGCAAAAGATGTCCCTGATCATAGTGTTGAACACGGACCCAATAGGTACCTTGCTACGCTACTGGTAAAGACGATAATAGGCCTTTTCGTTTTCGAAATAAAAATGTCACAGATAGACAATGGATCTTCCATTCTAAGGGGGCAAACATGTTCAAGAACCTGATGGTAATGAGCTGTCTGGTCTAGGACAAATACAGGTTGGGGCATAAAGCTCTCCCACATTTGGAGGGGGCACCGTATCGGCTGTAGTGGCAGTAGTGAGGTGAGACAGGTTTCATTCGTTAGGCTAGACTCTACTATTTTTAATCATTCTAACATTTGTTCTTTCTTTTTCACAAGCCACCATGAATTGGACAGGTGAACATCGTGACATGTTTGAAGCATAGAATGCAAACAATCTATCTGTAATGGTGAGGCTTTGCGCTCAGTCGAAATGTAGTTGTACCAGATCGGAAAACAATGTTGAAAACCCATTAAAACAAAACTGTTTTTTAAAATATACTTTTATAAAATATTAACATTGTTTTCTAGATAGTTGGGGTCTTTTGATAGATTCATTCAAATTGTGTGTGTGTGGGGGGGGGGGGGGTCTTTATGCCCCACCTTGTATTTCCAAAGAGCGACCCTAAATCTGTTTCAACTGAAATTTGGAGGATGGAAGAGATTTAAAAGAAAGTCACGTGACTTGCCCACAACAGGTGGACACGAAAAGGCGACATTAATAATTGTTGGGTAGACATGGACTTTTGATAATGGGCATCATTAGTGAACCACACACACACACACACACATGGGAAACGAAAGTTGATATATGATTACGTCATTTATTACAACAATAAACAGACAAGACACAGAGAGCAGACAAAGAGACAGACATGGGCCATGACGTGTGGACACAGAGACAAGGCTTAAACATCAGAGGAAGACATCAACATACTGCACTGAGATCAGTAGCTGACTATCACAGGACAATATAATAAATTGAGTTCATTCACTCTCTGAGTATCACGGAACGAATAAAGCATTAAGATCTTTTTCTCTCTTGAGTTTCAGGAACAGTTCTTCAGCTACATTTTAATTTATCTTCTTATCTTATATAATACAGACGTTTAAAAAAAGATGAAAATTCTACAATGTCACTGGTTTTCCTGGCAGGCTGAGGCAACTCATTCCATATTCTAATATCTAGAATTACAATAATGCTGTACTTCAACAAATTAGTTTTTAATTTGCCCGAATTTCGATATAGTTTTAGCGATATATGTCTATAATATTGTGCAAAAGAGCTGAGTAGCTAAGTTTATTTAAAAATTAAAATGAGTTTGTTTTTTTTTTGGCTTACACACACACACACACACACACACACAAGGATGTGAAGGGAGTTAATATTACACAAGTTTAATGCGGCCCCTGAGAACAGTTACAGAAGACCTTTTCAATTATCTATCCTACACTTGGTTGTCAATGCTTAAAAGCCTGTAAGTCTCCCATTCAGCTTGCTTGGAGAACGAGAAAGAAGAAGGTGTCATTGGGTTTTCATAACGCTTTTCGTTTGAGAAATATGAACATTACAAAGAGAAGACAAAGCAAGACACAGTTGCTCTCCCTGCAAGGCCCATGACACTCTTTCTAATCACGGGCTCAGTCTGGGGCTGTCACAGTTGTTTGTTTGTTTTCTTGGAGCTGCCTTTTATTTTATTCTCTTCATACACATGACTTCACAATATACATGACTTCACAATATACATGACTTCACAATATACATGACTTCACAATCTACATGATTCCACAATATACATGGTTCTACAAAATACATGATTCTACAATACACATGGCTCCAAAATACACGTAACTTCACAATATACATGACCTCACAATAAGCTTGACTTCACATTAGGGGTTTGATGCTAAAAATACCTCTGCAATATAAAAAAAAGCAAATTACACACTAAAATTATTTGAGCGTAGCCAAGCCAATGGAGGGGGGGGGGGTGAGTTTTAACCCACCTCCTCTATATGGCTTTTTTAAAAAGTTTAAAGCCCCTCCAGATGGTTTTGAGTTTAAAAATCCCCCTACAGAGAGTTTTGAGGTTGAAAACCTCTCTCTTCAATATTATTCTAATGCAAACTACAGTCACCAAATTCTATGACCGTAGCTAAATGGGGTTTTGAATTTTAGTTTAAAACCTCTAACAGATGATTTTGACGATAAAACTTCCCTTTTCGATATAAAATCTAAAGCAAACTACAGTCACCTAATTCCAAGAGCGTAGTCAAGAGAGGTTACACATTTCTACTAGTGGCTGGGCTCCATTATTAAAGTGCAGTGAAAAGACATCTGCCGAAACTGAAAAACACTAAATGTGGCTCAACAAAGATAGCTATGACAGATTTTAGGAGTCAGTTATAGAGATCGGGTCTAAATCAAGGAAATCATATGCCGAACTGGGCGTCGACCCCTTAGTAATGTTGTGAAAGAGCGTTGCATGAGGTTTGCGGGACATGTTCTCCGACAAAATGAATTACTCATGATAAGAGCTGCTATGACATCCTAGTAAAACCTGGCGCCACACTTTCATGGAGGTCCTTAGAGCAGGTGAGAAGAGGCTTCAGACATTGCCAGTGACAGATTTTTGTGGAAACAGCTTGACAGCAAATGCACCGAACGTCGTATTTTGTTGGCTTTCAATACCGGAAGTAGTGCTTGGCGGCGGAGCTTGGGGAGCTCCCAGCTCTCCCCCAAATCCCCTTGCTGGCAAGGGCGGGGAGTCAACAATTTTTCCACTAACTCCAGGAAGAATTTATATTAGGGCACAATAATCGTCTTCCGAAAGAATGAAGTGTTAGAATGTAATAAAGATTAATTATGTACACACACACACACACAAACATACATACCCCCCACCCCACCCCTGTAAAAATAATCCTGGCTACGCCCATGGCACTGAGTATGCAATAGCCTGAAAGATGTATCACACTGTGGGTATTAGAATCAAATTATACAGAACACTAACGACCAAATCTTCTTTATAAAAAAATGGTTATAATCATTCACATAAGAAAACTTTTATAAATACAGCATGTTCAAAAATATGTTTCTTCTGTGGGTTTGGGTTTAAAGAGTTTGTGCTGCACCAATTTTATGTTTGTAAGATCAAATTCAATTACATTTTTTTCTTTTGATTTCTTGCTATATTGTTATTTTCTGGGCTGTTTACCAAAGACTATAGCCAGATTTTTTTTTATTATATGTCGCAAGCATTTGTTGATGAATGTCTGGAGCTTGTATGTATTGCTGTTTGTTACTCTCCAAGTCTCTGAGCCATATGAAAGAATTGACTTCAAATCTGTATTCAAAATGCGGTTCTTTTTGTGAAAGGACAGTGCTTTTGACCGCCAAATCTGGCTATTGAGTATTAAAAGCGTGCCTACCCTTGTTGATCGGTTATAAATTAAAAAAATGGCTTTCAGAGTACTAAAAGTAGCGGTCGCTCCAAACTTTGCAAGCTGTTAAGTATTATGAAATCGGATTTTCAATACCTTTCCTGTTTTTTTTTTAGATCTGACTGTCGAACAGACAGACCACACAAAACTAAATGCGGCTTTTTCTTTTTCGGGAGCAGTTTAAAAAAAAAGGAAAATAAATATCTCTTTATAATGTGAAAATTGACAAGTTTAAGCTGCGAATTAAAATAAGTTTAAAGATTTACTATAATTTATTCTACCAGGGTTGTCGGCCATAAAGTAAACCTGTAACTGCTGCTCAGTATCAAACCTGCAGTCTGTCTGCTTTATTCAACCTATTAATCTTAATCATCAGACGTATTAATCTTTAAAAAGATCATAATTAAATCAGCCAGTGACGAGCTGTCATTGCAAGTGAAACAAAGGAACTAGTCAGTTGTTTATTTTGATTTGAAAGTCCAAGTTCTAGAAGTATATTATTTTGATTTATAAGAATTTGAAACTTCGAACATTGACACGATTTCTGTAGATATATTATAAATGCAATAGAAACACATTGATAAATATAAATTTGTGGCATTTTGTAATGTGTACAGTGGTGTAGATATGATTTTTTTTTTGGGGGGGGGGGGGGGGCTTGACCTCAGGAAAACCAGTGACTTGGCTGAATTTAGGTTATTGGTCAATATGCAACGCATGTCTGAATGCATGACGCCTAGGACGTAATCATCTTTTTTTTTTTTTTTTTTGAAGTAACGTCTGTATTATATAAGATAAGAAGATATATATCTCTCTCTATATATGTATATATATATATATATATATATATAGTATATTATTCTTTATAAATATATTCTATATAAATTATTCTTTTTCGGGCCCCGAAGAAGTACTTGATCATTCAGCTTTTATTTTAAACACAATTGAAACCTAATATTTAGTGCAGACAAGTTTTAAAAAAATACATATACTCTGAGACTTGCTACACTATTCAACGTTTGGAATTAAAACAATACAAATAAGTTCATAGGCAGAGGTGTTTGGTAAACAAATAATATATGAGGTCATTAGTAAACAAATGTCACACGTTGGGTTGTTCGGAAAGTATTTTTGACTTTGAATAGACTTTGAATAAATAGGTTATATATTATACATACACTACTTATCTTATCTTATCTTATCTTATATAATACAGACGTTACTTCAAAAAAGAAGATGATTACGTCCTACGCGTCATGCATTTAGTCATGCATATTAACCAATGACTTAAATTCTGCCAAGTCACTGGTTTTCCTGGCTAGCTCAGGCAACCCATTCCATGCTCTAATAGCACTAGGGAAGAAGGAGTAGCCGGATAAGACCCCTGGCCTGCGCTTTACTTTGGTTTTTACTGATCTACTGGATTGGATTTAGATCTATGTCAATCATGGAGAATGTTTCCGCCACAATTTTTTTTTATTTTGCCACAAAAATAAAAGTAGAATGTAAAATAGGTTTCCCCGTTCTGCCGTCATATTCATATCTTCTTCTTATATTATAAAGTAGAATGTGAGGTGTATGTATGCATTTTACTTATAGACATCAAAACCGCTTGACCAATCTTGATAAAACTAGGCAGGAATGTTCCTTGGGGACTAACTTAGACCGTAGTGTATGTATTGTAGCCCTAAAACAAACTTAAGACCCTCAAAAAAAATAAAGTTGTCCGACTCTATTAAAGCTATAGTATTTATGGATCTAGGACATGGTTAACAATGTTGACATCAGAAAAGATCGAAAGGATTTAGAACTAGATCTAATTTTAAGAAATACACTTTGCGCAGATAGTTTTTACTTTGACACATGAAAATACAAAAGAAGATCCATTGATTTCATTACATAATAAAATTAACCTTCAATTTTTTGTTTCAAAAGCATTTTTTACATAAATTAGTTCCTTATATCTGTGACTACAAATTTCCTGGCGAACATTGTTTCATTAGACATTACCAAATGGTTACACATTAACACATCTCTCTACTGAGTCTATTCCTAGGCCTAGGTCTAAAACTCCTATTGAACTCTAAGATGATAAAACTTATTTTCGCAAAGATAGTGTTATGCTTTAACACATAAACATACTAATTATTGTCCATTCATTTCACATTTTAATCAAATTAACATTCAAATTTGTTTTTCTAAAGCATTTTTAATACATTCGTTCGCTGTTCGCTAAATAAAGCTGAGTAGCCGTGTTGAGATAGGCCTATATTCATGCATAAAAAAAGGTCACGCATGCGCAACACTGAATGAACTCTATAAAAGCCAATTTTTAACTCTAGATTAGTGTAGATTTAGATCTATGTCTACCTCAAGATCTACTTTATACTGTAACACATGAACATACAAAATTAAGTCTATTCATCTCAAATTTTAATCAAATATATGTAGGCCTACAAGCAAATGTTTTAATTTGAAAAAATGGATTTAAGCCTATTATTTTGATTTGAAAGCTTCATTCACACTATTTTTACATTGACACACTCGCTTTACTTATTACATTATTATTTCGTTTAATTGTTTACAAAACACTCTCAGTGACTATATCGACAGTAATGCGCAAAGTTTCGTTCTTTAATAGAGATTAATTTAGTGGGTTTTTTTATATTTACGGTCCTCGGTTATCGAAGGAACATTAAACGTTCACTACGGTCTCTGTCATGATCTAAGGAACATTTGTACCAAGTTTTATCAAGATTGGTTAAACGGTTTTGATTTCTGTGCGGGACATACATACATACATACATACATGCATACATAATACATAGATACCTACATACATACATAGATACATAGATACATAGATACATACATGGGCGTAGCCAGGGGGGGTTGGGGTTCAAACCCCCCGCCCCCCGAAATGAAATCGGAAGTAAGTAACTGATTTTTTCCTTTGATTTTGTTTATTTTAGGTGAGATTTTAATACTAAACCATCACTAGCCCCAGCACAGCGAATGGTTTTTTAGCTTAAAACCCCCTACCAAGGGGTTTTGAGTTTAAAACCCCTTATCTGGGGGTTTTGAGTTTGAAACCCCCTACCAGGGGTTTTTGCAGTTAAATCCCCCTCTTCTATAAAACAAAACAAACAAAAAATGAAAACGACAATCCTCAAATTCTAAGAGCACAGTTAAGGAAAATTTTGATTTGAAAACCCCCTCCAAAATGAACGATAAACCCCCTCTTCAATGTAAAAAAGCAAATTACGCACTCAAAATGTTATGAGCGAAGCTAAATGGGTTTCGACTCAGTTTTGAGTTCAAACCCCCTTCAGCGGGGTTTGAAGCTAAAAATACCTCTTCAATATGAAAAAAAAAGCAAAATATGCGCTCAAAATGTTATGAGCGTAGTTAAATGGATTTTGACTCAGTTTTGAGTTTAAACCATCTTTTAGCGGGGTTAAAAGGTAAAAAATACCTCTTTGATATTAAAAGCAAAGCAAATTATACACTCAAAATTTTATGAGTGTAGTCAAAGGGGTTTTGAGTTTAAACTCCCATCCAGCGGTGTTTGAAGCTAAAAAATACCTTTTCAATATAAAAAAAAGCAAATTACACACTCTAAAATCTATGAGCGTTGCCAAATGGGTTTTGAGTTTAAACCCCCTTCAGAGGGGTTTGATGCTAAAAAATACCTCTTCAATATTAAAAAAAAAAAAGCAAATTACACACTAAAATTATTTGAGCGTAGCCAAGCCAGTAGGGGGTTTTTAGTTTAAACCCCTCTCCGATAGATGGCTTTTTTAAAAAGTTTAAAACCCCTTCAGATGGTTTTGAGTTTAAAATCCCCTAACAGAGCGTTTTGAGGTGGAAAACCTCTATCTTCAATATTATTCTAAAGCAAACTACAGTTACCAAATTCTATGACCGTAGTTAAATGGGGTTTTGAATTTTAAAAAACCCAATAACTCCAGAGATTTTTTAGTTTAAAACCCACAACAGATGATTTTGTCGATAAATCATCCCTTTTCGATATAAAATCTAAAGCAAACTACAGTCACCTATTTCCAAGAGCGTATTCAAGGGAGGTTACATATTTCTACCAGTGACGGGGCTCCATTAATAAACTTTAGTGAATAATCTGCCGAAATTGAAAAACACTAAATGTGGCTCAACAAAGATGACTAAGACATATTCCATCATGTCTAAATCAAGGAAATCCTATGACGAACTGGGAGTCGACCCCTTAGTAAGATTGTGACAGAGGTCATGTTCTCCGACAAAATGAATTACCCATAATAAGAGTTGCGATGACACCCTAGTACAACTTGGTTCCACACATTCATGGAGGTCCTCAGAGCAGGTAGGAAGAGGCTTCAGACATTACCAGTGACAGATTTTTGTGGAAACAGCTTGACGGCAAATGCGCTGAAAGGCGCGGGAGGGTCTAAGTCAGTAAGAATAGCACATTAAGTTTTTGCAATAAAACTTTCTAATAGCAGGAAAATGCAATGTGGATACCTCAGAATATGCATTTTGTTGGCTTTCAATATCAGAAATAGTGCTTGGCGGCGGGACTTCGCCCCGCGCTAGGGGAGCTACTATTACTCCCCTAGACCCCCTCGGGGGGGGGAGGGGGCGGAAAAAAATCCCCCCCCAAACCCCCTACCCCCCACCGAAAAAAAAATCCTGGCTACGCCCATGCATACATACATACATACATACATACATACATACATACATACATACATACATACATACATACATACATACATACATACATACATACATACATACATACATACATACATACATACATACGTACATTCATACATACATACATACATACATACATACATACATACATACATACATACATACATACATACATACATACATACATACATACATACATACGTACATTCATACATAAATACATTCATACATACATATATTCAATTTTGTATATTATATTTCAAAGCAGTATATGTATCTCATTTCGATTTCAAATTAAAAAAGACCCAAACATTGCTCTTACAGAAGATCAATGGTACTGCTCCAGGTAGTACTGGCTATGCATCTGAATAGGAGATGAAAAAAAGAGTGTATCAAAAGGTTAGATATTTATTATTCAGAAACTATTGCTCCTTTTGTCTGAGGTACTTGCCATTCTTCTCGGGTCACGTGACTTTGATGCTAATCACCGATACCCGGTGTTAGCAGGTACACATAGGTAATGAGATCCCGTGAGGGGGACAGTGGGGGGGGGAATACTTTGGGCGAGGGTGTCATTTGGGCACAACTGTCCCTCGCCACCGTCACCGAGGACATGTTTTCTGAGACCTCATCATGCAGCGCCACAGGGCGCTTGTCTTCTTCATTTCACGCCACAGGGTGCCTGTTGTCTTGGTGTATTTTGCTTGGTTCTGAGTTGGTGTAGTAACAATAGCGCAAGTCAGAGAGAGAGAAAGACAGAAAGACAGAGAGAACGAGAGAGAGAGAGAAAGACAGAGTAAGAGAGAGAGAGAGAAAGACAGAGTAAGAGAGAGAGACAGAAAGACAGAGTAAGAGTGAGAGAGAGAGAGAGAAAGACAGAGAAAGAGAGAGAGACATAAAGAGAGAGAAAGAAAAACAGAGAGAGAAAGAGAAATAAACGAGACAAAGAGAGAAAACAACAGAAAGAGAGAAAGACACACACAGAGAGAGAGAGAGAGAGAAAGAGAGAGAAAGAAAGAGAGAAATAGTCAAAGTGTGTGTGAGAGAGAGAGAGAGAGAAAGACAGAGAGAGAGAAAGAAAGAGAGAAAGACACACACAACAGAGAGAAAAACAGAAAAAGGGAGAGAGAAAGATAGAGAAAGAAAGACAGAGCGAGTTAAAAAAAGAGAAAGACAGAGAGAAATAGATAGATATAGATAGATATGTAGATAGATAGATTGATAGATAGATAGATTGATAGATAGATAGATAGATAGATAGATAGATAGATAGATAGATAGATAGATAGATAGATAGATAGAGTGAGAGAGAGAGAGAGAAAGAGAGAGAGAAAGAGAGAAAGTCAGGGTAATTAAAGCAGAATGGGGGAGAGGCCTGAGGGAGAAGGAGAGAGAGAGACATTGCCACGCTGTATTTAAACTATTAAAAAAAACACTTTAAGATGGGAAAAAAACTGGGAGTGTGTTTAAAGAGAGAGTAAGAAGAGATAGAGAGAAATGGCGAGGAATGTCCTGTCACCAGTGTCAGTGTTAGTCAGTTATAGTCCTTGTTCTGCCCTGACATTGACAACCTGTCAACGATTAAAGTTAAAACAACATTAACACGAGAGGACATCAAAAGCGACATGTCGAAAAAAAAAATTAAACCTGACCTATATATTCTAACTTTAAATAGATAGAAGGAAAATGACCAAGAAAAACGAAGTAAAATATTTGTCTAGAGCTTAAAGCATATACAATGATAAGCTTACATAAGAGTAAGCCTTCATACTGATAAGCCTGAATAGTTTTACGATAAAAATGATAAGCCCGCATCATAATAACTCTACATATGAGAAGCTTACATAATGATAATAATAATAGCATTTTTTAGTAAGCCAACATAAAAGTTATATACTTAGAAAATGATTAGTCTATATGACGATAAGCCTACATTACGATAAACCCACATTACCATGAGCTTACATGAAGATAAGTCAATATTTTAAGCAGTGAATGAAAGAAGTTTAAGATGAAGCCTTGATAAACTGAGTTCAATTTTTTTTATTGCGGATGCGTTGATTGTTTATTTATAATAATTACTATTAGGCTTGCCATATAGTCCGAAGAATAAGAAAGTGTAGCGTTTTAAAATTATTATTATTATTAATATTTTGCGGCCTACATGTTTTCTATAATATTGTCCCTGATCGGAAGCGTGCAGGGCAACTTTGAATAACAAATTATTAACTTTTTCATTGGTTGAATATTTCCCTCACAAGTTCATGGCGGCATGTTGATTCCAGACCATAAAAGGAGTTGTTGAGAAATTCCACGCACACGAAAGGCGATTGGTTGGTTCCAAAAAGGCGTGAGGACAGAAATGGTAAAAGTATTTAAAGGAATGCATGAATAGTTTATGCGGAGGGAATGACTAGAAGAAATTAAAGCTTTGTATTTACTGTTCAAGGATCTCAGTTTTCTGAGTTTATAATGTACATATGTATCTCCTGCATCAATATATTTTTTGATTGTTCAGTAATTGTTTAAATAGAGAGAACTGTATAAAATTAGGACATCAGAAACGCAATGTCTGATCAACACAATCAACGCTATCTCATCGTAATTCGTAACATCAAGACATCGTAACACCTGGCTCAAACATATCGCCACACATGGCTTAAACGTACCGTCACAAATATTTAAAAAAAAAAAAAACCATGAAAAATCCTTTTAGTTCAAGACAATATCTCCTTTTCTATACAACTGACAGGGATTGGTTTTTGTTTTCTTATTCTTAATGGCATAGGAATGTTACATTAGATACAAGTAAAACATCTTGGTTATTTAGTGAATGTATAGATCTACTATATTTAATAATATTCCAATCATAGGACTTTAAATCTAGACTTAAATGTGTAAAATGTTCCTGAACATTAATTTAGTAAACTCTTCAAACAATGCAGAAATACCTATAGACGTATAATCCGTTCTTTAGCCAAGTTTACATTTATTTCCTTTTAAAAATTTTTTGAAAAATTATAACGGTCAGACTAGAGTTTCCCAGTGTAGCCAGCGAGCTAGTAATTCTTTTCCCAACGATATACATCAACTGTCTAATTTGTAGGAAATTTGTGAGAGCCGTTTTCGAGATCCATGTTCAGGTTTCACCCAGAAGGTTGCAGGAAGTTCCCTCGTAAATAAGAGTTCAATAATAATATATTGGTTAGAAAAAAAATGCTTCAATATTCGGATGGTCCAACAATAGTATGAGTATTTATTCAAAGTCTAACACTGCAATATCGAGATTCGTTAAAAGAATCAAAAAGTTTGCAGCAATGTCCCCTAAAGAGTGTCCTTTCATGGATATTTTACGTCGATGAGTCAGGTGTGATCCAGTATTGCCTTTTAGCAGGTAACAAGATTCTTCTTCGGAAGGTTCAGGACTTCTAATGTGTCTGCCGGGTCAGTTGTCACCCCTTCTTACTTACTGTGTCTGCGGGGTCAGTTGTCACCTCTTCTTACTTACTATCTCTCAGAGCAAATGTACATTTTTTTAATTTTTAATTTTTTACTAAAGATGTGTACATTTTTTTTTTGGTTCGTCTAGAATCTAGATCGTCGACTGAAGAGGCTGTACTGTCTTTGTCTGTTAATACGGATAGTCTATGTACACAAAATAAGAAAGAGCTGATATTTTATGTACACACAAAATAATAAAGTTCTGATATTCTATGTACACACAAAATAAGAAAGTTCTGATATTCTATGAATACACAAAATAAGAAAGTTCTAATATTCTTTGTACACACAAAATAAGAAAGTTCTGATATTCTATGTACACGCAAAATAAGAAAGTTCTGATATTCTATGTACACACAAAATAAGAAAGAGCTGAAATTCTATGCACGCACAAAATAAGAAATAGCTGATATTCTATGTACACAAAGATACTGTGAATGATTAAAAGAGCATCGAAAGAAATGTTACTTTTACTTTTAGAGACCGAGTAATTTCTTAGTCCTGGGGCATTTAATTCTAAGTCAGTTCTATCTAAGTCAGTTCTATCTGAATCAGTTCTGTCAGTTCTATCTGAATCAGTCAGTTATATCTGTATCAGTTCTAAGTCAGTTCTATGTGTATCAGTTCTAGGTCAGTTCTATCTGAATCAGTTAAAGTCAATTATATCGGAATCAGTTCTAAGCCAGTTCTATCTGAATCAGTTCTTAGTCAGTTATATCTGTATCAGTTCTAAGTCAGTTCTATCTAAATCAGTTCGAAGTCAGTTAAATATACGACAAGTCTCTGTATTTCTCGCTTCTGACACTGAAGCTCGACAAATACATCTAAGACTTTGCTTCTACTTTCACCGAGTTGCATTTTGTTATTCGAAAATCTTTCCTTGTCTCCAATATTCAATGTTCTCAAATCCAATGTTTCCTGGTTCATTTGATCATACCTGATGTATATCAATAAATCTTCATTTACGTAGAGGGATCAATAGCTAATATTTCACTTCTCTTTTAGTTTGATGTAAGAGCTTCAAGATGTTATTGTTCTAGTCCACATCCCAGATATCGTTTTTATTACATTTTTTATCATTCTTGTTTTAATTAAAATTCTTGTATTCTTGTCTCCTCTTTCTTTGCGCTTCTGTTCTGGTATGCAACCTTAACCCAAGACGAAGCAAAATGCAAAGCCGTTGTCATTTCTGTCTACTAGATTCTCTTGAGAACCGTAACATTGTAGATTCTAAATCTTGTGACTTTATGTGAACCTTTGCCTGTGATGCGGATCTGTAATAAAACTACACACAAAGAGAATATGTACTCATTGTAGTGTAAACAAAAACACAGAGATAGTCTCGTTACACTATGTGCATATAGAATTTGTTTTTAAATTTAAAACAAAAAAACTTTGTAGGTTAAAATTTCCCCTGTCAGCTGACTGCTTAGATTATAGGACTCCTTTTATAAAGTACATTTAGCTTCCGGGTAGGTTGTTTTTTGTTTTTTTTTTTGGGGGGGGGGAGTGATTTCCGCTGCAAAAAAAAAATAAAAAATATATATATATTAAAAAATTAGTATTTTCTCTCGAAAAGAAAAAGACTTCGTATGCTCTTAATGCATGTCCGGAGCTATCCCAGA
>JASAOG010000336.1:15000-205000 GCA_030265305.1 Biomphalaria pfeifferi | reverse complement strand
AGTTACTGGTGTGTCCGGTGTGCTTCCTTTAGGAATGGTTGAGGGTCAGTGCAAGCTGTGACAGGAGTTACTGTGATCTGTGATTGGGGTCAACTTGAGCTTTGATTTGAGACACTGTGAGGTGTGATTAAGTAACTATGAGTTATGATTGGAATCACTGCTGTATGATTGGAGTCACCTTGACCTGTGATTAGAGTCAGCTTTAACTTTGAATGGAGTCTTCTTCTCTTCGTATCTTATATAATACAGACGTTACTTCAAAAAAGATGATTACGTCCTACGCGTCATGCATTTAGTCATGCATATTAACCAATGGCCTAAATTCTGCCTTGTCACTGGTTTTCCTGGCTTGTTCAGGCAACCCATTCCTTGATCTAATAGCGCTAGAGAAGAAAGAGCATTCGTACAAATTTGTCCTAGCATACGGAACGAGGAATGTGCCTTTATCTTTGTGTCTTTCTGAGTATTTTATTAAATTTTGTTTGTGTATTTTGTCACTTTAAAGTGTGAACATAGCCAAATAAAAAAAACAACGATTTGAAATACTTTATTTTAATTTTTTTTGAAAGTTATTTATTAGCTTATAATACGTCTATATTTCAATAAATCAAAAAAATCTAAAAATTAATTTTAAAATAATGTGATTTTTTTAGCTTTTACCTTAAGGAAATGTAACATCGTACTGTAGATCTAGTCTTTAAAATGTAGAAATTAAATTAAAATTAATTTTTAAAATATTACCTGTATAATTAGCATGAAATTTACATTCTACAGAGATGTGTCTATGCAATATACTATTACTTTTTAAGCCAATATAAGCAAAAAAATGTGAAAATAACCTAATTGTTCTTGTTTGAATATTTTTAGAAGGTGAATACATTTAAGTCTGACTTATTACATCACACATACTCCAGGATGGATAGGAAAAATCTAAAAATAGATTGCTTGAGTAAATCCAATCCTTGTTTGCAATTTCTAAGAAAAAAAAAATTAAGCCTAATAACGAAATATGGAAATTGTGTAATTTTAAAATGTTCAAAAATTAAGATTATTAATTGGCTCTGGTTAATGAGCCTTCACAGAAGCAGTTGGCAGCCCTTTTGCATTTTACTGCTAAACAAACTATAAACATTATTTCAAATACATATACATTACAGGCACATATAATAGGAGAATTAATGCTGCTGCCCTTTTCGTTCCTTGCAGATCTAACCTTTTCTATGGCCGCTTGTTCAAGAAGGTGTCATGTGGCTAGCCACTAGCACAACGACCAAGGGCCTTTACTTTCCCCACCTAGAGTTGGATGGACCGAGTTCTAAATGGTGTCGGGTGGACTCAATGGAGAGTTTGGGATTAACCTGTTTCATACAAACAGTTTTGAGATTAACTTAAATGAACTATGTTTACTTCTGTATAGTGTGTGTGTGTGGGGGGGGGGGGGGTAGTGTGATGTATGTCCATTACATTTTAATCATTTAGTACAACTTGGATCTAACTTGTTTTGGCGAAGACAGAAAAGGAGGGACAGAAAATACAAATGACTGACTCACTGACCTACACCATTGTGAACAAATGATAAAACATTCAAGGTTGTAATTAATAAAATGCATTACTTTGTCATGCATTATCACTACTTAGGCTAATTAAAATGTCTCACAGGTTCGATAACCCGCGCCATGTCACTGAATCAGTCATCGTGTTCTATAGCTTCATTAGTTACTGTCACAACGAAGTCCAGATTATCGACTGGTGATAACTGTGCTTGACCACAGCTGTCATATGTGACGGATGCTAGCCGCTGGGGAATGTACCATCCGCGCGACCACCGTTAACCAACTGGACATATTAATAACACATTTGTCTTCGTTTCCGACTGCGCCGTGACACTGAAGGGGCTGAATGAGATACACTTCAGCGGTGACTTCGTTTTTTTTTTCACCTGGCGGCCTTGGTGTGATCGAGTCTTATTGTTCATCTGATTGAACCAGTTCATCGGTGGACGAGATATTCCAAAGTTTGGCACTGCCTGGCTACATTCCGCTCTTAATCTGGAATACAAATAGTGTAGGAAGCAAAGCAATGCGGGCCAGAGGCGTAGTGAGCAAAACGTGAGACCTGGGCAAGGTACATTATTGGCGTCCCTACTATTTTCCATGAACATCACATAGAAATATAGGCTGCGTGTGGCGCCTCCTAAGGCTGGCGCCCTGGGCATCTTGCCCCCTCACAACGCCTCTTTTGCAGGGTATATAAAGATAGATAGATAGATAAAAAGATAGATAGATAGATAGATAGATAGATAGATAAAAAGATAGATAGATAGATAAATAGATAGATAGATAGAAATTATACATGTGTATTTAATCACTAAAGCCCAATCTTCCAGTCAAATCCTCCTGTGTCATAGTCTGAATGACGTGCCCTTAATAAGAGAGTGACGCCTCTGCCGGACACATTACTTTTTACCACAGAGGAAAGAGAAGCCCTACGATTTATACGCTGTTTTTTTCCTGGGGTAATTTTTACCGGAAGTAGGTAGCACGCTGTCCATAACAAGATTAGGACGTCGAGTGGTCAGTAAGTGCACCAGACGATTAAAGTAAGCAGATTAGGTCTTAAGTCAACGTTTTGTTTGTCTTTAAAAGTTGACTAGAGTTTAGACCCAAATGGAGTCAAAGAAACACACAATCTCCCTCCCTACCCCGGCATCTTGTTTCTTTTTATTAACAGTTAGTCTTTCTGCTTGTCCACTTCTTGTCTACTGCCATTTAACTGTCGTGATAAATAAAACAAGAAAAAAAAATACATTTAAAAACTACAATTCCTCCTCTATACATCTTATATTATACACTATCGAGCGATTATTTGTGCTTTGAATAACTCATGAATGAAAGACTTGACACACAAAAAATGGAAAAAGGTTTAGCCCGTCCCAATCCAATCCTGTTAAAGCGAATTAAAAAATCTACTAGACGTTATAACATAATATATGTGTGATATGCCTAAATGTGTTATGCCTATATGTGCTATGCCTTTATGTGCGATGCTTATATATACTATGCCTATATGAGCTATGCCTATATGTGCTATGCCCATATGTGATATGCTTATATGTGCTATGCCTATATGTGATATGCCTATATGTGATATGCCTATATGTGATATGCCTCACCAGCCACATGAGGAGGCATAAAACCCCAGTGCAAAACCCTCAGCCCCCTGGACAACAAAGTGGTCATCATCGAACCACGATGGGCGATATATATATATATATATATATATATATATATATATATATATATATATATATAAATGTGTGTGTGTGATATGCCTTTATGCGATATGTATATATGTGATATGCCTATATGTGATACGCCTATATGTGATCTGCCTATATGTGCTTTGCCTATATGTGATCTGCCTATATGTGATCTGCCTATATGTGATCTGCCTATATGTGATCTGCCTTTATGTGATCTGCCTTTATGTGATCTGCCTATAGATCTAGACTTAGTAGACGGTGCGCTAAATGTTTCATGAATTATGCTTTCATGCTGAAATACCAGAAGACGTAGCCGGTTAAAAAAAAAAATTCTGGTTCTCTAACCAAATTTAAATTATTACTTTTTATACTTTAAAAAATTATAACGGTCAAACCAGAGTTTCCCTGCGTGGCCAAATAGCTAGTAATTATTTTCCCAAAGATATACATCTTATGAATTCTTATGTCAAATTTCAAAGAAAATCGTGCAAGCCGTTTTCAAGAACCGTGTCGACCCAGGTTTTTTATGTTTGATGTTTTGTCGATGAATTTGCAACCTGAATAGACGTGCTTGACCGACATATCGCAGTTTCCAAAGCTACTTATGGTTTTCCGGAAGCGTCCATTTTGGTATAAAAAACTGAGTATTCGAAAGAAATTCATATAGGTATAAACCTGTTTTATTTCAATTTCAACTATACACTTGTACATTTTTAAGTGGTTGGTGGAAGAGGAGAATATTACCATTTTTTTCCTACTTTCCATAATACTAACCCAAAATTAAAGTTTTGACTTCAGAACCAAAAGTGAAATTTTAAAGGATACTGCATTCTTTGTTCAGGCTTGTATGTTCACCTTGATGCCAAGGTCAAAAGTTCCAGTGTTGTGTTGGGCACTACGATGACCTGCTTTATTGTCATTTCACACTATTATTATTATTTTTATTATTATCATGATCATTATTATTATCTGGATAAATAGTTAGAATTTCGGGTAATTTTTCCTGGAGAATTGGTTAGCAAATTTTTGGGGTTAACGCCTTGGGAGGTTAGTTAGATTATCCATGTGGATAACTCGATGTAAAATCGGCTACACGATCCATATGGATCCATAGCCGGGAGTCTCTAAGTCAAAAGAGAGTGTAAGTAAAAATTGAGTTAATGAACTTCAGGCGACAAAGGAAGCCAGCGTAACTGGAGACACACGGCACAAAAGAACAATGGCGTCTGCCAAATACTGTCCCCGGGTCGAGCGAGATATTAAGGTGAGAGGCTGCCAGATCTAATTACGCCACAAATGTCTCCGAAAGCACCACATAAAATGTGTGGCCCCCCTCTCTCCCTTCAAGCAATGGCAGTGATTTATGCCGGTCCTGTCTGACAGCGCCCCCTCGTGAACGTCTTGTTTAGAAGATCAGTCTGGAGGACATCTTGATTCTCTTCACGTCAATAGGACTGCGTCTTTATAAGGATATGCAAATGACGAAATATTTCATTTGAGTATTGTAGATTTATGCAGGGGATACACTGAGAGGGAATTTAGGTAGATGATTTAGGACTTTGGGCAGATGGTAGATGATTTAGGACTCTGGGCAGATGGTAGATATTTAGGTAGATGATTTAGGACTTTTTTGCAGATGGTAGATGATTAAGGTAGACGATTTAGGACTTTGGGCAATTGGTAGATGATTAAGGTAGATGATTTAGGACTTTGGGCAGATGGTAGATGATTTCGATAGATGATTTAGGACTCTGTGCAGATGGTAGATGATTAAGGTAGATGATTTAGGACTTTAGGCAGATGATAGATAATTTAGATGATTTGGATAAATGATTAAGAACTTAAGGCAGATGGTAGAGGATTTAGATAGATGATTTAGATAAATGATTAAGAACTTTAGGCAGATGGTAGATGATTTAGATAGATGATTTAGATAAATGAATAAGAACTTTAGGCAGATGATGGATGATTTAGGTAGATGATTTAGGTAGATGATTTAGGTAGATGATGTAGATGAGAATTTGAAATTACAGATGTAAATGATGGGATAACAATAAGCTAACACACATAGTGGTCACAGCCCCTCCGCACGAATAGGGAGGGTGGTGCAAACTAGCTCTAGTTCCGGAGGCAGGGGTTTGGCACCCAACAGAAGGACTCCCCGACAGAAGTTGGGTCCTTTACAATTTTTTTTTTTGCTTGCTTTAAGGATTTTGGCATGTGGAGACAAAGCTGAGGTGGCCACACGTACCTAGTTGCCATAACCCAAATATTTCTAGTGGTGGGTCTAGTGAATCTTCTTCACTCTCACACTTGGGCGGAACTCGTTATTCCAACAAAACATTGTGTTTCATTTTTGTATAGTGTAGTGCAGTGTTTCCCAAACTGTGTTTCTTGGAACCCTAGTGTTTAGCGAGGCCTGGATAGGTGTTCCACAAACTTCTAGAATATTTGGCTAGTACACAACAACATGAATTCATCTCTATAAGAAAAGCAAAATGATTATCTAAATTCTCAGAATGTGCAAATTGATCCGTAAAGGGAAAGGTTTGAGAAACACTGGTAGAGTGCATATGAAGGAGCGCAACTTCTGCACTTTTGTCGGCGGTGTGCATCACCGAGTCCTAACAGTTGTAGTAAGTCAATTCCTGCCGTTTTATATATAGCCTCTTCACATCTAAAAATAACACGTTTAATTATTTTTTTAGAATAGTCCTCGACTATGTATTATATACTTTATATGTGTGTATACTGAAATGTAGAGAAAATCCTGTTTTTCATATGGTCTTCAATTTATGGCTTATCTAGAATTACAATGTTATGAAAAATACAGTAAAGCCTGCAGCCAGCGCTAAGTATTTAGAGTATATAGGTGTGCTTGCGTAAACCAACACCTTTCTTTAGACCAAATGTGTATGTAACTGTTCGAAATTAGTTAGAGCAAACAACATATTATGACATCTTATCTTTTCAAGTCCATGTAGATTGTAGAACTATCGTGTCGTATGACTTTTTTTTTAGAAGCCTCCGAAATATGAAAGACCTCTATTTGTTTTGTACAGTCCATCTGTATGTTTGCCTCTCTGTCTGTTACGTTAAAATCAAAATATGGAAGACCTCTTTTTGTTTTTGTGCAGTCTGTACGCTCCTGTGTCTGTCACGTTAAAACCTAACTTAAAGCGCTATTGAAAATCCTATTTTTTAAATTATGTTTTTTAGTGGGCTGGAGGCCTAAGTAAAAGTTCTACTAGAATTCATGGGCCTAAAGTATGTGGGCGTGTGTCTCGGAAGATGGGGCGTTATAAAGTGGTTCGTTCACATTCAAATCAAACATCTATGTCAGAGAACATTAAGATGCGCGAGGGGAAAGAATCGAGTTTCCCGAGTGACAGAGAGTGCAGGCCTTTTCCCTACATTGTAACATGCAATACAATAATTGCTAAAAAAATATGTTGGGGGGGGGGACTGTTACAAACTCGGACCGTTTGTTGGAAGTTCAAAAATAAAAGGAGGGGATGTTCTGGCCATAATAAACAATCCAGCCTGGGCGTAGCCGGTGTGTAATGCTAGTCTTACATGAAACAAGACATGTTCTAATTTAGTTTAAGCAAAAAAAAATCACTCTGACTCTTATTTCCCAGGTACTATACCAAGATGTGATACAGAAGGCAAAGTGATTGTAGTGCCTGGAATAACTAACGATCAATGTACGTGTAAATGTATGGTACGTATACAAGTATATATTATGTTAAGCAATACTATGTTAGCATTTTACTTCTCATTATCATCACATATCAACGAGTTGGTCATACTAGGATCTAGCCGATACCATTCGTAATAGAAAGCCTTAACACTGACCTACAACGTCACAACCTATGGACAGCTAAGACCAATAGCTTATTGCCACATTGTACAGACCTGTGTCACAAGTCGTGACGTTGCAGGTCAGTGTTTAGGCCGTCTATAACGAGTGGGACCCGATTAAATCACTGATACTTAATCGTACTAAGGCTCAAGCCATTTCTCTGCCATAAGTAAACTAGAAATATTTGTAAACTCCTTTCACTCGTTCTAAAAAGATATTTTTATGGTTATAGACATGTTATGTTTTGTCATATTATATGTTATGTCATTTTATATGTTATGTCATGTTATATGTTATATCATGTTAAATGTAATGTTATGTCAATATATATGTTATGTTATGTAATGTTATTTCATGTTATGTTATGTTATGTTATATGTTATGTTATGTTTAATTTTATATTATGTTATATAATGTTATGTAATGCTATGTAATGTTATTGTTACGAATCTCACTATCCAGGTTCTCTGCAAACCACCAACTTTAAGAACTTGACAACTCAGGGCTCCAGAGTAACGTAACACTTTAATAGTTGAATAAATAACAGCCAATACTGTACAATTGGCAACACGTACACTGTACAAATATCTCTTCGATAACACCGTACCGCCATATCAACTCTTGCACTGGCCTCTCCGTCTCGTTCCGGGCTTGCACTGAGTTCAACAGTTCAGGACTGACTTCACACACTGGGCTCGTTGTGTCGGACTCGATCACAGACCAAGATCAAGACGCCAGACGTCTCAACTGTACTTGACAGTACTCCGCACTGAACCGTCGTAATGCTCCGTACAGAACCACTCCGTTGAACTGTGCTGTAGTCGGCCGTGTTCTGAACCCCGGTCGTGCACCGTCTCTCGTGAACCTCTCTTGTGAACCGCCTTGACTGCGAGATCTCCGCTCTTTATATAGGGTCCCTGCTGGCCTTCTAGAACCGGACTGAACATCGCTCGACGTTTCTAGCTTCGTCACATGACTACATCCCCCGAGACGCTTCTGAGCTCTGTTCACGACGTCGATCCTTCCCGAACCATCATGTTGACACTCGTCTCGGCCGACCGTCGTAACTCGTCACGCTTGACCACTCGTCTAGCGCTGGCCTGGGGCAATATGCGTCGGCTGACTACACTCACACCACTACCCCCATCTGTGCCATCACCAGGTTTATAACATTATGTTATTTTATTATATGTAATATGTAATGCTATTATATGTGTTATGTTATGTGTTATCTTATCTTATGTTATATGTTATAATGTTATGTTTTATGTAATGCTATGTTTATTGTAATGCTATGTTATATGTAATGTTATTTTATTTCTGTTCTGTTGTTATACGTTATGTAATATATTCTGTTCTGTTGTTATACGTTATGTAATATATTCTGTTATGTTATGTTATATGTTATATGTTATGTTATATGTTGTATGTTATATGTTGTATGTTATATGTTGTATGTTATATGTTGTATGTTATATGTTGTATGCTATATGTTGTATGTTATATGTTGTATGTTATGTGTTGTATGTTATATGTTGTATGTTATATGTTGTATGTTATATGTTGTATGTTATATGTTGTATGTTATATGTTATGTTATATGTTGTATGTTATATGTTGTATGTTATATGTTATATGTTGTATGTTATATGTTGTATGTTATATGTTGTATGTTATATGTTGTATGTTATATGTTGTATGTTATATGTTGTATGTTATATGTTGTATCTTATATGTTATGTTATATGTTGTATGTTGTATGTTATATGTTGTATGTTATATCTTGTATGTTGTATGTTATATGTTGTATGTTATATGTTGTATGTTATATGTTGTATGTTATATGTTGTATGTTATATGTTGTATGTTATATGTTTTATGTTATATGTTGTATGTTATATGTTGTATGTTATATGTTTTGTTATATGTTGTATGTTGTATGTTATATGTTGTATGTTATATGTTGTATGTTATATGTTGTATGTTATATGTTTTATGTTATATGTTGTATGTTATATGTTGTATGTTATATGTTTTGTTATATGTTGTATGTTGTATGTTATATGTTGTATGTTGTATGTTATATGTTGTATGTTATATGTTGTATGTTATATGTTGTATGTTATATGTTTTATGTTATATGTTGTATGTTATATGTTGTATGTTATATGTTGTATGTTATATGTTGTATGTTATATGTTGTATGTTATATGTTGTATGTTATATGTTGTATGTTATATGTTGTATGTTATATGTTGTATGTTATATGTTGTATGTTATATGTGTATGTTATATGTTGTATGTTATATGTTGTATGTTATATGTTGTATGTTATATGTTGTATGTTATATGTTGCATCTTATATGTTTTGTTATATGTTGTATGTTGTATGTTATATGGTGTATGTTATATGTTGTATGTTATATGGTGTATGTTATATGTTGTATGTTATATGTGTATGTTATATGTTGTATGTTATCTGTTGTATTTTATATGAGGTATGTTATATGTTGTATGTTATATGTTGTATGTTATATGTTGTATGTTATATGTTGTATGTTATATGTTGTATGTTATATGTTGTATGTTATATGTTGTATGTTATATGTTGTATGTTATATGTTGTATGTTATATGTTGTATATTATATGTTGCATCTTATATGTTTTGTTATATGTTGTATGTTGTATGTTATATGTTGTATGTTATATGTTGTATGTTATATGGTGTATGTTATATGTTGTATGTTATATGTGTATGTTATATGTTGTATGTTATCTGTTGTATTTTTTATGAGGTATGTTATATGTTGTATGTTATATGTTGTATGTTATATGTTGTATGTTATATGTTGTATGTTATATGTTGTATGTTATATGTTGTATGTTATATGTTATGTTATGTTATGTTATGGCTATCTTTGATCCCCTCCATTCCTCCACACACACTCGTCATGTGACGTCTCGAGTAGGTCTCTATTTCAGTTAGGCGCTGGAAAGACCGTACGTTTGGACATTAAATTTGAGTTTTCCCCTTCCGGTTCCTGAGAAGGTAGCATGTCAGAAGTTACAGATATTGGAGGCCAAGGGGTGGTTCCGTGAAAATTTGAAATGTTGAAATGATTTAATATCATTTCGATGCACAAGTTTGAGGATTTATGACACATATACTAGAGATATTGCGACACTAAAACCCAATTAGCAGCATTGTCATTCATGCCAGCTATTCAACAGGCATTCTTTCAAATTTACTACAATAGCTAAGAATCAAAATCGTCAAGATTTCTCTCAAAACGAGGTTTGGTGACAAATAGGGAAACAGCTTGTATAATATTAAAAAAACAGAAAGTAGAATTTCCACAGAAATGAAATATTCTTATAAGCATTTAGCCATATTTGCCTATTAGAAGAAATAAATAAGTTTTTTGAAAGATTTCATACGGGAGGGAAAACTGATCTTTTTAGTGAAGTACAAAAAACAGAAGTATTGCAAAATAAATCTATTTTAAAAAAAATAGCTTTTATTTGTTTGTTGTTGATTTTCAAATCGTCAAATTTTAAAAGCTTTTCACTTGTTTAAATGGTTTTATCATTTTGTTGGCCAGAGTTGTGTCCTTGAATGTTGTCTATCTTTACTTGAAATTGCAGTAAGGCAAAAAGATGTTTAGTCTTTTAATAATGACTAGTTGAAGAGATTTTGTTGTTTTTTTTTACAAATATTGTATTAACACACTCTTTTTGTCTGTCTGTTTGTCTGGAACAATTTTGAACACGTTATTTCTCCCACTTGCCATTTTTGGAAACTTTTGAAACAATTATTTATTTTTCCTAACAAAACATGAATCATTAATTTAAAAAAACAACAATTAGTTAATTAAATAGTGGTAATAATTTTTTTATCGAAAAGGGAAATAAATAATTCAGTATTGAGATATATGGCCGCAATTGTGAAGTTATTCCCCTTACACAAACTTTTAAAAGTATTTTTAAAATATATTGTAATAACTTAAGGGAGGCACCTCATCGAGATATAGATGTTTATTTACATGGGGACATCACATACATGTTAAACAACATCTGTCTTGAGCACAGCATCTTTATCAGCTCTGACTTAAGCGGAAATCGTTCTCCCTTTCTAATCTCGTCATCCTTCCTAGCCAAGTCTCTGATAGTGCGCACCTTCTGCACGAGCTCGGATGGCGGTGTGCATGGCAGGGTTATAACAATATTTTACCTGTTTCGAAATTAAGTTCGCTTAAGATTTTGATAGTGAATGACCTGAGCACATTGATTGCATTTATAGCCTACCCGCCTAAAGAAATACAAAGAAAATAGATAACGTAAACTCCACGTCAGTGTAAACTCATGTTTCGATATGTAATCAAACTTTGCACATTATTAGGACAGGTGCGATACTATACTAATCATATTTGAGTGCCGGGTCGTATGGTAATGTCACTGTTTATTTAGACACCCAGTCTACCCCTGCCGGTACCAAGTTCTACCAACTAAACTTTATTAGTACAGTGAAAAGAAAAAAGGTTGAATGTTTTATCAAAGCATAAAGTTCGTTATAATGGCATGTTTGTTAATGAATCAATGTTTCATATAAAGGGGAAAAAATGAAAGAGACAGCTTCAAACACTTTTTATTTACATCTTAAAACGGGACAAGAAACAACAGAAATTCCCGCCATTATATTGTTTCAAATATTTGCTTCGTCTCCACTGCAGACGACTTTGCACGGCGGGGAGAAAGAGAAAGAACTCACATAAAATTCGTCGTTAACGCGAGAATGCTGTCCCCTTGCGTGCGAGTTGAATGAGAGAGAAGGGGGCAGATGGGGGTTTGGGAAAAAAGGGGCTAACGGCGACCGGGCCGTCACCTGGCGCCACCTACGGGCGTGTTCGCCTTCGAAATGACATTTGACGCGACGGCCATGTTTAAAAGGCGGGCTCGCTTGTGATTAGTGGGACCCCCGGTGCCCGTCTGTTGGTTACCGCTTAATCTGACAGGAGTCCAGTGTTTGCCTCAAACAGTTGATGCACGAGACAATGACCACATCACTAATGTGTGTGTAGTACTGTAGCAACTGAAGCCAGTTATCAGAGACGCTTGAACTGACCCTGGCTGGACGATACCTTCAATACTTCCCCACCCCCGCCCCCCTTTCCCTTCCAGCATTCTCTCCTGAGTCCCAATGTTCCAAAAATGAAACACTGTCGTTAAGCAATGAACTAACGAAATAGTGAGTATAACAATTGGTCAAATCAAGGCCTGTGGGCCGATTCGAACCTCCTTTGTTAAACAGTTAAAGTCTCTTAAGAGAATTGTGTCCAAGCCAAGACTCGTCAAACAAATTCTGTACCCGATTCATTCACTGAATCTCCTTGACACAGTGTAAAATAAATAAATAAAATACTGGGTAGTACGAGCTTCGAATTATAGACACAGTAGTTCAGAGTTCGAATCCTCGCTTTCGTCTTTCTCCTATTTATATTGGCTTATTAGGAAGTTCCGACACAAGACTTAATGAACAAACAAAAATCTATTAAAGATTTAAATACACAAGGAATTATTTCGAAGAAAAACATATTTAATGGAATAGAATAACCAAACTCTAAGTATGACAGCTGTACAAGCAGCAAGCACAGTGGATTATTACTAACAACCAAACGTTAAAACAAGCAACATATAAAAAATGCTTTAATAAAAACAACAAAGATTATCTAAGGGAAACTACTCTATATTTATAAACATAACTCTCACTACTGTAAGATTTATTTTCCCTTCTTCTATATCAAACAAAATTAATTAATTATCAATTAATTACACATCGGCTGACTCGTAAAATACTTGGATTCCGAACTGAAGGTCCCCGGTTCGAATCCTGGTAAAGACTAGGATGTTTAATTTCAGGATATTTAGAGCGACTCTGAGTTCACCCAACTCTAATGGGTACCAGATATTAATAGGGGAAAGTAAAGATAGTCAGCAGCTGTGCTGGCCACACGACACCCTCGTTAACAATACGCCAAAAAAAAAACAGATGACCTATACATCATCTGTCCCATAGATCACAAAGTCAGAAAGGAGAACTATTTTAATTAGTTAACAAATTTTTGTATTTCTTGTTAATTAATTCTTGTTTTGTTAGGAACAATGACAAATTGTGCAAAGTTTCAATTGAATCCGAGGAAGGGAAGGGAAGAAATAGCGTGTTCAAAATGTGTGATAGACAGACAGAGTGAGTTGATATAAGCTTTGAACAAAAACAAAGCTATTAGTTTTACACTGACAATTAATCGTATCGATACTTGTGTATTATTTCAGAATAGTGAAGTCGTATGTGATCCAGACAAATGCCGAAGACCGACCAAACCTCCCAAGCAGCCCTCATCCTGTGATAGTCAACTGTGCAGAGATGTGGAGGGTTGCAGGGTCATTCCGTTTCCCATAGGACCATGCTGCAAGGTGTGCAAAGGTAGCCATTACTAGCTGTGGTTCTTACGAGACGTTAT
Organism: Biomphalaria pfeifferi; assembly: GCA_030265305.1. Lineage (NCBI taxonomy): Eukaryota > Metazoa > Mollusca > Gastropoda > Planorbidae > Biomphalaria > Biomphalaria pfeifferi. The sequence goes on along the minus strand of JASAOG010000336.1, from coordinate 191,354 downwards.
TTACTAACTGAGGTTAATACTAAATTACTAGCTTTGGTTGTTACTAGCTGAGGTTATTACGAGATGTATTTTTACTAGCTGTGGTTATTACTAGCTGTGGTTGTTACTAGCTTGGTTATTACACGATGTTATTTACTAGATGTGGTTATCATTAGTTGTGGTTATTACTAGCTGTGGTTGTTACTAGCTGTGGTTATCACTAGTTGTGGTTATTATTAACTGTGGTTATTACTATTGGACAAGATCAAAGTTTCTAGCTGTGGTTATTACTAGCTGTGGTTATTACTAGCTGTGGTTATTACTAGCTGTGGTTATTACTAGCTGTGGTTATTACTAGTTGTGGTTATTACTAGCTGTAATTGTTACTAGTGAACAAGATTAAATATCATTATTGTCTTAAAATCTTAATGATCAATCTACGATCCTCACTTCGTTGGAACAATGTTCGGTACATCTTTAAGATAAACGTTGGTCATTCTTTCAGGTATCTCCCCAGACACAGCTTGAAATAAATAGATCTATATAATTCTCTATTGAGTGTTCTGTTCCGGTTTTAGTATTTTAAAAAGATGTCCAATTTAATTTTTAAAAAACTCTGTCGCCATAGAGTCTGTCTCCAACAGAAAAAATTGTCGATTTTTAGAGCTCTCATGATCATGCGCATGGACCGTTATATTTCTAATTAATTGTCTTGCAGTTCAGTTTTTACAAAGCTCATATTAACTCACTCCCTTTGTCTGTCTGGTACTAATCTTGCACACGTATTTTCTCTCACATACCATAAAGTTGAAACTTTCCACAATTATTCATAGTCGATGACAATACACGAGTCAATTTACAAAACATGAGCAGTTAGTGAATCAATTAGTTGTAATTAATTCAGTTTGTTCCATATAGAAAAAGGGAGTTATACTCTACAGTATTGAGCTATCTTGCAATGATTTTGCGGTTCTTCCCCGTTAGAAAAAACCCCAGCAGGAAAAAAAACTATTAAAAAAAAGTAGTCTTCTATTTTATATTTTGCTAGATTAACTTCTAGGCCCTAGAGTCATGTCTTTTTTAAGACTTACGATCTCGATGTTAATGTACATTAAGCTGAGCACATTCTCACTTATTAGGTAAAGGAAGACGAGCCGAATCCCTCTTCTATTTGTAAGTAAATAAAAGAACACTAATGCATTTCTATGCACACGAATATTAATAGACAGGTTCTTTATATTTATAAACAATATGAGAACTAACTCATTTTCTGAGTGCATAAACGTCACTCAATTTTTAATACGTTAATGCCTTTTAGTTATTTAGAGAATGTACCATACGAATGACGGGCAGAGTGTTACCCTCGGTAAGATGCTAACACGTGTGGTGGAAGTCCCACAGACTGAAAGTTGTTTTTTTGTTTTTAAATTTGTAGGTTGTCGCTATCGCAGACGTCAGTACGAGAGTGACGACACATGGCGGGATCTTAGAGATCCATGTAAGCAACTCTCTTGCAAGGTTAGCACTTAATTAGAGATCAATAATCAGGTTAGCACTTAATTAGAGGTCATTAATCAGGTAGCACCTAATTAGAAGTCGATAATCAGATTAGATGTCATTAATCAGGTAGCACCTAATTAGAAGTCGATAATCAGATTAGATGTCATTAATCAGGTAACACTTAATTAGAGGTCATTAATCAGGTAGCACTTAATTAGAGGTCATTAATCAGGTAGCACTTAATTAGAGGTCATTAATCAGGTGACACTTAATTAGAGGTTATTAATCAGGTAGCACTTAATTAGAGGTCATTAATCAGGTAGCATTTAATTATAAGTCGATAATCAGTCAGCACAATTAGAAGGGTCGCTAGCTCCTGATTTTTCCTCATGAGTGACTCCCGAAGCCTTTCCCATGATTGGGTATAGCTGCAAGGCAACAGAATTTTCCTTCTCCAAGGTGGGTAGCCTGAGATGAACTCCGATCGGTGACAAGGCAGGGAGACCTAGGTCTCCCGTAGTGCCCTGGTAAGGAACTCTGCTTTGCGGCATAGTGCCTCGTATCCTCCATGCAAAACTAGTTGACCATTGGATACGTCTCTCCGCAGCTCGCTGAGCTGCGGACACTCTTGCAAGACGTGCACCACCGTTTCTTCTAACTCTCCGCAGTACCGGCAACGGGCATCAAAATTGGGCCTGAACCGGGGAAAATATGCACCAATAAGGCAAAGTTCCGTGCGCCACTGCGCTATTATCGACTGTTCCATGTGAACAGCACAACGATCAACCCCACTGACTTGCCTCATCAAATTGTTAAAGTCAGATAGTCGTTAATTAATCATGTATTTCGCAGGGTTATTTTTATTTTCATTTGTATCAAATGTGTATCTTTGTCATTCTCTACTCATTTCTTTTGTTACGGTTTCTATCAACTGCCCTGCACACAATCCCATTAAACGTTACATGCATGCCAACTACTCTCTTACTGTACGTGTTATGTGTGATAGTACATCAACGTAACTCTCTCTGACGTTGTAATCTTAACCCTACCAGAAGAGGGAGAAGGAGGAAGACTTTAAGGAGAGTTCACTTATTTAACATAATTTACTCCCTATGGACGTGGTGGTCGAGGGGTAAAACGCTTGGCTTCCGAAACGAGGGGTTTCGAGTTCAAATCCAGGATTTGACTTCAGGATTTTGATGACGTCCCAGTGCCCACTGCTCTAATGGACACCTGACATTAGCTGGGAACATGACACACTTGTCAACTGTCTGTACACTATTTTTCCTTGGCACAGTACAGGATGGCTGCCTGGTCGTGCGGTTTGCGCGCTGGACTGTCGTTCTGATTTATCGATGGTTCAAACCATGCCCGCTCCCATCCCACGTCGTCCTGTGGGAGGTTTGGACTAGGAAGTAATTATCTTCAACTCTGAAGGAACATCCGAAACATGTAAAACAAACAAAAAGTCTGCAAAAGAGCTGACAGCTCAGCATCAAAAAGCTGGCTAGAAGGAGAAGAAGAAGTCAACTGTCTGCCATAGAAACAGATGAGCTTTAAATCATCTACTCTCATGAATCGCTAGGTCTGAAAATAGTAACTATTGTATTCTTCTTATCCTTCCTAAAACGTTTTCAGTAGTTTTGAAATGGTCACTGTGGATTAGCTTTTTAGTGACCTCTGAGATTTCAACAAGTCTGGGCTTTTTTAGTAGCCGCCCAAGGAAATCTACGCCCTGTATATAAGCAGGTCACTATAGTTTGCGTGTGCCGCTAACATACTTGTACTAAGTACCCAGACCGAAGACACCGCTGTGTATTGTTGTCGTCTGTGACGATGTAAGGTTTCACTGACTGATTACGGCTTGTGCTGGAGGGTGTTTGTGTGAGATGAGGGGTGGAAGGGGGGGGGGGGGGTTAGCGACCAGTGTCGGGACGTCTTGTGGACCACAGAACATGTCTCTATATGACGGAGGAGAAAAAAAGACTAACTGTACAGACAATACACGCCAGTGGATTTCTCCCCCTCTTTTTATATATCCCCCCTCCCTTTCTCTCTCTCCGTCTATAACTCCCCCGACCCCAGGCCTCCTCTTAATCTAACCACTTGAACGAAAGAGACGAAAGAAAAACAGAGAGAAAGGGGGAAAACAGTACTTGAAATCATTAAAGGGCTGCCGTACGACGAACGTGCTGGGTTTCACTGCGTCGCCAATGTTTGAACTGATCCTCGGCGTTTCGGATTGTATACTTTATCAAAGCTGTGGACGCAGTCCCGCACAGTTTGCGGGGGGCTTGGGCAGGTTTAGGAGTCAGACTCGAATAGTTCTTTTTTTTTTTTTTTATCTCTTAAAGAATGTTTTAGCTTGGGGAAAAAAAAAAGATCAGTTTGTTTGCTATCTTGAACTATCGGCAAACATCGGCGTCGATTGTGATCCGGTGCGCCAAAACTTACCTTTGCAGCGCCCATGGCGCATGACTTGGCTTTTTTTTTTTTGCCGTCATCATAAGGCGCAGAAAATCTGTCTGGGCGCTGCATTGGGAGACAGGGATGTACTTATTGGATTTGGGCTCCAGCCACGCAATATGGTTTAATATGATCCTTTTTTTTTACAAGTCACAAATATTTATCAAAGCTAATTGTCCTCTTCGATATTTCCACAAAGACTGAACCATAATCTTCAAATACAAAAAAAACAAAAAACAACCTAATAAAATACTTAGAAAGATACTCAAAGATTAAGACACATTTCTCGTTCCATATGCTAGGACAAATTTGTACAAATGCTCCTTCTTCCCTAGTGCTATTAGAGCATGACATGGGTTGCCTGAGCCAGCCAGAAAAACCAATGATTTTGCAGAATTTAAGTCATTAGTTAACATGCATGACTAGATGCAAGACGCTTAGGATGTAATCATCTTTTTTGAAGTAACGTCTGTCTTTTATTAGATAAGATAAGATTTTTAAGACCATAGGACACGGAATTTAAATCTAGATAAATCTTCATAAGCGTATCTTAAATTTTTCGGGGACTTTTATAAGAAATAAATTAAATATTGTATAAACATTTTATTTGTGACATATAAAGACAAAGACATAGTCCTCGACACCAAAGTCGTGGCCACATGTTTATATGCTTGAGAATCTTGGACGCTGACTGCAGAGCTAGAAAGGGAGATCCGAGCAATGGAATTGAGATGCTTCAGAAGAATCCTAGGAATCACATTTAAAGAAGTCGTCACAATCGAAAAGATTAGAGACAGAGTTACTACAGTCATTGGACCCCATGATGACCTGCTGACTATGGTAATAACACAAAAACTAAAACTCTATGTCCGTATTACAAGGTCTTTGGGGCTTGCACAGACCTTCCTTCAGGGAACAGTAACAAGATATAAGAAGAAAAGGCAGACAGAAAGCAATGGGAAGACAACATATAACGGGCATGCCTTTTAAAGAGGTTCTATCCAAGGCAGAGAAGAAAGGAGAGAGACGGTTGACAAATCTTGTGTGGTAAAAGTTATATAAACTCACTTAATTTCTACAACATATACAAATGAAATAGTCTAGGGCAATTTAAGAATTTGCAGAGCCAGTGAATATTTCCAACTTTGAATATTTTTTGCATTGAATATTTCCAACTTTGAATACTTCCTACTTTGAATACTTCCAAATTTAAAATCTTCCAACTTTGAATACTTCCAACTTTGAATACTTCCTACTTTAAATACTTCTAACTATGAATAATTCCTACTTTGAATACTTCCAACTTTGAATACTTCCTACTTTAAATATTTCCAACTTAAAATACTTCCAACTTTGAATACTTCCAACTTTGAATATTTCCAACTTTGAATACTTCCAACTTTGAATATTTCAAAATTTAAATAGTTCTTACTTTGAATACTTCCAATTTTGATTACTTCCAACTTTGAATACTTCCTATTTAGAATACTTCCAACTTTGAATACTTCCCACTTTGAATACTTCCAACTTTGAATACTTCCAACTTTGAATATTTCCAACATTGAATACTTCCAACTTTGAATACTTCCTATTTAGAATACTTCCAACTTTGAATACTTCCTACTTTGAATAATTCCAACTTTGAATATTTCCAACTTTGAATATTTCAAAATTTGAATATTTCCAACTTTGAATACTTCCTACTTTGAATATTTCCTACTTTGAATACTTCCAACTTTGAATAATTCCAACTTTGAATACTTCCTACTTTGAATATTTCAAAATTTAAATAGTTCCTACCTTGAATACTTCCAACTTTGAATATTTCCAACTTTGAATACTTCAAACTTTGAATACTTCAAACTTTGAATACTTCCAACTTTGAATACATCCAACTTTAAATATTTCTCATTTTGAATACTTCCAACTTTAAATACTTCTAGCTTTGAATGCTTTCAACTTTGAATACTTCCAACTTTATATACTTCCTACTTTGAATACTTCCAACTTTTAATACTTCCTACTTTGAATATTTCAAAATTTGAATACTTCCAACTTTGAATATTTCCAACTTTAAATACTTCCAACTTTCAATAATTCTATCTTTGAATACTTCCAACTTTGAATATTATAACATTTGAATACTTCCTACTTTAAATATTTCCAATTTTGAATACTTCCAACTTTGAATACTTTAAACTTGGAATACTTCCAACTTTAAATTCTTCCTACTTTGAATACTTCCAACTTTGAATATTTCCTACTTTGAATATTTCATATTTTGAATACTTCCAAACTTGAATACTTCCAACTTTAAATACTTCCAACTTTGAATATTTTAAAATTTAAATACTTTCTCATTTGAATACTTCCAACTTTGAATACTTCCAACTTTGAATACTTCCAACTTTGAATACTTCCAACTTTGAATACTTCCAACTTTGAATATTTCTCATTTTGAATACTTCCAACTTTGAATACTTCTAGCTTTGAATACTTTCAACTTTTAATACTTCCAACTTTAAATACTTCCTACTTTAAATGCTTCCTACTTTGAATACTTCCAACTTTGAATACTTCCAACTTTGAATATTTCCTACTTTAAATACTTCCTACTTTGAATATATCCAACTTTGAATACTTCCAACTTTGAATACTTCCAATTTTGAATACTTACTACTTTAAATATTTCTACTTTTGAATACTTCCAACTTTGAATACTTCAAACTTTGAAAACTTTCAACTTTGAATATTTCCAGCTTTGAATACTTTCAACTTTTGAATACTTCCAACTTTGAATACTTCAAACTTTGAAAACTTTCAACTTTAAATATTTCCAGCTTTGAATACTTTCAACTTTTAATATTTCCTACTTTGAATACTTCGAACTTTAAACATTTCCAACTTTAAACACTTCCAACTTTGATTACTTCAAACTTTGAATATTTCCTAGTTTGAATACTTCCTACTTTGAATATTTCCAACTTTGAATACTTCCAACTTTGAATACTTCCAACTTTGAATATTTCCAACTTTGAATACTTCCTAATTTGAATACTTCCAACTTTGAATACTTCCAACTTTGAATACTTCCAACTTTGAATATTTTAAAATTTGAATATTTCCAACTTTCAATACTTCCTACTTTGAAAATTTCCTACTTTGAATACTTCCTACTTTGAATACTTCCAACTTTGAATACTTCCAACTTTGAATACTTCTAACTTTGAATACTTCCAACTTTGAATACTTCCAATTTTGAATACTTACTACTTTGAATATTTCTACTTTTGAATACTTCCAACTTTGAATACTTCAAACTTTGAAAACTTTCAACTTTGAATATTTCCAACTTTGAATACTTTCAACTTTTAATATTTCCTACTTTGAATACTTCCAACTTTAAACATTTCCAACTTTAAACACTTCCAACTTTGATTACTTCAAACTTTGAATATTTCCTAGTTTGAATACTTCCTACTTTGAATATTTCCAACTTTGAATACTTCCTAATTTGAATACTTCCAACTTTGAATACTTCCAACTTTGAATACTTCCAACTTTGAATATTTTAAAATTTGAATATTTCCAACTTTCAATACTTCCTACTTTGAATATTTCCTACTTTGAATACTTCCAACTTTGAATACTTCCAACTTTGAATACTTTCAACTTTGAATACTTCCAACTTTGAATATTTCGAACTTTGAATACTTCTTACTTTGAATACTTCCTACTTTGAATACTTTCAACTTTGAATACTTTCAACTTTGAATACTTCTTACTTTGAATACTTCCAACTTTGAATACTTCCAACTTTGAATACGTTTAACTTTGAATACTTCCAACTTTGAATATTTTTAGCTTTAAATGCTTTTAACTTTGAATACTTCCAACTTTATATACTTCCTACTTTGAATACTTCCAACTTTATATACTTCCTACTTTGAATACTTCCTACTTTGAATACTTCCTACTTTGAATACTTCCAACTTTGAATACTTCCAACTTTGAATACTTCCAACTTTGAATACTTCCAACTTTGAATACTTCCAACTTTGAATACTTCCAACTTTGAATACTTCCAACTTTGAATACTTCCAACTTTGAATACTTCCTACTTTGAATACTTCCTACTTTGAATACTTCCTACTTTGAATACTTCCAACTTTATCTTATTGATCCTTATTCTCATGTCTTCTTTCTGTCGTGTTTTTGTTTAATGTATCCCATAATTTCGTTCCTGTATTCTGTTCCCATATCTCTTTAAAGGGAACTCTTTTGTGTATATTGTAGACTAACACATTTTGATCTAGACGTTTAGGATATGAGATTCTATTATTGAAATCAATTCTTTGATGTCTCAACAGGCTGGTGTCGTCACGGTCTCCAAAGTACAATGTTTCACTCACTGCCACAATGCGCTAACAATACCTGGTCAGTGTTGCCCGGTCTGTCAAGGTGAGTCAAGATAACATTCATGCTATTGGAACAAAGATGCATTATGTTTATCATTATTTGTTAGTCATCATTGGATTCAACTGTTGTTTGTAACCCGTATTAGAAAATCTACCATTAAGTACCCATTTTGAAACACACACACATACTGGCAATTTGTTTTATTTTATTTATTACATATTTGTTTTGAATTCGACTTTTTTTTTACACCTACTCGTGGTTGCAGTGGCGTAGCTAGGATGTGTGTGTGTGTGGGGGGGGGGGGTTCAGTATTGGTACAGTATATAGTTAAAATTAAAAAAAATCATAAGACTCTTTTAATGAATCTATAACATCATCTAGAATCTAGATCAATATTGTCTAGTATTTTGACTTCACGTGAATAGCAAGATTACATGGCAGTGGCGTAATATTTAATGTAAAATGTATTGTACATTCATTTGGGGGCCCCCTCAAGTGTGAGCCTGGGGAACTTTTGAATTTATACCCCTTTCAACCCCTAAGTAACACCACTGCAGACACTATCCTCTCCCCTCCATATGATGATTTAAGGATGTGAGAATTCCACTGCCTTCTTTCTGTTAAATTGACGTTTAGTATAAGAACGAACATGGGTGTCTGGACTTGAGTTTTCTTAGAACTGGGACGAACGTCAAAGGCACACGTAGAGATACATGTAGTACCTAAGACTCTAGCATAGTAGATCTATTATAGTATTGTTTTTGTAAAAAGCTTATGTTAACTCACTTCGTCTGTCTGTTTGTCGGGTAAAATAAATTGAACACTTTATTTCTCTCACATTCATTCTCGGATCAAACTTTGAAACTTTAAATAGAAAATAATCAATTAGTCAAGTAATTGTTGGTAATTAAGTATTTTGTTTGATATTGAATAAGGGAAATAATGTATACATTATTTAGTGATATATTTGTAAAAGCAAAGTCCTTTCCCTTATATAAGTTTTTTTAAAGACTACGTTATATTTTGTTTGTTGTGCATTTCTTTCTAGCGTTTTGCAAGTGTGTGTCTCGTTCTCTAGTGAACAACATGTTGCCCAGGTCTATTTATATAACTGTAATACACACACACATAAACAAACCAAGAAAAAACTTTTTCACTATCATAATGACTGGATTTATTGGCCGTAAATAAAACGAACTAAACTTGTGTCACGTTAGATCTAGTCTGTACTTCATAAATTACCCTCTGGCGAGAATGAACCCAAAGAGATAAAGGCACAATTATGTCCCCATTACAGTTTCAATCATTAAAACGAAGATTTACCATTTTTTATGATTATAAAACTCGTTAGTAGAAGAGCTAAAAATATAAATCTCCTCTTTTTGGATTGCCTTAAAACGTACTTAAAAGTAGGCCTATTGCTGTAGGCTTTAAAAAACAACTCATTCTATTATCTTGTGACCTGACACATTAAAACATCAAATAATTCATAGCTCAAATACTTGATAATATTTTATAGACTTCCTAGTCTATTAGCTCCTGATGTCTCATCCTATTCAGGTTGTTTCTTCCGAGGTAAGCTGTACAATGAGTCAGAGACATTTCACCTCCCCACCGACGTCTGCACCACCTGCACCTGTAAGGTAATCTTTTTTTTTTTTTTTTTACTTTCTTTGAAATATAAATATTGCAACACTCTCAGTTTGTAAGATTTAACAATGACAAGCAGGTTTTATTATTTATTTTTTTGTGTTAGATCTGAAATTGTTTGTAACTCTTTTGTATTTCGTGTTCCGTTTATTTAAAAAAAAAACTTTTTTGATTTGTTTAAAAAGTGATTTCAGCTTCTCAAACTTCTACTGCTGACTCCCTCTGAGACCTAGCGTTAGAGAAGGCCTGAACACTGACCTGCGACGTCGCAACCTGTGGGCAGTTTAGACTAATAGCTTGTTGTCACGTCACAGATCATTCCGTCTTCCTATTCCAAACAAAAAAAACGTCAGCTAGAAAGCTATGTGGAACTCTGTAAGCTCCTCTAATGGGCAGTGGCGTAGCTAGGGATTTTGGAGCCCGGAAGATGGCGTAATATTTAATATTTAATGTAAAAACAAATTTCGGACACTCATTTGGAGGACCCTCAAGTGAGGGCCCGGGGAATTTTCCAATTGGGACCCCCCCCCTCTTCCCACCCTAGCTACCCACTTCTAATCTGGTTTGGAGTCAAGCGTTTTCCCGCATTCTGAGCTTGAGAACTTCATTCTGCTGTCAGCAATCAACTATTTCTCCCAATAAGAAGATTGTCGGTCAAAGTTAAATTAGAAAGTGTTAGGGTGGGACAACCCACTATTGAAGTGTGATAAATATTCAAGGCAGGGTTACGTCTATAACTGGCTCGGACTTATGAAAGTTCTCGTGTCCAGTAAGACGTCTTGAAGCTAGACCAATAGTTTTAGAAGACCTCAACACTGACCAGCGACTGTGGGCAGTTTTGTCCAATAGCTCGTTACCACACGTCAGAGTGGTGACGTGGTCAGTGTTGAGGCTTACTATAACGGTTGGGCCTGTTTTTTTTTTCACGTCTCGCCAACAGGATATCAAACTATTTATTTTGTCTGAACAGAATGGAAATCTTCAGTGCGAGCGTCAACAGTGTCCGGTCCTCAACTGTAAGTCAGAGTACATCTACCAGCCCAAGTCAGAGTGCTGCCGTAAATGTCGAGGTCAGAGCTACACTTAGTATTTGATTATTATCGATTTACTCATCACGAAGTCGTGCTTAAGCATTGTGACCTACTGCCCATTACTGACCTATTAAACGAGTAAGGTGGTCAAGTTATGTTCTTTGAATGAAACAGAAACGAGGATTGCCCTCAACTGCTTATTCAAATAATAAAAGGGGGAGGGGGAGTAAAAGAAGTGACGAACCATCCAAACATTTTGAAGGCAACTTGTAAGAAGGTCTTGAAACTAAAAAAGAGTTGAAATTACAGACTGACACTTCGTCACATTGACATTTATTGTCCTCTCATTGTTCACTTGTCTATTCATTGGCCAGTCAATGTAGATATTGAGTTACCATGGCCTAAACCTTTCTCTTGCTTGCGGTATCGGTCTCAAATCAGTGAGTGTTTCAATGTAAGTCTCCCAGTTGTATTGGAGCAACTGTACGTCGCTTGGCTGTCTATGACCACCATCAGTCGCTAAGCGGCCATGGATGACTTCTTAAATGAACTAAAAGGTTATGGTCGGAACGATGTTGCCCACATAGCCCCCTCCCCTCCTTTTTCAATTCACGTAGCTGATCTATCCAAAGGACCGGCAACTGCTGATATAGTTTGTGATCAGCGGCGTGACAAGTTTTGTCAGGGTGTAGCACTGTTTTTAGAACTGCCTCAGGGTCACCGGTTTTTTTATTTTTCCTAAAGGTTGACTCCCGATGCTATTTCCATGTTTAGGTATAGACCTTTCCTTCTCCTAGGTAGATAGCCAAGTCCTTACTGCCCGAAGCTTACTAGTTTCTGCGGCAGTTGCTTGCCTTTGCCCCTTGCCCTGTCAATGACAACTGCTCTTCAAGACCGAATATTTGATCCACACATGGAGTTGACTGATATGCATCAGAAAGATTTTTTAGGTGTTGCTAATTATGTTGTCGTTAATGCTTAGGGCAATAGAAATCATACGGTAACAGAACTAGTTTATGTTTATATTATAACTATAGCCATTTTTTATTGTATATTTGTTTTTAAAGTGAAAAATCTCTTTTTAGGTAGTCGTGAGATCTTTGTACCAACAAAAGGATGTTTCTTTAAAGACTATGTGTTTGAGGAAAATGAAAAGTTCTCTCCTGAACCTTGCACTCAGTGTGTCTGTAGAAAGGTTTGTTGATCTAAGTCACTTGTAGAATGAATGTAATAAAATCTAGTTTTTAGAAGGAATCCAACTTGTGTTTCAGCAGAAGCATGTCATAGAACATAAAGTCTTGTCAAAGGCTGAAAATTCAAACAAATCCAGTGTTTTAATAGGATGGAAAAGATGCCAGCATTTTATTTTGTGTAGATCGACGTAACGGAAATTTTAAAAAACGTAATACGATGTTCAATTACCTAAATGTGGTCTGGAACCAGTCAACTTTGTCTGCGTTAGATGTGGCAAAATATGTAGGTCACTGCTGGGTTTGCTTTGCACGTGAAATGATCTGCACTTTTCAATTTTCGAGCTCGGAGACACGCCTCGATTATTAATCATGCCTCATTCTACACAAGGGCGTTGCTTGCGATGTACGGGTGGTGCAGGTCGCACTGTGAGGGACATCAAACTTTCCTTCCTAAGAACAATTAGATTAACAACGGAAATTTGTTTTTAATATTCAAAGGCGGAATTAGTGGTAGCATCTAGTGGATTTTGGTGGTCTAGATGGCAAATTAGGATCGGTTCATATTATTTCTGCTTGGACGATACTTTTTATCTCAGTGAAACCCCATTTATAAATTTGTAAAAAAAAAGTTTAGTAGAAATATCACAATACATGTTCAATAAGGGATCACATTGATATACGACTGTAACTACCGCTTTGAGGTTCAATCGATCGTAGCCTTCAAATTAGTGAACATTAAATAATTACTTTCCGACTGGTAGTTCTAGAAGCACTTTAGAATTTGTTTTAATTGCATACCGCAGTCGAATGAATTGCTCTAAACCTCTATATAAGATGTATTAATATTGTTTTAGAAATGGTGTATGCATATTCGCTTTCAAGTCAAAAAAAGCCATTCCACAAGATTTTAAGCAGGACAGGGATGATTTTAAATCGCAATTTCCAGCGCGCTTTTAGTTTGCGATATCTAAACGTAACAACAGACAGACGTACAAATTGATAACCGGACCGACAGATAACACAAAAAACAATAGCGGATTTGTATTACTGCTGCCGCTAAATGTGATTTGAAAGTTATTCCCACACTTTTGTTTTATTGCTGGTTCATTCTGGGATTCATGTTTTCCCTTTCAGAAAGGCACAGCCATATGTGATAAACTGATCTGCCCTCCTTTAGACTGCCCAGTGGAAGAACAAGTCCCAATGAATAACACTGACTGCTGCAAACAGTGCAAAGAAAAGAGAGACTGTATGTTTGAAGGCAATGGATACAAGGTAATTGTCTAGAACAGTGATGGGCTAATTTTGTTAGGAGCGGGCCAAAAAAAATATAGAAAATATTTTGGCGCCCAAACATTAAAAAAAACATTTATGTAAATAAATAGAAATTTATTTTTTTTAGATTTAATGAATTTGGTTCAAATTAAAACTTAGTTATTCTTAAAAGCGAACTAAAATGCTCGTCTTTCAATCCATTAATAGACAGTCTTTTAAAATTTTCATTATTCATTCTTAAACTGCTATCATATAAACCTATAGGAAGATGCAAACGATGCACTAATTCTGATATTACATTTGGTGAACTGTATTTCATTAAAGCGACTGAAATCTTCATGATTCCAGTCTTCCTGCATATCAGTCATTGAATTGAACGCTCGTCAAATTTGGTTTGTGTACTTGATAAAAAAAACAAAAAAAACAAAGAAGACTACGCTGGCTCTGACATGTCACCCGCATGCCAGATGGTAGAATCCCTAAAGATATCTTATATGCTGAGCTTGTGGAAAAGTCAGACCCAAGGGCCGCCCAAGACTAACATATAGAGATGTCTGCAAGCGAGACATGAGAGCCACAGGCATAAGCGAAAATATGTAGGAAAACATAGCCAAAGACCGGAGTGCATGGTAACAGACTGTGCGTGCTGGGACAAGCCTCGCTGAGAACAAAAGAATTGAAGCGGCCTTAATCAAGAGGGAAAAAAAGAAAGCTGCCCTGTCCGCTAGCCTTGAATCAGAGGCATACACATGTATGAATTGTGGCAAAGTCTGCCGTTCTAGAATTGGCTTGATTAGCCACACCAGATTCTGCCCCGTCTCAAGATTGAACCAAAACCAGTGACTCTTTTGGGCGCTTCCATTGCCTTTCGAGACAAAAGGAGCCTTATACTTGATAAAAAGTACTTTCAGCTCCGCTCAGTGTTTCTATTAGCAGAATAAAACCTAAAATGTAACCATGAGTACGACCTTGGCGGATAATTTGTTTTTATTGGCTGAACGGAATTGATTAAGCACAAAGCCATCGCAGTTGAGGTTATCAATAGGAGTGAACGTAGATCACACCAGCACATTAGCCAAGTACAATTTCTCTCCCTTGTTCAAAATACCAAACAAAATAAGTAATTACCAATAGTTAATTAACTAACCCGTTAATTATTTTTATTGATTCTTGTTTTGTTAGGTACAAGAAATAAGTGTGCAAAATATTAGCTTCATCCGAGATTGGGTGTGGAAGAAATAACGTGTACAAACTTTGTATCAGACCGACAGACAGAGTCGATATAAGCTTTGTGTTAAAAGTTCATTTCATTTGTGTCTAAACAGAAGTTTGTTCAATTTTTTTTGTTCAAGTTTGGAATTAACACCATAATACGGCTGGTGCAGATGCCTCCAATTGAAATGCGTTGGAAACCCGATATCCATGGTTTAAAAACTGAGTGGTTTGGTGTAGGTTAATGCAGAGATGTACACTGGATGCCATATTCTGGGAGGAAGGTTTTAGATTTTTTGGGAGGGTCTGGGGGCGAGATTCTAACAAATGTAATTGAAGTTTTTGGACAGTGGCAGTGAGGGTCAGTTAGGGTCAGTTAGGGTCAGTTAGGGTCAGTTAGTGTTAGAGAATGGGAGCTTGATGTGCAAAGTAAATAGTTGCTTCGTTTCTTTTGATCATTACTTATATTTACTGTCTCCTGTAGATGAAGTGTATTTTATCTGTAATTATTGTTTGAATTTCGGGTTTAAAAGAATTAAACTCAAGAAGATTAGGCATAGTATCTACACTGTGTTATTTTATTGCATCTTATTAATGTTTGATTTATAATATTGGCACCTCTGAGTCAGATGAAGTGAGTGGATACAAGTCTATCTCTTCAAACGATGTCATGACAGTTACACTTCCAGCAAGTAGAAAGAAAAAAATCTGAATTCTGTTTTCTAAACAGGGTAAAACCTTCCAGAATTAAACCTGAGGAAAAGCAGGAGCCTTAGGCAGCTTGCAACACACAGTTCTACACCCTGGCAAAGCATCTACTCCTAAACTGTATTGGGTAATTACACTTCCTTTGGACACATCTACTGCGGGGAGATGAGGCTACTGCTGTCTGGGCGACAAAATTCTGACCACAGCTAAAGGCTAGGCTTTCATTTCTAGGAGATCAAGATGAACCTAGTCTTTTATCTACTAAATAAGGTCAACAATAGTTCCAGCAACTGGATTTCATCTAAAGAAATTTAGTTTCTAAATATCTTGCTTTTGTGAAACTCGTGGATTCATTTATATATGAATGTGGATGCCAGATATTGTTATATGGACTTGCGCATTATATTACAAATTCCAAATGTCTCAATCGAGGTCAATGTCCTGATCCAAGATGGCATTTTATAATTGCTAATTGTTCATTGATAGCATTTTATGATTACTAATTGTTCATTTCTCTAGCCACACTTTTCATCTTAATTTGTTGAACTCCGAAATGAATGATCTCAACTACTCCTGACAAACTTTACGTCTTGATAGCAACATCAAATTGTTGATTTTAACAAGTTGTGTCTCTTGTTCTATTCTCAGCACAAAGAAGAATGGAGGCCTAATGTATGCACCAGGTGTTCTTGTGTTGATGGCGTGACGTACTGCCAAAGAGAGAAATGCACCAACTCACTCTGGTGTCCCCAAGGTTATAGACTTCTTCTGACGGAGAGAGAATGTTGCCCTCGGTGTATAGAACGTTAGTAGCTCAACATGATCTGTTATAATCTTTTAACATTGGAAAGCAAAGCAAATATATTTATTAGATATTACATGCTCTATAACATTATGTAGTTTTATATGTTTATTGTATTAACTGTGTTGGCTTGTAACTTTACGAATAAAACAGTTCTTAGAAACAATTGGAGACTTCTTCGTTCTATGTATATGTTGGAGTGTTCAGACCAATAGTCTGTGATGAACTGAGCAGTAGTTTCCAAATCAGTGTCTTGTTCGGGTCTTTTGATAGAGTATGTAGCTCTTAAAGGACATGGTCGGCATTCTCAGGTGATGCTCCGATATCTCCATATATCTAGCTTCCGGAACATGTGTAAACAAAATTTGTAGTACAATATACAAAGAGCTTTACGAAAATAAAAGACATTCCGGATATTTGACATTTAGTATATATAAACGACTTTCTACAGACAGTATAGCAAAATATATATATGAATATATATATATATATATTATTTAACTTTCAGACGCCAAAGGTTAAAAAATAAGAACTGATTTTTAATCTGGTCTTATTTCTCTATTGTCTTTCATTCTTTCATAAAGTGTTTCACTTCTTTAAAAATTAATTTTTAAAACAGTTTTATAGCGAATTAGTTTCCTTCCTCTTCCTGTAGTTATACCTCCTCCGCCCTTTCTCTCTCTACCTAGCTCCGACCTTCTGAATTGAATTGAATGAAGTATGAAAGTTTTGTGTTTCCTTCTTCAGATGATGCTGTGTGCTCCGTCTTTGGAGATCCTCACTACAGAACGTTCGACGGCCTGATGTACAGCTTCCAGGGAACCTGCAAATACATCCTTGCCCATGACTGTGTCAGCAACAGCTTTTTGGTCAAGGTAAAGAACGCCGTCCGCTTCTCTTCTGGATACGCCTGGACCCAGATGCTGGTGGTGTTCCTATTCAACCATCGCGTCTCCATGTTACAGAATTCGGTGGTGAAAGTGGACAAGGTCCGAGCCCGACTTCCGTTTGTTTCCCCCGGGAAGTTCTCCATCTTCAAGGAAGGCTCTTTGGTGAAGATGAAATCCACCATCGGGGTCGAGGTGACCTGGGACGGTGACAGCTTCCTGGAAGTGACTGTCAGCACCAAGTACAAGCAGCGGATGTGTGGACTGTGCGGGAATTACAACGGTATCAAGACCGATGACCTGCTGGGCAAGGACGGCACGATGTATATGAGTGGTCAGCAGTTCGGCCACACTTGGAGGGTAGGCAGCAAGAGCGCGTGCCACATCGAATCGGATAAGCTGGTCAAGGCCCCGTGCGAGATGAACTCAACAGCCCGCCTTCGAGCGCAGCAAGACTGCAAAATATTTTACAGTCACCCATTCGCTAAGTGCAGAGCTAAAGTGGATGTGAACGTTTATGTCAGGTGAAAAAAACACTATAATCTTATGCCTATACTTTAAACACTAATAAGTTCATCTATATTATAAAGTAGAATGTGAGGTGTATGTATGTATGTGACTTATAGACATCAAAACCGCTTGACCAATCTTGATAAAACTTGGCAGGAATGTTTCTTGGGTACCAACTTAGACCGTAGTGTATGTATTGTAAATCTAAAAGAAACTTAAGACCCTAAAAAAATTAAGCTGTCCGACTCTATTACAGCTATAGTATTTTATGGATCTAGGCCATGTCTACAATGTTGACATGTGAAAAGATCGAAAGGATTTAGACCTAGATCTAATTTTAAGAAATACACTTTGCGCAGATAGTTTTTTACTTTGACACATGAAAATACAAAAGAAGATCCATTGATTTCATCATATAATAAAATTAACCTTCAATTTAGTGTTTTAAAAGCATTTTTTGCATTAATTAGTTCGTTATATCTGTGACTACAGATTTCCTGACGAACATTCTTTCATTAGACAATACCATAATGGATCGCTTACTAAAAATGAATTCGTTTAATTGTTTACTTTATAATCCCATCCCTAGATCTAAAACTCTAATTCAACTTTAAGATGATAAAACTTCTCTTCGCACAGATAGTTTTATACTTTAACACATGAACATACTAATTATAGTCCATTCATTTCATATTTTGATCAAATAAACATTCAAATTTGCTTTTCTAAAGCATTTTTAAGAGACTACATTCGTTTACGAAAGCTGCGAAGCCGAGTTGAGATAGACCTAGATCTATATTCATTCATGAATCGCGTACTAAAAATTATTTCGTTTAATTGTTCACTTTATAATCCCATTCATTTAACAAAGCTATCGCTCTTTTCGTTTTTAATAGATATGTATGTATCGGCTTCGGGTAAACCCATTTTCGCCAAATTAATTCGTAGCGAAAGAGAAAAAACTTGAAAGGATCATTAGCTAATTTTAACATACATCTAAATCCAATCCACTAGATTAGTAAATACAAACTTAGACCCCGCAGGCTGCGGGTAATGTAAGACTAGTTGTCTATAAGTTACTATTTCCTTACATCTTGGTGAGATACCGGTAGACTTGGCTCGTTTAATTTGTCATGCTCCATTCAAGTGCTAAGAGAAGAAAGTGTTATTTCTTTGAGTTTATATCTATAAGTTAATATTTCATTACATCTTGGTGAGACATGCCCCATTCAAGTGCTAAGAGAAGAAAGTGTTATTTCCTTGAGTTTATATCTATAAGTTAATATTTCATTACATCTTGGTGAGACATGCTCCATTCAAGTGCTAAGAGAAGAAAGTGTTATTTCCTTGAGTTTATATCTATAAGTTAATATTTCATTACATCTTGGTGAGACATGCCCCATTCAAGTGCTAAGAGAAGAAAGTGTTATTTCCTTGAGTTTATATCTATAAGTTAATATTTCATTACATCTTGGTGAGACATGCTCCATTCAAGTGCTAAGAGAAGAAAGTGTTATTTCCTTGAGTTTATATCTATAAGTTAATATTTCATTACATCTTGGTGAGACATGCTCCATTCAAGTGCTAAGAGAAGAAAGTGTTATTTTCTTGAGTTTAGTAAAGATTTCGACTCTGTCTTATCACACTAAACCTCCTCGTCTCTAGAGACTCGAAATTGCTAATAATTCTTAGCAATTATTTATTATAATTTGTATATAGCGCTACTTTCATGCTTATAGCGTGCTCAGGGCGTTTTTGTCCAATCTCATTTGTGGACAGTGGGAATGAGGGGGTATCTAGGAGTTTGTTTTCCGTGCTGCCTTTAGGCGCTCAGTAAACGCAACTCTGCCCGAGTCGGGTGTCGAACCTCGAATCCCCTTCTAGGTAGCCAAGTCATGCCAAGTTCAAGCACACTTAGCCTCTCGACCAGGCGTTACTTCAAAAAAGAAGATAATAACGTCCTAGGCATTTCATGTGTCAATCTAATCATGCATGTTAATCAATGACTTAAACCTCTGCTACGTTGTTGGTTTTCCTGGCTGATTCAGGCAACCTATTCCATTCTCTAATGGCTCTAGGGAAGAAGGAGCACTTGTATGAATTGGTTCTATCTTTGTGTCTTTCTTTTTTATAAGCTTTTACCTTTTCATTGAAAGGTATTTTAAATGAAGTGTTAAGAATGTAGTAAACAGCCCAGTTCAATGTCATCGTCTGTCCATCTTTCAGCTCCTGTATTACAGACATGTGTGACTGCCCACATGGACGCAACTGTGCCTGTGAGGCTATCTTAGCCTACGTAAGCCAATGTACCAGGGCAGGTCTCGATGTTAAATGGTACAAGCCCAGTAGCTGTCTAGGTGAGTTTGCCATGTCTTTATGGTCTTCGATTCAAAGAAGGGGAGGGAGTAGGAATTTCAAATATATAGTAATTAATTGTAACCTGACTATGACTGCTTTTTATCATTTTAAGTATCAAAATCATTCCTATGGGTAAAAAATACCCAGCCTCATGACGACGATATTTGGTTTGACCCAACAACCTAAATCAATGATGGCCAACCCACGACCTGCGGACTACATTCGGCCCATAAAGTGGTGCTCTCCGACCTCCGAAATTTCCACCTACGGTGCATATAGAAACCGCAGAAGTTCGGTGACGTTTAAGTTTTGTGCTCACGCGTCCAGTAACGAGTCGGAAAATTTTTAGTGCCACTCGACTGACAAAGGTTGTACACCACTGAATGGGAGAAATGTGTACAAAATTTGTATCTTGCAGACAGAGTTAATATAAGATTTGGAACAAATTTATTTTCAACTTTCACAGAAAAAGAGATAATATGTCCATTATTAATATTAGAGTTTTGTTGTATACTAAATAACATTAATCGACCAACATATGCACATAATTTCAACATAATATTTGAACTTAGCTGATAATACAATCATCCAAGTCAGCGTGTTTCGGCATTCTGAGATACAGAAATTAATTATCCTGGCGTCTACAACGCACTCTTTCTCCTAGCAATAAGTAAAGTAAAGAAATGTTCCCCTTCCAGACCTTGCGATCCGTTTCTGTTTCTTTGACCAACGGTTAACGAGCAGGGTGACACGTGACTTCTTTTTTGAAGCAACGTCTGAATTATATAAGATAAGATACGATGTGGCCAGCATAACGACCAACCACCTTTGCTTTCCTAAACTAAAGTCAGGCACCCATTAGAGTTGGGTGGACTCAGCCGGCCTAAAAATCCCGAAATTCAAAATCACAGGCTTCACCGAGATTCGAACCCAGGACCCCAGGTTCAGAAGCTAAGAGCCGGCCCGCCCCCTACCCCATAGTAAGAAGGGTGCATGTCAAAATAAAGTTAAATAAAAAGAGTTGTATTGGCCGAGGCTGAAGTGTGAGATGTTCGAGGTACATGACGTTTGTGATGAGCTTGGTCATTGTCAGATATCCTTGTGTTCAGCAAGATGCCCTGAAGCTGGCCTGTTTTCTTCAGGCTCAAAAGAGCTCTTTTACTCTATCATATTGCAGACACCTCTCGCAAAAAAAAAAAACACAAAAAAAAAAAAACAGTATGAAAAATTATTCTATAGAAGCTTTCACTACGTCATTTAATTTAATTTTTTTTTTAAATATGGGTCATGTCATTTACTTGATTATTGCTAAAATATCGATTTATAACTAAAATGCAAATGCTTCAATTTTTTCGTCATAAAAAAAACGGAACACTTTTTGGCACGTCGCCCTCTCCCCTTCCTCGAGGGAGATGTGACCCACAGCTAGAGAAACGCATATTTATTGAATAAAGCAAACTGGTTTAACCCAGGCCTTATTGTTTCTGAAGAATTGCGTCATCAACAGTGATTACAATCTTTTTTTTTTTCATTTCAGATCGCTGAGAAACAAAGTAAAGAGGATTCAAGAGTTGACTCTAATGAGACAGCAGCTGATGCCTTTTTATGTCTGAGTTAGGACAGGAAATGGGAGAGATTAGACTCTTTTCTTTGATTCGTCCACTAGTCTGGCTTGCTGAAGCAGATAAGACAGTAGAAACATTGTAGAGTCAACATTGAAGATATTTTTCTAGAGCAGATAACACTGTAGAAACATTGTAGAGTCAACATTGAAGATATTTTTCTAGAGCAGATAAGTCTGTAGAAACATTGTAGAATCTACATTGAAGATATTTTTCTAGAGCTGATAACACTTTAGAGACATTGTAGAATCTACATTAAAGATATTTTTCTAGAGCAGATAACACTGTAGAAACATTGTAGAGTCAACATTGAAGATATTTTTCTAGAGCAGATAACACTGTAGAAACATAGTAGAATCTACATTGAAGATATTTTTCTAGAGCAGATAAGACTGTAGAAACATTGTAGAATCTACATTAAAGATATTTTTCTAGAGCAGATAAGACAGTAGAAACATTGTAGAATCTACATGGAAGATATTTTTCTAGAGCTGATAACACTGTAGAAACATTGTAGAATCTACATTGAAGATATTTTTCTAGAGCAGATAAGACTGTAGAAACATTGTAGAATCTACATGGAAGATATTTTTCTAGAGCAGATAAGACTGTAGAAACATTGTAGAATCTACATGGAAGATATTTTTCTAGAGCAGATAACACTGTAGAAACATTGTAGAATCTACATTGAAGATATTTTTCTAGAGCTGATAACACTGTAGAAACATTGTAGAGTCAACATTGAAGATATTTTTCTAGAGCAGATAAGACTGTAGAAACATAGTAGAATCTACATTGAAGATATTTTTCTAGAGCAGATAAGACTGTAGAAACATTGTAGAATCTACATGGAAGACATTTTTCTAGAGCAGATAACACTGTAGAAACATTGTAGAATCTACATTGAAGATATTTTTCTAGAGCAGATAAGACTGTAGAAACATTGTAGAATCTACATTGAAGATATTTTTCTAGAGCAGATAAGACTGTAGAAACATTGTAGAATCTACATTGAAGATATTTTTCTAGTGCAGATAACACTGTAGAAACATTGTAGAATCTACATTGAAGATATTTTTTTAGAGCAGATAAGACTGTAGAAACATTGTAGAATCTACATTGAAGATATTTTTCTAGAGCAGATAAGACTGTAGAAACATTGTAGAATCTACATTGAAGATATTTTTCTAGAGCAGATAAGACTGTAGAAACATTGTAGAATCTACATGGAAGATATTTTTCTAGAGCAAATAACACTGTAGAAACATTGTAGAATCTACACTGAAGATATTTTGCTGGCCTGTTGTTAATCAAGGATTGACCAGTTATGAAACTTTTTACCAGATAAAATGGCATTCATTCATGATATTATCTTTAAATACACAGTAGATCTAGTACCATGTGAAAGGTTTGAGTAGATTGTCAAATGCTGAAGACTCTGTTGACTGACATCAAACTGCTACCTGTGAACAAATCTTTATGGCCAGTGACAGTTGAAGCTAGTCTAAGAAATGTTGTTTTTTAGATGTAAATATTTGTATGTTCAACCAGAATGACTTGGGAGAAGTTGTCATTACGAATACTTTCTTTTTCTCCCACTTTAATTGTACAATCTTTACAAAATATTTATTGTCTAAAATGTTTTCTGATCCATTGAGAGCATTAATATTTTTTTTATTGCA
This sequence comes from Biomphalaria pfeifferi, assembly GCA_030265305.1. NCBI lineage: Eukaryota > Metazoa > Mollusca > Gastropoda > Planorbidae > Biomphalaria > Biomphalaria pfeifferi. The sequence goes on along the minus strand of JASAOG010000336.1, from coordinate 168,060 downwards.
TTCATTTTTCAATCTTAATTTATGGGTTTTTTTTTTTTTTTTGCTTTTATTTTTTTTTTTTTGCTTGTTTTTGAGGGGTCAGTATTGTGTTTGATTGAAAAACGTTTATTTTCAGTCTGGAGATGTTCCTACATGCCAGGAAACTTGAACTAACGAACTCTTTGGTGTGTACACTAATGGAAGGGATGATACGCTAGTTTTTTTTAAAGGTATATCCACACAGACATATATTAGACCTAGACTGGAGATGGACATCTCCTAACACTACAAAACAAATGTCTTGAAAAACTTCGAAAAAGCTGAAAATGCGTTGTGTTGTTAACTCGTTATAAAAGTAGTGTTTTTTTTTAACCCAAACCTATGTAAGGTTTTAATTTAATGTTAAGACCTAGATCTACTAATTGAACATGAAAATTAGAGCAGTCTTGTCTCATAATTATTTTTTTTTATACATAATCTAGAAAGATCAATCAATTTCAATATATATATATATATATGTAAGATCATTAAAATCAACAGACTTATATTATTTCAATCTAGGATTTTCGAAACATCTCAATGGTAATTGCTTTATTTCACACATTTGCGAGAATATAGGCCTATAGTTCTGTGATTTAATGCCCATTCTAATTGAAATCCTTAAAATGGTAATGCATTATATCTATACTTTGTAAACTAAAGATCATTATTTTTTTATGTCAGAAAATATCGATTTTCCTAGATTCTGAGCGACTTCCCTTACAGTTTGAAAAAGAGTTACGTACATAACAATCAATATATTTAGGCCTGTGATCTGATCATTATCGTATACGAATTTGTTTCCGTTGTCCAGTCTAGGTATAATATATATATATATATAGGTCTCTGATCTGATCATTATGGTATACGAATTTGTTTCGGTTGTCCAGTCTAGGTATAATATATATAGGTCTGTGGGTATATCCAAGTTTTGTGCACTTTTAACACTGCAGAATCCAAATTTTTAAACTCTTCTGTTTGTAGAGTAGTACAGAATCATTTCATTATGGATGAAGCATTAGACTTTCCCTCTACGACTAAAATCTTGTTTTAAAACAAATAGGCAACTAACTAGCTGGGAATAAAGGAGATTGCATAAGAAGATCAACTCCCACGCGTTGAGATAGTGTCACGTGATAGCTTTTTATTTAGTTGGTAACACTGAAGTTCAAATGCGTATCTTTGGCATTGTAGAGTTGATCATGAAACTCTCCAATATTTGTATTGAATCTATGACTACGATAATAAAGTAAAAGTTCCCCTTTCAGACCTGGCGATCTTATAGGACATATGATGTAAAGATCATCTATTTATGTGGCCAGCACAATGATCAAACCCTATTGTCAGGTAATCATTAGAGCTAGGTGGACTCAGAAGCGCCCAAAGATCCCGAAAGTAAAAAATCCCAATGTTCACCTGGATTCGAACCCTCGGTTCGGAAGCCAAGCGCATTACCGCTTAGCCACCGCGCCTTCATGAATAAGATAAAGTACGATATTAACATTCCTTTTTATGTTGGTTTTTTATTTAAAAGGGCACAATTACCAATTTGTATTTTTTTTTTGTGTGGAAAATCTTAATCAGCTGTTTATTGCCTGAGTGTTTCCAGTTCAGTTTTACATGAACATCATATGTCCGTTATAGAGACGGGAGATGAAGAGACATATTTATTTATTTATTGAATGCTCTTGTCGAGCTGATCTGATTAAAATTGTTATAAGGTGAACAATGTCTTAATACAGGATCCTAATCAGTTCACTCATCGGTACGATCGTACATTAAAACAAACAATTACATGCTGGCTTTACAAACAAGGCTCCCATATAAATTTTTCTTTTTGTCTCTAACTATATTGTAGTTACACCAAAACTTTAATTTTCACAGGGAAAAAAAACCAATAATATATATGTATATCATATAAACCATACACAGTGTCCACGTTTTGATATTATACTATATATCAATCAGATACAGTTTTTCATTTGTGCGTAGGCTACACACTACAGTGATGTTCATTTCAAATTTCAATGTTTGTTTGATGTTGTTTTTTTTTTTTTTTGGTAAATCGAGATACGCCCAAACATTACCTGGCTCTATAAAACAAAAAGAACATCTTCAAAGATGCTCTGCGTTTAATAGATCCTTAAAAATTACTAACTTTTTATAAAAATATAAGCTCTCTGTTAATGACCTAAATTAGTAAGACAGGTATTCGGAAAGGATGTCGTTATTATTATATCTGTATATATATATATATATATATTTAATTTGTTTTTGATAAAATATACATTTTTTAGTCTATATGAAAACTGGGAAGGGGGAGGAACTATATGTTAATTTTTTTTTCCAAGTACAATTGAGTCATTTAATTTTTTTTAATTCAAGTAGTGGGCGTGTCTGTTACCATGGATACATACACTTTGTGATGTTCGTTCTGCTGTATTACTTTTACCATGTCGAAATGATGTCGCTGTTTTAATAGTCGCTCTAGATTTGGGCTTACACTGGGCCAGTAGCACGGAGAAGGGGAAATTGTTATGTCGTATATGGTGGGGATTTTTTTTACATATTAAACTACCTCAATTATTGTACACAGTGGCGTGATGGTATCGCAAAGACATATCAAAATCTTGATACAGACTGTATTCAATGTTTTATTTATTAAAATTGAGACATTGTCATGTCTAAAAGATGACATTGATTTTGTATTGTGGGTATTTTCTTGTTTTGTTTTTTTTTTCATGTTTACATATCAACCTGTTTGAATGGTTCATGGTAAGGAATCTCTTTGAAGATTATATGGGTTAATTGAACAATATATAATATAAGAGAGCTTATAGTTTGCAACTTTATGGGTTAGGGTTATTTGTTAGATCCTAAAATAAGTGTTGAAAAAAAGAAAGCAAAATAAAGATTGAGACGAAATGAAGTATTACATAAACAGAACAATAATGTGGATACATTTGGAAGTAATGGTATGTTTTTGTCATACTTCTAGTCAAATTCACTTTTTACTTTCATCCAAATTAACAGAAACATCATCTACGTCATCATCATTTTATTTCTTCTCATTTTCCGCTTTATCATTTATCAACTTTCCTCTCTTACTCATTGTCTTACTCCTTCTTATTACCATCATTATTCTTCCCTATTATCCTCTACCCCTATGCATCGTCATCTGCCTCATCAAATTTAACTACTTAATTCTCCTCTTCATCATCTATATCATCATCATCATATATACCGATATTCCCATCATCATCCTATTCCTACCCCTTCTTCCCCAGTCCTTAACGTTATTTTCATTATCCAATGTAAAACTAAAATCCACAAGCTGGAGCCATTGGTATCAGTGTATTTTCCAATAAAGCGAAACTCATTTTACCGTTCCCTCCCCCCCCCCCCCCCCCCGGTAGATATGGCCCGTGAATTCTAGTATCCCTTATTGGTGTTATTTGTTGTTTCTGATGTTTTTTTAGCTTCTTTTTTTTTACACTAAAACCTTACCACCCACCCCAACACACATACAAATAGTCCTACATATCCTCCCGTTCTGTTCTAGAATCCTCGGTACAATATCTACACCAAGATATGGTCATTACAGCATTCCTGTTCATACTTCAATGACATTGCTGACAAAAGCACACACGCATTCATACAGATATTTTGTATTTGGATAGAAACAAAAAGGAAATACTAGATTGTTTGTATAAAGTGTGTACAATAGTTGGGGCGCGGTAGCTGAGTGGTTAACCGCTTGGCTTCCGAACCTGGGGTCCTGGGTTCGAATCTCGGTGAAAACTGGGTTTTTGAATTTCCTGATTTTTAGAGTGCCTCTGAGTTCACCCAACTCGATAATGTAAAGGTCATATGTTTATGTGGTCCACGGTTAACGAGGATGTTACGTGGCCAGCACAACGACCAACCACCTTTACTTTTCCCCAGCTGATATCAGGTTAGTGTTGGGTGGACTCAGAGGCACCCTAAAGATCCAGAAATTTTAAATCGCAGTCTTCACCAAGATTTGAATCTAGGACCCCATGTTTCAGAAGCCAAGCGCCCAACCACCGCACCACCCCATATCATTTTAATGTTGATGTTGTTTTTATTTCTATTTCTCACTTTCTCAATTTTTCAAAACCTTTTTTTCCCAGAAATAGCTTGATCTACTTCCCCACCTTCACACAAAGACACTCACACTGTCACACACTCACGCATGTAGTGTCTCTCTCCACTTTTTACGACACTTTGACCACTATTAATCTCTTGCACTTCTTATAAAACGAAGAATGTGAGCGTATGAATACGTTGTTTATTTCGTGTAGTACTTGACCCCAGGCAGAACACATAGAAGTTCAAACATTAAATTAGCAGCGACCAGTGCAGTGTTCCCTGATGGATCGAAGGGTGGTGAGACCTGATGATGAAACAGATGACAAGTAATCACCTCTCATATAAAATAATTTGACTAAAAGTCAGTTAATTAACATTCATATTAAATTAAAACAGTATGATGGCAAGAGTTCTATACGTCTATACGAAGAGGATCTGTTTGTAAGCACGCGACTCTCCGTTGAAATAAATGAACTAGATCAAGGTCAATACAGCCATGTTTCACACACACATAAAACCCAATACAGAAGATTTTTTCTAAGCTAGAAAAAAAATAAATTATTTTTTTCACAGCAGTTTTTTAAATGCGATTGAGGTTCACACTTTTAATGTCAACACATTGTAGCACACCATGTTGTAGATTAACTTTGACTAGGCCAAAATGGTGCTGCGAGAAACCAATGCGTTTATGAACGTAGTCACGCACCAGGGTAGTGAGTTCGGAGAGGAGCAGTCAGCAAAAATGCCGAATGCCGTTGTTTTTCTATTGGATTCTAATTGTATAAAGTGTGACCACTATACCTACTAAAATACTGTTGTAAATCTAAGGAAAGCACTCAACGAAAGGAGTTAATAATAGACGAGGTATTTATTTTCAGCGAGTATAAACAAACAGGCTTGGACTTCAGCTATCAAGTCCCAGATCGTCTTAAGTTCCATCTGTCTTTTTCTATCTAAATACTAGTACAGATCACCGACACACTTTCCAGTGCCGCCCCAGGTCTTCAATACAGTTCACAGATAGCACAAAGGACGGCTCTCGATCCCAGACAGGTCAGACCACTGGCGGATCCAGGGGGGGCGGACGAATTTTAGTATAGAATTAAACACAATTTGTATACGAATTTATTACTTATGTTAATAATATATACTAATTATTTGTATTTCAACTCTTTTTTAGATTATTTCGCCCCCCCCCCTCCAGTATGTTGGCTGATTTAATGGGGGTCGGGAGGGAGGATGGCATAAATCCCGCCCCCCCCCCCTTTCCATAAACTTTCGAGTGGGGGGGGCGATCCAATTTATTTGTAGAAATCAAAGCTTGCTAACAATATCAATTAAATATCTATATGATTAAAACTTGTTATTAGTGTTTTAACCAAGCTTTATATTATGTCGTTCCCCTGTTGGCCGATTTGGGGGGGGGGGGGGCAAATACTTCTACTGCCCTTCCCACCTAAACCCTTTGAGTTGGGCGGTCCTACTTTAATGGGGAAATCATATTTTGTGAGCAAAATTAGTTGAATTAAAATATAATTTTTATATGATGTCGCTCCCTTTCTGGTATCTTGGCCGATTCGGTGGGGTGGGGTGGGGGAATTGCATGTATTGCCCTCCCCACTCTAGCCGTCTGAGTGGAGGGGGGGTGGTCCTATTTTTATGGAGAAATCATAGTTTGTGAACAAAATAAATTGAATATCTATTAAATACAAGCTACATATTGATATGTGAACCCATTGTATATTATGTCGCACCACACTCTAATATCAAATTTTATCATTAGTAAATGTAAAATGAAAAAGGGTTGTACCACATCGGAAAAAACAATACTTTTCTTTTTTTGTTTTATAGTTAAGATATTACAATTTTTTTTTAATCTGTCATATATTTATATATGCTATAAATTAAATTCTTATATCGAGTCGCACCACTCCTATTCTTTAATGCCAAATGCAATCATTAGCAAATATTATAAAAATGATCGAGGATTAATCGTTTTCACTCTACCGCCCTCTTTTTCCTGACGAAAACGCGATGTTTTAAAACAGAAAAGTCAAATATGGCGACAGAGTTTATGTAATTTCATCATATTTTATCATAATTTTTTAACGAAAGACTTTGCTTTGGAAAATTTGGAATTCATACCAAATTTCTCAGTAGAAGAATAACGATTGAGATGAGTTCTCAACCCAAAGATTCTTTTCCAAATATTTATATATATATATTTTCAATATTTACTCAATCTGCAATTTTTCTAGTTAAATTTGGGACTATAGCTCACAATTTATGCTTGAATCCTAAAATTGCAAAAAATTTAGAGTAGAATCTAATTGGTGAACTTCATTTCTCCTCCCACTTCAGAAATTTTTTTTAGAGCTTTAGATTATAGTTCTGTAACAAAACAAAGTTACAAACATGCCTATTGAAATACATGAATAACTTACAAATGAGCATTTTTTTAATATAAATATTATTTTTCGAACTTTTGTTTTCGGCGGCGATCCTCAAAGCCTTAATCTAAATATGTGGGGTATCTTCTAATCGTTTTATTTGCAATGTAGTAAAGGCCTATAAATTCATATTAGAATATTTTTCAAGTAAAACATTTTTCAAAAGTACCCTTTTTAATAGGATAAATATGAGCTGTAGATGTCAGGAGAATGCATTTCTGTAGTGAAGAATGTAAGAAAACGCTTTTGGCGACGGGGCTTCACCCCGAACCTCACTGATAAATAATGAGATGTAGATACCAGGAGAATGCGTTACTGCAGTGAAATATACAAGAAAACGCTTTTGGCGTCGGGGCTTCGCCCGAACCCCACTGATTAGTAATGAGCTGTAGATGTCAGGAGTATGCGTTTCTGCAGTGAAAATACAAGAAAACGTTTTTGGCGTCGGGCTTTGCCCCGAACCCTAATGAGGAGGCTTACAGTACTCCCCCAGAACCCCAAGCTATTAAGAGAAAGGAATCAACATGACTGGGTTTTTTTTTTTTTTTGTTTCTTTTTCGCCGAATGTTAAGAAACACTGCTTTTTTATTTATTTATTTATTTTATATATAAATATATGCTCTACGCACGTTTATGCATAGGGTTAGGGTTTACTGGGCATTAGGGTTAGGGTTTGGAAAAAAATCGCCCCCCCCCCCACTCCGAAGTTCTGGATCCGCCAGTGGCTCAGACTCCAATAATTTGCAGATTACTTCAGCCGGATCTACAACAATCCTTCTTCCTAGTATCCACATGTCTTTTATTGCTTGTGTTGAATGATGCTCTGACGCGCACCATCAGAGTGACGCGGAAGCGGAGTTACAATACTCAGAAAGACTCTAAGATAGAGGCTCATTTCTTATTCCATATGCCAGGACAAATTCGTAAAAGTGCTCTCAAACCAACTAATTTACAAATAGAAAAAGAAAAACTAATTAAATGCTCAGAAAGACACAAAGATAGAGGCAAATTTCGAATTCCTTATGCTAGAACAAATTCGTACAAGTGCTCCTTCTTCCCTAGTGCTATTAGAGAATGGAATGGGTTGCCTGAATCAGCCAGGAAAACCTACAACTTAACAGAGTTTAAGTCATTGAATAACATGCATGACTAGACTGACACATGAAAAGAGCTTCATTTCGCATTTGCATACGTCAGTATACCTTAGAAGTGGATAACCAGCGGCTCTCCTGCCTTCTGTTAGATTACCAAATAGATTTTCTTGTGGTAGTCAACAATAAATCTAAAAGCAGGTCGTATTTGCGAAGACATAAGAGTCCTTGTGAATTTAATCCTATTTACCTTATTTTCGTATATTTAAGATGCATATTTTGTTAAAATGATATATTTTTTAAAAGTGTAGACACCCTTTATTTGGATGTACTGAGTTGCACGGTCCTAAATCCGGCCTAGGAGCCTAGGTCATTGTCTTGTCTTTTTCACGGTCGTCAATCTCTATACAAAGAGGTAAGGGAACTAACCTCAACAAGATCAACTCCTTTTATATTTAACCCTTTACATCCACGAATTATCTCCAAACCTTGTATGATACTTAGTCCAGCTATCTCAGGTGTTCCTGCAGTACAAACGTAACTCAGTCAGAACAGGTTAAAATATGACTTTTAACTCTTTCTCTCTCTAATTATTTTCCTCGATCCGATAGTATTATTCATTTTGCTCATATGTATTATAAACTTCAATAACTTTTTTGATTGTTATATGTGGTATCCAATTATAGGAGAATGCATGCTCTTTTTACACAGCACAAATTTATGTTTACAAATTCAAAAATCCATTTAGTTTAATGGGTTCAAATCAACGTTGGCATCGTCAATTAAGAGAGAAAGAGTTAAGAAAAGAAGAAAAACAAAGCACAGATTTCTTACAATTATCATTCAAAACAAACTTAAGCATTCTGATCTGATTTGTGATCATTATATAATGTTTTGAAGGTAGCAGACCTGTTCCTGGAGCTACCGATGGGTCTAGTCCATCTATATCAAAAGAGATGTACACAGGCCTGTCTCCTGCTTTAGTGCTGACTTCTTTCATTAGGGGTACTAATGACTTGTTCCAGCAATCTTCTCCTAGCACAAGTCTGACTCCCTGTTCATTGTAATAGAGAAATAGTTGGTTCTACTTGAGAATATTTTAATCTAGTAAAGAGGTACATTCAACAAATGACTTCAAATTAATAAATATTTTCACTTTTCAATATATTTCACATTTTACAATTTTACTTTTTGTTTAATGCTCAACGTATTCATATTTAATTTAGTGATGATAAATGTATGAATTTCTTAGGTATGTCATTAGAATAAATTCATAAATATGTAAATACCACCGGAGATTTTCATATATGGAGGATAATCTATAAATACTATTAAATAGCAAACTTATTGGACACCAGATGTAAAAAAAAAACGGATGCACTGACAAGCGAAGTATTAAAAAAAAACATAATTTGTGTGCAGTTTAAAATTTTGAAACTCTTTCGCTAGTAGCACAGTTATTTTTTTTTTTTTGACTTAGTTAGCAACAGTGAACTTTCAATCTGTGTACTTGACATTGTTTCTTTCGTCTATTCATCTCGAAATCTCTCACAATCTTTCTCTTTTCATTTGCTTTCTTTTTTTCTGCATGATTCATTATATAGCCGCCACATTTCTGCATATTGCTTTCTTTCCCCCCCCCCCCCCCCTCTTACTGCATTTTTTAAAATCGCTTAAATAGTGTGAACCGGATGTAAAAAATCCAAGTGTGAACAAAGAGCGCATAACTGTGTTTAGCTTTAGTTTGTTCACCCCCATTGAATATAAATATGTGAGGTTTATATCTCACAGTTCTATTAAATTTATTAATGTCGCACTTTAAAAAAATAGAAATAAATAAAACTATAAGCAAACACTGACCTGATCAGCCACCCATTTATAATCATCCACAGAGTAGCCGGTACCTCTAAGGCCAATTTGAACTGATCTCTCGCAGTCTAGGCAGCCCTCTTCAATAGCTCTCCTGAAAGGGGTACCTAGTCACGAGACAAATGGTTAGCCTGGGAGCTTGTTTCAAATTACATGTATCACTTTAGATAATTAGCAATAATCGATAGGTTAAAATATCAGAACCAGCGGAGGATTAAACTGAAACTGAAACTTTTACTAGGGAGATCCCCATAACAAATGTGTTCGCTCTTCCACGGAGGAGCACGAATCGGAGCGTAGTGTTCTATTATGTTTTTTTATGGACATATTATGAAATGGAAAGAATTGACTATACTGAAGTATCGCTGATTAACTTAAGTTTATTTAGTATCGGTAAACTTACTTAACCAGCTTACCCCCCCCCCCCACCCCCACCCTTTATTCTGACTCAGCTTGCCTCTGCCCCCTGCAACTTTAAATACCAGCAGTGTCCATGACCCGTCTTACCGTGAGCAATCTTTTCTCCGTACATCGTGTCGCTTGTATCTGAGTGAGCGTCAACGTGTATCAGACAGAGAGGACCGTACTTCTCCTGTAGCAAACAGTTGCAATGGTCTTAATACAGACTGACCGACACAGACTTGTAGCTTTGCAAACAAAAATAGGTTTTAGAAAAGGGGAGACAACAAAGTCAGAGTGAAACAAGCGACAGAACGTGAAGGTTTATGTCAACATTTTTAAGCAACAATTAATAATTTAATTAAGATAACACTAACAGATTTTCAATGTAAAAAGACTATAATTTAATTAAGCTAACTCTAACAGATTCGTATTATTAAAAAGATCTATAATTTAATTAAGAAATCGAACAGATTATCAACGCAAAAAGAATCTATAATTTAATTAAGCTTATTCTAACAGCGGAACTTATAATATGATATAATCTATTTAAACTAGATAAATTCATACGATACATTTTGTGCGAAGCAAGACGTTTTAGCAGCCGTTTTGGCACACGAGATGTTTTGGCGCGAAATGTTTTGGTCACATTATTTACCTTCATTGTAATATTTCTTTAAAATGAATTACACGTTTATATGTTTTTAAAATCTACGTGCTTATTAAATTATCGTCAAATTATATCGCGCGCCAAAACGGCTGCACCAAAGCGGCTGCCCCAAAACGTCACGTAAGGATTTTGTGTACTTTCTCTCACATAGCAATTGTTGATTCGGTTAGTCATAGTGTACTGTTGATGTGTATCCAAAAAAATTGTTGCAAGTAAACACGAACAGCTTTTTAGACTTTTGTTGAAAGGAATGTTTTTAAGTCTGTACATATAATGTGCATAGTCGTTTCTTTAAAAAAACACAAAAAACGCCATTACACAGTTTTAAATTATATTCATTTGATAAATAGCATAACATTATATGTAGAGAGAAAAAAAAGACAACTGTTTGCTATTTAATGTCATACTCTGGAATCTTGACAAAACTACACGCTAGTATGAACATAACATTGGATCATTATACGTGTAAGAAGACATGTAATTTCTTAATAGTTCATTTAAAAAAATTGAAAGTTATCCTTTTAGTCTTTCGGTCTATTAATATTTCACTTCACTAACATCATACCAGTACACCTATAGCATGAAATCTAGTATTTGTTTGTGGTTTTACTTTGTGTGATCTAAACATAACAGTCTGGTGATCAAATAAACAATAATAATAATAAAAATAACAACACTTTTTCCTCTTCGGAGACTGCGAAAATTGTTTCGTCCACTAACAAAGAAACAGCTAACAAAGGAAGGCAAAACTAAAATTGTAATTAAAAGCATAAAATATCAGTTACCTCCCTTGAATATAGTGGCGAAACCTACCAAGCAAAATTTGCAAGTCCACGCAGTTATGTATCTATTGTGCTGTAGTACTATAACCTCTGTGTTAATATATTTTCCAAATCTCTCTCTCTCTTTCTTTCTCTCTCTCTGTCTCTCTCTCTCTCTCCAATAGTAAAAGGATGGTTGTGTGTTTTTGTGTAATATACGCGATGGACTGTCGTCCCGGTGGTCCCGGATTTGAACTCTACCCGCTGCCATCCCCGTCGTCCTGTGGGAGGTTTGGGCTAGAATATAATACTCTTCAAGTCCGAATGAACATCCGAAACATGTCAAACTAACAATAAAACAAACTTACTTTCATGGCTTGCAATATTGGATATGATAAAGTGTGATCTCCGCCCAAGGTCAAAGGGATGCAACCATTTTTTATAATCTGTCTGTAAGCTTCGCGGATTTGTTTCACTGCCTCGGGCAGATTGTAGATAGTGAAGGCAGCGTCCCCAATGTCAGCGATTTGTAAAGATTCAAATGGCGCTGCACCTGTGGAACGGGAAACAATGAAATAAATACAAGTTTGCAATAGAGTCTTGATATTAACGTGGTGACTACATTGGATAAACAATGAGGCCCTATAAGTGTACGAAAATAGTTTGGATTCCATAATGTTCCGGATCGAGAGAGTGTTGGATTAGTTGACCAGTGAGCTATGTCCAGGATTTGATGTCCCCTTTTATGTATTTGCAGGTATTAGAATAACCTGCAGTGTGGTATTTGTTTAAAAGTATTTTTGTGAAGATGTATACAACCATTTTTTTTTAAATAAATAAATAGGTGCTTGCATTCAGTGATGGATTGCCTTACTTTTAACTACTAACAAACGTTAAAATACAAGAAAAGTAATATTTTTTCCCCACATTGAAAAAGGTGCCGGTACGCCGTACCTTCTGTATATAACAGATTAAAATGACAATACTCTGCATTAAAACAAAACCTACTGATTACTTGTTACAGGGAGAGGATATAGATGTCAATCAAAATGTTTATCGTATTGAATCATGTCAAATCTAACAATTAATTTTGTCTGTAGATCCATGTATTATACCTATGGTTGGTTTATGTTATATAGGTCCTACCTGTTGTGGGCTTGTTATATAGGTCCTACCTGTTGTGGGTTTGTTATATAGGTCCTACCTGTTGTGGGTTTGTTACATAGGTCCTACCTGTTGTGGGGTTGAATGGTCTGATGAAAGCAGACTCTGATCTGATCTGTCTCGGTCCCATTCGTGTTCCAGTCCTGAAAGAGGTGCCAGAGTCCAAAGGAACTCCAACAAAGCAAGCGTCAAGACCTGGTTAGCACCAAGTAGACATTGTATTGTTAACATATTCATAGGGGTATTTATACAAAGTTTCATAACTGTTTCGAACTAAAAAAAAAAAGTTTAAGCTTTGATAGAATGTTCTGGTTTTTTGTTTTTTTTTCAGCAATGTTGTGAATGAGACTTTAACACAAGTTTGTGACGTTATATCTGAGTTTCACCCAGTAATGTGCACCACTTTATCAGCATTTCTTTTGGTTCACTTCTGCAGCGAGGTGCATATGCTTTCATGAACGTGAACCAGAAATGCCCAAACAACGGCCTGCTGACCATATCATGCCCTTGGCAAGGCGTTATCAGACCGCACTTTGCTCCTGCCCTAAGTCAACTAAGTGTATAATGAAGCCTCAGATGTTAGCGCTGATCCTAAGTGTATAATGAAGCCTCAGAGGCTAGCGCTGATCCTAAGTGTATAATGAAGCCTCAGAGGCTAGCGCTGATCCTAAGTGTATAATGAAGCTTCAGAGGCTAGCGTTGATCCTAAGTGTATAATGAATCTTCAGAGGCTAGCGCTGATCCTAAGTGTATAATTAAGACTCAGAGGCTAGCGTTGATCCTAAGTGTAAAATGAAGCTTCAGAGGCTAGCGTTGATCCTAAGTGTATAATGAAGCCTCAGAGGCTAGCGTTGATCCTAAGTGTATAATGAAGCCTCAGAGGCTAGCGCTGATCCTTAGTGTATAATGAATCTTCAGAGGCTAGCGCTGATCCTAAGTGTATAATTAAGACTCAGAGGCTAGTACTGATTCTAAGTGTATAATGAAGCCTAAGAGGCTAGTGCTGATTCTAAGTGTATAATTAAGACTCAGAGGCTAGTGCTGATCCTAAGTGTATAATGAAGTCTCAGAGGCTAGTGCTGATTCTAAGTGTATAATTAAGACTCAGAGGCTAGTGCTGATCCTAAGTGTATAATGAAGTCTCAGAGGCTAGTGCTGATCCTAAGTGTATAATGAAGTCTCAGAGGTTAGTGCTGATCCTAAGTGTATAATTAAGACTCAGAGGCTAGTTCTGATCCTAAGTGTATAATTAAGACTCAGAGGCTAGTGCTGATCCTAAGTGTATAATGAAGTCTCAGAGGCTAGTGCTGATCCTAAGTGTATAATGAAGTCTCAGAGGCTAGCGCTGATCCTAAGTGTATAATGAAGTCTCAGAGGTTAGTGCTGATCCTAAGTGTATAATTAAGACTCAGAGGCTAGTTCTGATCCTAAGTGTATAATTAAGACTCAGAGGCTAGTGCTGATCCTAAGTGTATAATGAAGTCTCAGAGGGTAGTGCTGATCCTATCTTATAAATTACATAACTCCATGTTAATCCAATCGTGCATCTTAATTAGAGACTATATTCTGGGCTGATTCAGGCAACCCTTACCATGCTCTAATGACACTAAAGACCTACATATTTCAATTTATAACATTTAATTCACATTCGAAATTAGCAAATTTACTCTGTTGTATTTCACACAGAAGTATGTCAGACATTAAAATGAATCTCACTAATAAATGTTTTAAACGTTCAATTATTTTTCTTTAAGGATTCTCATTTCCAATTATTGTTTCATGTCACGTTAACATCTTATCTTATCTTATATAATACAGACGTTTCTTCAAAAAAGAAGATGATTACGTCCTACGCGTCATGCATTTAGTCTTGCATATTAACCAATGACTTAAATTCTGCCAAGTGACTGGTTTTCCTGGCTAGCTCAGGCAACCCATTCCATGCTCTAATAGCACTAGGGAAGAAGGAGTATTTGTACAAATTTGTCCTAACCTGTGCCAAACGCAATCAGTTTTTTTTTTCTTAATATTTCTATAACATTTCTAATTCTTTCTAGATCTATAAGATCATTATACGGTCTTCAGACGAAAAATAATTAACAAATAGTCATGACAAAGCCATGTACATTTAAAGAATGCAGCCCTGATCTACAATTTGAGCACCACTGATGTATGTAAGTACATACAATAGAAAAGGTGACATTCTAGAAGTGCATGTACTGTTGTTATCTCACCGTCGGTGGTGGCTTGAACCGGAAGTCTCATCATTGAAGCTATGCCTGCACATCTCGGCAGTTCATTGCCTCCAAGGGGCTGGTTGAAGCTCTTGCAGTCATTCCCTAGTCCACGAATGTCCCTTATTTCCACCAACTGCCGCGGCATCACACTGCACAGACTTGTGCGTAACAGAGCATAGCGAAGTGTAAACATTGCGGAGATAATAGTTCACAACGTGAATACACAACTCTGTCTTTTAGTGAACAAAGTGAATACACAGCTCTGTCTATTAGTAAACAAAGTGAATACACAGCTCTGTCTATTAGTGAACAAATTGAATACACAACTCTGTCTATTAGTTAACAAAGTGAATACACAACTGTAATGTCCCTTAACTAACAAAGTGAAAACAAAACTCTGATGTATATTACAACTCTAATGTCTATTAGTTAACAAAGTGAATACACAAGTCTATTAACAATGTGAATGCACAACTCTAATAATGTCCCTTAGCTAACAAAGTGAAAACACAACTCTTATGTATATTACAAGTCTGATGATTATTAGTTAACAAAGTGAGTACACAACTCTAATGTCTATTAACAATTTGAATACACAACTCTATGAACTATGTCTATGAACTACCAATACAGTTCTTCTGTGCCTTTTTTTACATTTATGGTCTAGAAACTAATCCAAAGTATAAGATACAGCATAAAACTGATCAGCTGGACCGCTGCTAGACGGTGTCACAAACTAAGACCTGATTTTCTCCTATTGAAATGTGAATATCGAAATGATAATGTGAAGCCATCTACACACAGCTGTAACCTAAATGAGGTTAAGGACATCTCGTTAACAGAGGAGTTGTCTAGGCCGGGTTACAAACATTGACCAAACATTTGTTTGGTTCGAGCAGTTGTTCTTTTTTTACAATACATCTATTCAATTCAGAACTTTATGAAGGGTGGGTGGGCAGACGGTGGAACATAGACGTTTATGTCAAAAAACGGCTCCAACGATTTCAATTGGATAATCATTCAATACATAAGTTAGGCCAGGATCACATTTAACTTCACCTTTACCTATTTCTTAGTCTGTAGGATAGTTGCACCACACAAGATCTATCAACCGTCTTTCTCTATTCCTATCTGTCCTTTGCCTTGGACAGAACCTCTTCAATGGCAGGCCGTCCATTCTTTGATGTTGTCTTCCCATCGCTTTTTTCTGTCTTCCTCTACATCTTCTTCCTGGCACTGTTCCCTGAAGTAAAGTCTTTGCGAGCCATGAGGGAAGGGCATTGCGAAGTGGCCATAGAGTTTCAGCTTACGTTTTTGACAATGTTTAGCAGGTCATTGTGGGGTACAAGTGCTGTATTAATCCTGTTTCTAATCTATTCAATCGTGGTGCGGTCTTTGTAAGTGACACCTAGGATTTAACTATATCTTCATACCTAGCAGTTCATTGAATCCATATGAGTATTAACAATGTAATAATAATAATAATAATAATAATAATAATAATCCTCATTATCCTGTGGTATCAAGTTGTTGGTTGAATTAACAATGCAACATTTTCCACTTTTTTTATTTCGACGAAGAAAGGTTTGTAGTTGTTGATAGTTTGTAGTTCATAGTTTCTGATATTTTTTTCTGAAAATATATGCAAACCTGTCTTTATATCTGCCTGAGGGGACCACTTCGTGGGCTAATTTTGAGTCTTTCCTTCCACACAAACTTTGTAACCTTGTCTATGTTATTCTTGCTATTAATGAATTTATGTTTAATATTGTCCCCTCCCCCTTTTTTTTCTTTTTCTTTTGTTTTGTTCTTCTTTGCAACTATGGGAACATATATTATTCAGCGCTTACATTTATCTTTTTATATTGCACACACACACACACACACACATACATATATATATATATATATTCTGTCTTATCTATGTAGTGGAATGGATACCTTTTCAGGAAACACCGGCCACACCGATATCCACATGACCCTTCCCCCTAGATGGCACCTCGTGTCCGCGCATAAAATGGCAGAACAACGTGGGCACTGTCCATTCGACAGGCATCTCTTGTCGCTGTAGTGTTCGTATGTTACTGGACATAGATCGTCTCCTCTCTCTGTTTGTGCCTGGTTCTACACCTTGTGTTTATGTATGGCTTCAGGTCTTTAGTGTGTAATAAAGAAATTGAAATCGGCCTACGAGTTGCCTTCGTCATGTCATTTAGTTTGTTCTGTGCAAAACATACCACAGAAACTTGGTAGCACGAGTGGGGTCAGGAAGAGAGACTACACTGTTGGATCAGAAGACGTCTCAGAATCTGCTTCCTGACAACCGAAACTAAGAAAGTGACAACCAGACGTAGATGTCCTCAAGAAACAGTTAATTTTTTCCCTTTTTCTGTAACTATTATTGTTTTTTTCTATTTGTTTCAGAGTAGTTAGATTTAGTTAAGTATATTTTAAGATAATTTGCTTATATTTTCTTAATTGTGATTTTACTTAGCTTGAAAATTGCTTCTGTTGAGATAGATTTAGTTATTAGGTTACTATTATTGTTAGAGTTTCTTAAGACCTGCAGCCAGATGGAGTGAAATATGGTGGAACCTAGTTTAGTGAAGGAGAGAGACGAGGGTCCCACGTGCAGTGGAGGAGGGCCGGAGGGAATGGAACGTGTCACTAAGGGGATGTTGACTCGACTACAAGCTGAACTTGAGACATTGAAGCTGGCCTGTCAGCGCCCTCACTACATCATAGAACCTGCTAGAAAAATGAGACAGTTCAGCGGGGAAGGCAGGCTATAACAGTCTGCCAAGTTCAACTAACGTTAACTCACTCTCTAGTCAACAACACCAGGGCTCTGGCTATAACAGTCTTCCAAGTTCAACTAACTCACTCTCTAGTCAACCACATAGTCAACGCAGACCCACATAAAGACACACGAAACATAGCAACCAAAACAGAATTCGACCAACAGCACCGCCGGGTCTTGTGTGAACAAGGACAAAGAGAGGATTCTTCCCATACACTGATAACGGATCACCAGTCTGCACCAACTGCTGAGAAGCTGGACACGTAGGGCGTCATTGTCAGCCATCACCACAACTCACGGCTGAGGTTCAATCTGTGTGCAATAGTGAACTCATTGTTTCACAGCCAACCCACCAAGTAGAACAACGAACCAGTGAGCAACAAGGTGATGCAATGTACAATACAGATGCAAGTCACTCAATTCAAACATACCCCGCATCGAGAAATAGAAACTTTAAGGCTGGTCAGCCTAACCAGACCAGACATGACAGACTCCGGAAGACACATAGACAAAAAAGAAACTACAAGCAGTTGAACCAGCCACAAAGACGAACTCGCTCACTACTCCCTACCACACTTTCTACAGGTTCCCAGACATCATGGGTCGAGAAAGACGTTAGTATCATGGAAAAACCAGACAGACCACTCTGTATGACCGATGGACTCAGCACGTTACAAACTGGAAAGATGTTTGCCGTTCCAGAAGACACTGACAAGAAACAGTTGTTTAAATTTTCAGAAACCTACTAGGCTGAACGCCCCGGGACGGGTCGTTGCAAGCTAGGGGCTCTGTAGTGGAGTGGATACATTTTCAAGAAACACCGGCCACCCCGATATCCACATGACCCTTCCCCCTAGATGGCACCTTGTGTCCGCGCATAAAACACCATATGTTTATGTATGGCTGCAGGTCTTTAGTGTGTAATAAAGAAATTGAAATCGGCCTACGAGTTGCCTTCGTCATGTCATTTAGTTTGTTCTGTGCAAAACCCACCACAGATAGATGGATTTCTATTCTTTTTTTTTTTTTTTTTGATGGCCATTAAATCTATTTTGAACAAATGACGAAATGTTTTAGATTTCATTCTTTGAAAACGCCCACTCCTCGAAGCCCATTAATTTCTTCTCCTTCACTTCTCTCCCTCGTCTATGATTTACAGGTAAAGGTCATTGAGCGCTCACTCCTAACACATTGATACCTGCGTCCTGGAACCTTCGGAACTCACACTCACGCGTGTACACACTTTTACGCCTGTACTCACGGCCTCTTGCCAACAAACAGACACCTACTGGTTATCATTTGAAGTCACTCTACTTACAATGCTGACAGTCCCTTGGTTCGTGACGTCCACCATCCAAGACCTATTCCGATGGTCACCGCGACACCGACTCCAGAATGAGGGCACAAGTCCAGGGTCGGTCGAAGAGAAACCGGTGGAAGCAACAAATATCTCAGCCGTGAGTGTCGCCGCCCCGCCCGCGCCTGCAAGTAACGTAGCGCCAGTGGCTGAGAAAGCGGTATTAACTCCGACCAAGACAACACCTAATTTCACAGCGGTAAAAAGTAAGACAGAGCCTCCCAAACCAGCAAAGAAAGGTAAATTATAAACCAAACTTGAGTTGTAGAACTATCAACATTTGTTTGTTTAATAGATGTTTCGTTTCTAATGTTTGAAATTATTACATATGATTAAAAATTTCATTTTATTTACCTAAACTTAACTCTCAACTTTATTTAACTCATCATCAAAGTAAATAATAAACTCCTTAAGTTAAAAAGTTGAATTTTATGTTTGAAAGACTTCGCGGACTATCATAATTACCAATTCAAGTGGTGCCTAGTTTCAAAGAACGCTTTATTTCATATAATCCATGTGTATATCTATATAGCCTGCATACATCGAGGTCAACTGTTTCATTTTATTATTTTAAGTAAACTACTTCCCACAAAGAAACTAAACGGTGTCATAGTTAAATCTCGTGGTAAAGAGTTTCATGATTTAAGAATCGTAAGTGTGTATTCCATTTTTATTTGATCATAAGAGTCTGACTCCTTTAGCAAAGTTTCAGACGAATCTATCAAAACGTTGGTATTTTTTTAAGTTTCCTTTTCCAACATGTAAACAAATCTAATCGAAACTATCTATATAGTATATATATATAGTATATTTATACTAGGCTTTGTTTGCATTCTAAAAAGAGGATTCTATTAGGTCTTGGTTTTACGAATGTGATGTGAATATTTCATTAGGCATATATGTAAAAGGCTATTAATGCCTATTTCGCCTGTAATAGCCTAAATATGAACGTTGTATTTTAATGTGAGCTATGGTAGTAGGCCTATAGGAGCCAAATATTATTGTGGCTATTCAATTCTAAACTAGTTTGATAATAGTTAGAATGCAAGAAAGATTGATCAACGAATTATTTTTTTTATCTTTGTTCCCTTCAAAAGAAACAGTCAGCCAGTCAGTCACACAGCCAGAGGTAAACTCAGGTACCAAGACAAGTTATAAAACTTTAGTCCTAGCACCTTCGGCTTCAGGTAAGCACATCCTCTTAGTCTATATTTAGAACATGTGTTGCTCATGTGCTGAGTGCAACTTTTTTTTTTTTAACTCACGCCAAAATAATCACGGGGGTCGCTGGGGATAAACGCGGAAACGAAACAAGGATCAAGAAATTAAGAAAGTTGTGGTTTACTTTTTTACTTCTAACTGTAAAGATGTTGCCGTGTGTTAATGATGTGAAGACACTTAGAAAGGAGCAAAGCTTAAAGGTAGAAATGGTCTTGTGAAACATGAGGCTGGGAAAAAACAGGCGTACACCTGAGTGCGTGGGAGTGCTTGAGTGTGGTTGTGAGTGAATTCGTGTGCGTGTGAGAGAGAATGAGAATTTGGTCTTACACTGGGTTCATTTAGATAATATTCTACTAAATGTTGGCATATTTAATAATTCACTTTGTCTAATTCAGTAGTGTAGTGATGAGGGTATCTCATAGCAGAAAATGACAGAGTGAACTTGTTACCATGGGTTATAACTCTTCACACATCACTTTCATATAACATTCTCTCTTTTTATAGTTTAAAAGACTGGGTGAATAAATAAAAAAGGTGTTTTAACAGCTAGTTTTTAGCCGGCAACAGAGGCGTAGCCACCATGACATGAAAATGTTCATTACTCCCGAACATATGAACGAAAGGAGCTCACAGGAGCCCTTGATAGAAAACTAAAAGGCAGAAGAAAAAAGGAATGCGTTGACTGTAAAAAGCTGACAAAAGTAAATTAGATAAAGCGTAAAACAACACATTTGTTTGTTAACCCTAAAGCCCTGATATTATCGTTTCTTACTTACAGAATATCCACAAGAATTGAATACCATATCACTTGGGCGTCCAAGAAGTCTGTACTGAATTTAGTGTAACGACTATTTGTAAAACATGATTCATTCGCTGGAATAAACTTTTTTAAATGTAGGCCTACCAGATACATACATAATGACTCCACTTGTCTTTTGTTACACTCAACCTTTGAGTTGAGTTTCTAAGAAGGAAGGCCATCATCATAGTCTTGAAATAGGACCTACGACAACCTTGCCACGTCGCTGACTGTATAAATGGCTTCCTCTGTTTCGGAGGACAATGGATGCGCCCAGATGAGTCACTGGTTTTGGTTTCGTCTAGCCCTAGGGCTAGCTGACAGGGCAGCTTTCATTTTCTTTCTCTTGGCTAATGCAGCTTTGTTTCAATTGCTCTCGGCGATGTTCGTGTCAGCACTACAGTCTGTCTCCATGCTGTCCTGTCTCCTCCCACATACTTTCGTTAATGCCATGGTTCTCAATAGTTCTCATGTCTTGCATACATCTCTATATGTTTTCTTGGGCTGCCCTTGGGTCTGAATCCCTTCGCAAGCTCAGCTTATAGGATGTCTTTATGGATTCTTCTATCTGGCATGCGGGTGACATGTCCGAGCCGGCGTAGTCTTCTCTGTGTCAGAAGAGCATAGATTCTGTTCATATTGGCCAGTTTCAGAACGTCCTTGTTGTAGTCATGGTTCCAGGAGATGCACATTATGCTTCCTGGGCAGCGTAAGTGAAAGCTATTTATCTATGCTCTTGACACAAGTATGTTGACCAGCTCACATTGCCATAAAGAAGAGTCGTCACAACACAGGCATTGTAGACCAGGATTTTGGTTACCGTAGTCAATTTGGTATTTTCCCACACGCGTTTGGAGAATTTTGCCTTTGCTGCAGAAGCCTTTCCTATTCTTTTTGTCAGCTCATTGTCTAAATCTACGTTGCTAGCGATTGGTGATCCCAAGAAGGCGAATTCCTGCACCACCGTAAGGGTGTGATCTCCAATATCTATCGCAGGTCTTTCTTTGACAAGGGACTATATTTTATATTAATACGGAGTGATTATTATCTCGTTCATAATGAAATATTTATTAAACTGTTTCATTTGAAGGAGGTAAAATGAGTTTTGAATGGGCCAAAGAACAAGTGGAAAAGTTCAAATTTGACTTTGATGATGCAGACAAAGACAAAAGTGGGTCACTGTCCTTCAGTGAAGTCTACCAGGTCCTTAAAAAAGTTGGATTTAATGGATCGGAGCAAGAAGCACAAGTAGGTTCATATTGAGCAGTCAATTATCAAAATTTAATCTTCAGAATTACTTGAACATCAAGATGCATTGCAGACAGAATATAGATAGATAGATAGATAGATAGATAGATAGATAGATAGATAGATAGATAGATAGATAGATAGATAGATAGATAGATAGATAGATAGATAGATAGATAGATAGATAGATAGACATATTGATTGATTGATTGGTTGATTGATTGAATTATTTCAAATACGAAAATAACAATACCCAATCTATTTTCCAATGCCTATAAATATTCACCAACAATCAAATACACCTTTGTTTTGAAATATTCTCCAATATCCTTTTTTTTTTTTTTTCAGGTAATATTCGGACATTTAGACCGTGACAGCGATAAGAAAGTTACACGAGAAGAATTTGAAGCATCACTCAAAAATTTACCAAGGCTTACAATCAAGTGAGATTTAAAAATTATTTTCAACGCCCATTTAAACTTTTGTTCACCGCTTGTGCAATAACTGTTCATTCCTTCGGAAGAACCTAGTCATAGCCCATTCATAGCCTACCTTGGGAAAAGACTTGAACTTCCACCATAGACTTACAAAATTATACTATATCTAGACACAGAATCTTCTTAATCAAAAGATTGAATGGAACACTAAATTGTGATTTTTTTGTGTATTTTTGATAGAAGAGTTTACAAACTGGTGCACCGACAACTTTCTAGAACAGAATGTCACAAAAACTAAAGAACTCAAAATAGATTTTAGAAAGAAAAAACAAACTGTACGTGAACTGCAAATAAACACTACATCTATAGAACAAGTAAAGGCATATAAATATCTAGGCATTATCATCAACAACAAGCTTTCATTGGAAGACCACCTTGGAACTCTGACAAAGAAAAAAGCCCAGCGACTCTTTTTTTTCTATACAAACTCAATAGCTTTAAACTAAACAAGAAGATCCTTGAGACATTTTACAGCGCGACTATATACAAAATCTGATAACATACGGAAAAACTTGGCAAGGTAACGCCTCCTCTAAACTGTTGCGACGTCTAGAAAACATCATTTTAAAAAAATCATAAAAAATTACACTCACAACATTACCACATTTAAAGGAACTTTTTGAACAAAAGTGCCTAAGAAAAATCGAAAAAAATCTTGGAAGACAACGGCCACCCGCTCCATCAGAACTACGTCAGGTCGTCGCGAAGTGGGCGACTGCTGTCAATCAAAACAAGAACGGAGCGGTACAAAACTCCTTCGGTCAGACTCTATCACGGCCATTCCTTGATCAGGGAACATGAAATGCACTAAGATACCTGTGTGTATATGCTGAATGAACTCTTTATGTTGTGTCTGTTGTATTTATGTGTATTTTTCTGTTGTGTTGTCTTTATTTGAGAAAAGAGTCCTTGTAATCACAACACATTTTCACAATAAAGCAGTCTTAGTCTTAGTTAGAAGCGATGATTTTGTCAATAGGGAAGCAAAAAAAAAAAGAACACCCGTTGGGGTGCCTAAGGACCGAGTCAATAGCAAAGGCGGGGATGGAGGAAGGCCTCAACAAAATGTCACTATCCACTATCCACAAACCGTTCCTCTAGGGATCGGTGTATTATGGCGGACACTTACACGGCTTATGTGGTAGAGATAAGGAACATTGGGAATGTTTTCCCATTGTGCTAGGCCTTTGGCCTCGCTTCTAATCCAAACATCCTGTGAAACGAGTCATTGGTAATATCTTCTTGGCTCTTTTCCAGGCAGAAGTTTGTTCATACAGGCATCTGGAGGAATGCTTCCATAGGCCTTGATTTCCAAGAGTCTTAAATTGAACTCTTAGGACAATGGCAAAGAATAAGTCCCTTGCAGTCCTGTTGGAGGTTTGGGGCTTGGACGTTATATATTCAGAATATTTAATTCCTCGACAACAATTAACAAAATGATATAGTTCTAATGTGAAAATTCGTTTCTTTGTATGTCTTTCTTTCTGTCGTCTGCCATTCTTCCCGCGCCATGTCCATTCCCATCATACTCCAGTTGAGTAACATAAACGCGTTGACCTAACGGACGATTTTGTATGCTATGAACATTTGACCTAGGTCTACATGGACCGCTTTTCTTTTAAAATATTTCAAATAAAATACATTGAAAAAAAACTAATGTGTTCCATCCTCAGAGAATTTTGTCTTCGTAAAGCATTTCTTCAACTTGATAAAGATAAAAGCGGTTATCTAACCAGAGAGGAAATAGAAGATGCTACCAAAAAGTCAGCAGGTTTGGACATTGCAGCTGAGAAAATTGCAGATCTGTTGATCTATCTTTGTAAAGAAGACAAAGATCAGAAGGTAGGTTACAGCTAGTGTAGCATTTAAGTAGGCCAATCTAAAAAGTCACAGCTTTCTTTGTAAGATATTTAAGTAAGCTTATCTATTCTTTTTGTTATAATTAGGTAGGCTTATCAGTTCTTTGAGCAATATTAAAGTTTTCTTTGTGAGATATTAAGTAACCCTAACCTTTGTGTTATAATTAAATAGGCTTATCAGTTCTTTGAGCAATATTTAATTATTATTTTTTTTTTAGATATTTAAGTAAGCCTATCTAGAAAACGACATTTGTTTTCTCCACACCCAATGTTCAGGTCAGTTACGAAGAGTTCCTGCGAGTGTTCGGCGTGCACCAAGAGGCTACCGTCATGAGACAGGTCTTCAGTAAGCTGGACGCTGACAAAAGCGGCTACTTGACCAAGGACGAAATCCTGGCTGCTGTCAAGTCCGAGTTCGAACTGAAGTTGAAGGCGTCCAAGATCTCCGACTTGCTCTGCTACTGGTGTAAAGACGAAGATAAGAAGATCAGCTACGAGGAGTTTGTCACCGTCTGGACCAAACAAGAAGCACAAAAGTAACGCCTTACTCAGTCTTTCCATTTACTTACAAACTATTGGAGTATTTTATTTAAAATATACACTTTATTATTTCTAGTAGTTTTCTTTTGTATGTAATATTCAGACCCAAATAAAATCTGAACATACTTATAAATGCAGGTGGGGTTCATTTGTCTATCTCATTGAATAACTGGTGAAAAATTGTGGCCAATCAGAGGGCAGGTCATTGAAATTATAATAATTGAACAGTCGAGGTTACTCACCCATATTATCTAGTTCTAGGATGAGCGGTGGCTGAGCGGTAAAGCGCTTGAATTCCAAACCGGAGACCAGGGTTCGAATCCTGGTGAAGACTGGGATTTTTAATTTCGGGATCTTCGGCGCCTCTGAGTCGACCCAGCTCTAATGGGTACCTGACATTAGTTGGGGAAAAGTAAAGGAAGTTGGTCGTTGTGCTGGCCACGTGACACCCTAGTTAACCGTAGGCCACAGAAACAGATGATCTTTACATCATCTGCCCTGTAGACCACAAGGTCTGAAAGGGGAACTTTACTTTTACTACTATCTAGTTCTAGAGAAAAACGTGACTTTCCATGTGCCTATCTTAGGAGACAGTTGAGAGAAAGATCAAGTGACTTGTACATAAGCTCCTAAGGGCGCCCAAAGGCCAGTCCTACTCATTTGTTAGTTAGAAACATTCATGACAGTGACCTCAAAATAACCAATGAGTTCTTTGTCGTCACGAATAGACCTTTGGGAATAACAAGGATCCCCACAGCTATTGAATAACACGAAAGTATTTTTTTTTCTTTACTAATTAGTTCTTCATTATCATGTGCCTGTATGGCAAAAATATCAGATTCCACTACAGGTAGGCCTATTTGAAACGTGACCTGAAAGTGGTGCGTGTACACTTGATTAAATTGTGCCTAACATTTTAGAGACGTTATCATTTATAAAAAGGTAAACAAAAATTTACATAATTCAATATGTCCATATTTATTATAAAATGTTATTTTTTAAAGACCACGAACAGACCTGTAACCAGCACAATGTAAATAATGGTGTTTCACCACTACTCTGCGTATCGATTGTAGTAAGAAAATGCAATACGAATGAAGATATTTCCCTGTATTAAAAATGGTTTATATGTACGAGCATGGTTTCTTTTGTAAAAGTACACTAGAACAGTTCTTTAAACAATCCACATTTTAAAAATATTTTTTTAGAAGACAAAGCTTACCTAAGGGAAAGAGCTTCCCATTTACAACTATCTCTCAATAATGTAGAAGTAAATTTCCCTTATTCGATATTTAACAAAATATGGATTCATGTTTTGTTAGGTGTAATAAATAATTGTTACAAGTTTCAAGATCCGAGGATGGGTGTGTGAGAAATAACATGATCAACTATCTTAAGCCGTATCTGTGAATTCAACTTGATCTCAGAATGTGTAAGGAAGAAATGACATGATCAACTATCTTAAGCGGTATCTGTGAATTCAACTTGATCTCAGAATGTGTAAGGAAGAAATGACATGATCAACTATCTTAAGCGGTATCTGTGAATTCAACTTGATCTCAGAATGTGTAAGGAAGAAATGACATGATCAACTATCTTAAGCCGTATTTGTGAAGTAAACTTGATCTGAGAATGTGTGTGGGAGAAATGACGTGTATAAACTTTTTACCAGACATACATAGTGAAATGATATACCCTTTGTAAAAAAACCAACATCCTACGCACCAAGCCTGTGGTATACATGGGTTAAGGTGCAAATCTTCCATTTAATACAGCAGGGATTCAAAGTAAAAGGCCATTATTATTGGAGAGAAATGTTTTATTATAAGAATAGCATATGTACATAACTAGTTTACAAACTCTACACAGACATTTGCACAAATTCCAAGTGGCTCAGCAATGTGCATTCACAAAATGTTGGCCTATAGAAAGAATCTTTACCATGGCAAGAGTACATTGAAATCTTAGCAACAACCAAATAATAATATATAATTTTAATCACCTAATAGAAAGATGAAAATAGAATACTATTTTAGAACAGCTCTGACACCTTACAAAACTGTCTTCACAACTTCACAACCAAGTGTTGCAAATCGGTCTTCTTTTATGTGCCTAAACAGAAATGAATTGCAAACATAGTAGTGGTCTTACATACAACACTGCTCAAACTCTACTAATACTTTCCTCTCGGAAGCTAACACAAATGTGTGTCAGAAATTAGTATTGATTTTAAACAAAAACTCCCACTTATGGAGGAGAAGGTTGTTTTTTTTCCCTCTCTAATTGTTCTTTGCTGTGGTTTTTTGAAGAGAAAGCTTGGAATACTAACATAAATTATAGGGAATAATTTTGATGAATTAGAATAAATATGATTTAAACTAGTAAAAGAAGCTTTGAAAGTCAAGCAAAAAATTCTTTCCAGTACTGGCTAGTGATTCCAGAGAAGAAAATAACCACAGTTATTAAAATACAACTTACAAGTAAAATAATATCCATTTTGTCTAGCGCCTTCACCACCATCACATGAAACCAAATCTAGAATCTAAACAATACTTTAACTATTCCCATAAATAAATATTCACAATGATTAATGAAGTCACACAAAGGGTAAAAAGAACCAGGCAACACATCGGCAGACACAAATCTAGTTCTCCCCAAACAAATGAGGGCATTCTAGAATCATTTATACATCATTATCATGAAATACAAATGGCTGGGATAAAATATGAAAAAAGTCATAATTTAATGTAGTCATCTTGGCAACATAACAAACACAGACAAAAAAAAATGATTTCACATTAAAAATCATTCAGAAAAGAAAATAGGTAGCTAATTAAAAGAATTTCATCTAAAAAAAAAAATCTCAAATTTAGGTGATGTGTCTTCTACCAGATATTAATAGTAGAAAACTAGTTGAACATTCTATTGCCACTCTAAACACAACCAAATGTAGTTCTAGGTGTTATGATATGAATGGGAAGGTAGGTCACAGACACATTTCTAATTCAGTAACACAGTGAGGAATCAAAGTGCTGGTCACAAGATAAAACAGAGCCATCATCATAGTGACTAAAATAAGTCTACAGTTTCTCTGAGAAGCTGGTGAGAAAATAGTACTAGATACATTGGAGAAAAAGGCACACTAACTTGACTAAGACTCAACAACAACAGATTCAAGTGCTGATAATATAAAACATTATAATGGTTTTAAACAGCCAACATAATTATTAGCTTTGATTTCATTTGCTATTGATTCTTTTTACACTTTATTGTATAAACCACTTATCTACATTGTACATCAAGATAAAAATACTGAAAACATTATTGTTAACTCAATATCAAACTGTTGCAAGTCATCATCACAATTGACATGTTGGTTGTATAGAGACACTTGAACTCCACACTAATCCTAGATAGGGTTCACACAGCATTGTTTCCAACTGCTGCAAGAATAAAAGTGCACTCATACACAAGAAACATTCTAATAATAAAAGGTTAAAATGACTGAAATCCACAAAGAAACAAAAAAAAAAAAAAAGTGAAATTTTTACCCCCCCCCCCCCCTAAAAAAAATATTTATAAAAAACAGACAATTATAGATTACAAATGAGACCATAACCTAGTTTAGCTGCTTATGGAACACACCCTTCAATACAAGTCTTAAAGAAATAGCTATCCCCAGTATATATTATTTTTAGAATTACACGGACTATTGTATGAAATGTTAATGCTACATTGAAATCTATTCTATTTGTGCTTCTAAAATAAATTAACCTTTAGAACTAATTTAGTACTGCTGTTAAGGCCAAAGCTGATTGGCTCTACAGAAGTCATGGCACTCAGTACAGTGACCCTATTGTTGTAGCAAGTGCAGGCCTGTCACTTAAGTTGATCTATTTTTACATTATTATTATTGCATGTTAATCATTGGTCACAGACAGGCGTTTTCATACTAACAAAAGAATTAAAAAGATCTCCATGATGACCATCTGCCTGTATACAACCCCCCTACCCCCCCAAAAAAAAGTCAAAAAAAAAAAGTCAAATACTGGTACCAATAAAATGTGAATAGATTCAGGGAGACTGTCCAATCTAAATGATTGATAAAAACTTGTTCTAGTCAGAAGCCAATGCATCTTTTTATGAAGCTTCTCCCAATTAAAGAGAAGAGAAGATGAATGAATAGAACAAAAGCTCATCTACAAAGTACAACAGAGTATACCTTACAAAAAAAAAAAAAAAATTAGCTCATTCAACAGAAATGGTATAAGTAGCAGACAGTCAACATACAGGAAGGCCCATGAACATTTTTATCAGTTTCATAAGGCAGTCAAAAGAAAATAAACTTTTTCAGAGGAAATAATATACAAGAAATGTGGTGAGTACATTGACCTCTTGACCCCTGTCTTGATTTGTTCTTGGTATGTTTTTTTTTAATAAAAGTAAACATGCTTTCATTTTAAAAAATGTCAATAATATAAACATATTTACATAATATATTACACTAAAGTAATTATTTTGTCAGTAAAACCTGATTGGGACAAGACCTAAAAAAAAAAAATCAATGAAGCAGTGAGAGACAAGACTTCATTAAAGTCAAACAACAAATTAACAAAACTAATTACAAACTGGCCAATTCAGATCTCTGAATGAACAAAACATTTTTAATGTTACATTTCATAAGAGGTATGTTGTTACACTGAGTTTCCCAATATCTCTTAAGGTCTCTGAAATTCTTCCCTAGTGCTTTTAGAGCGTGGAATGGGTTGCCTGAGCTAGTCAGGAAAATCAGTGACTTTGCAGAATTTAGGTCATTGGTTAATATGCGTGACGCTAAGGGTGTACCCATCTTCTTTTTTAAAGTAATGTCTGTATTATATAAGTAAGAAGTACAATCAAAATATAACTTTTAGAAAACTTGTTTAGATTCACCATATTAACTTTGTTAAAAAAGAAAAATTGAGCTCAACTCAAAACTTGGAAAATCAGTTGAAGTTATAGTTGGAATTAACACTATTATATATTATTTCATTTATAAAATATACAATAGTCAACAGCATTTATTAAGTTAGTTAATAGTGCCACTCAACATAATGTCTAGTGTTCCATGGCTATACTTCAACAAACATGGTATAGTGC
The DNA here is from genome assembly GCA_030265305.1 of Biomphalaria pfeifferi. Classification (NCBI taxonomy): domain Eukaryota; kingdom Metazoa; phylum Mollusca; class Gastropoda; family Planorbidae; genus Biomphalaria; species Biomphalaria pfeifferi. The sequence continues at coordinate 137,828 of JASAOG010000336.1, read as the reverse complement.
ACACAAAAAACTATTTTAGTAGGTGTCAGCAAATGGAACCTAAAAAGTACAAGCAGTCCACAATCCTGGAAAGAACCACTGAGTCAAGAAGACATATAGTTCTAGCTCTTTTTTCACTTAATAAGTATTTCATCATCCACTACTGGATGAAGTGTACAAAACAATAAGACAATCAAAGACAAAAAACATTTCTGACACAGAACTTGTCAAGCTGTTTAGGGAATTGTCCTTATCTTGGTTGCATAGTCTCTACTGAAGGAAATGAACACTGAATGAAGCCAAATGTCTTTTGCAACAAAAAGTTGACCAACCTTTCTAATATTGAATATTTCAGCATTATTGACTTTCAAATGACACAAGAACGTTAAAGTTTGCAGAGCAAACATTAGAGGGATAAATCATTACCTGCCCAGCTCAAGTACTGATCAAAAATGGATATAAAACTAATCTATTTCTAAAGAAGATTAGGTCCTGTCTACATGTTTGAGTAGCTGGTCACATTTCAAGGTTATCAAACAAGTTAGCTATTTTTGGGCCACAAATCTATTAAGTGGTATGCCACCAAAGATCTTCATGATATAAATTACTTTAGTGAGCTCCCTTTAACTGTGCCTGATCTCTTTATGATTACAAAGAGTTTGGGTAATGTTCAAGGCTTCTGTTTCCAATGTATTAGAAGTGTACTTGTATAGTCTTCACCATTATCTAATTGATTACAAATATCAAATTCAGTAAGTTCCTCAGTACATATTTACATAAAAATAGGGGGAAAAAATTCAAACATTTGAATTCAAATCAATTTATACATTTATCTCGTTCTTTCACATTCCTTTATACAGTTGAATTTGTACAAGTTTGTCACTGAACTAATTTCTATTTTTACAAGCTCATGCTAGCAATTTCATAACCAATTTATGTTTCACTGATTGGATATTTAGCCCAATACCTAACTTCATTTGCGAAAATGTTTATTGAATATATATATACACAACAGAACATTTAATAGTTTTATTTTATGTATCTGCTAAATTTGTCAGCTTACACTTAATGGTTCAGAGACTAGAAGCAGATGACAACAAATCAAGAAAATGTAAATCTAATTGCCCTTGACTTTGAATGACATTTCTAAAAATCCAATCCCAAATGTAAATAAATTTTTGTTATAACAATCCAACAGAAATATGTAAATACATTTTTGTGTATATATTATTGGATGAAGTGTTACCATCATGTTGCAAATGTTTCCTACAACATGATTTACCATTAGCAATGTCCAATGCTAATTCAAACATTCTTTGTTAATGTCTATGTATTGATAAGCTCCAGCAACTTGAGAGCTCCATTCCTTTGGTGAGATGATGAGGGAACATCAAGAACTAAAAGCAGTCTTGACCTGGTCCTGTCTAGATTTTTATGTCCCCCTGTTCCACAAGACAAGCTAGCGTTTTCCTAATGCGCAGCGCAGTGAGTCGAGCAGCTGCATTACTGTACCAGCATTCTTTCATCAAGCGTACCATCACACGAAGAGACTGAAACAAAAGGATTAAGTGAAAAGAAAAAAGCTTTGAAGATAATCTGGAAAATGTAATAACTAATAATGTTGCAAAGCAATAAAGACTAACTATTTATCAGACCTTCCCATGCAAACACATTGAAAAAGAGATGTTCTAATCAGTTTGTCAGTAAACAAAGTGACCTAAAAATATATACTTTGTTTATATTTGATTAATCAATGGTTAAGAATAGCGAAGTATTTTTAGAATCCCAAAGCACATTTTATTGTTTTTGTCTATCAAAACATGGTTTACTTCTGCCCCACGCCAAGTTCTGATCTTTCACTTATTCATACTCTCAACAAGCTGGACAGCATTCACCTTCCAAACACATGCACCCTCCTCCATGTAGCACAATAACCTCTTTAAAATACCTCTATATTTTGCCATCTGTTAGGAATAGCTGGCCTCTGCTTGTCTCCACAAACAACTTTCCTCATGTCTTCTAGTGATGGATCAGTTGGAACGAGATCATAGTATGGTTGCTGATAGTCTTCATGGATCCCTAAGTTTAGATAAATGTAAAATGTTTTCCCCAATACTCAAGCAATCAGACAGTATACAATTTTAAGCATTGCTTTATGGTCATTCTTCAATAAAAGGCTTTAAAAAAAACATTAAGATTTTAGTATAAAATAACAACAAGCACTAGAAATAAAAGTAAATAAACAATAACTCACCCCCTACAGAACATCTACGAGCAATCTCCCAAAGCACAAGACCAAAGGAATAAACATCAGCTCGTTTGAATGATTCAAAGTGTTCCATGTTGATTGTCTCATCTAAACATTCAGGTGCCATGTATCTCTTGGTGCCCACACGGTTATTGGGAGCTATATCAACACTGTCTAGCTTGGAATCATGTCGCACAGCCAGACCTACATTTAAAAAAAAATTTCAATAATCATACAACTGTGACAAATGCAGAGACATTTTACTGTAATAATAAAGTAAATATCAAGGGAAAATTAATAATTTCATTTTATTGTCTTTCTGCATTGAATTCAAGTGAGGTGCATACACTTTACATTGTTTGACAAGCATGTCCTTGGAAAAATGAAATAAATATTATCACCTTGTCATTCATTATGCTTCTTACATTTGAATTAATAAATATCGATGGTAATTTTTCTAAATATGAATTTTGTAAAACTAAAATTGTTTTACTTACCCAAATCAGCTATGCAGCAAGTGCCATTAGACCTAACCAAGATATTTTTGGACTTCAAATCTCTGTGTGCTATTGCTGGTTTGCCTTTAAAAGAAATGTACTACTAAGAATAGGGGATAAAAACAACAAATCTTAACAATATTTAAGTCAAAAATGATAATAAAATGTAAAACACCAAATATCTAACATGTCAAATAATATTTTAAGCTAAAAAAATTTAATTTTGAAATTGTTATGAAAATTATATTCTGTATCGGTTGTCGTTCTTATGTTTACATGTGCTTGTAACTCGTCTGTGAGAATGTGTTCACGAAATGTGTGTTGTGTAGTCATTCAGTGTATTAAAGCCATACTATACAGACATGGTTCTCAGCTCTCTTATCTTTATGTTTATAACAATTTAATACACGCAATTTAACACCGCAATACTCTGTATATAGCACTTTAGACCTGAAAAGTGCATACCATCAGATTCCTATAAAAGAAGAGGAAAGGCCGTTCACAGCCTTCGAAGTATGTGGGAAACTATCAATTCCGTCGGATTCTGTTTGGCATTATGAATGGAGTCGCCTGTTTTCAGCATACGATTGACAAAATCATCGAAGACGAACGACTCACTGACACTTTTGCTTATGTGGACAATGTGACCATTTGCGGTATGGACTCTGAATCACATGACCGAAACCTACAGCGATTTCTTGATAGTGCTCAAAAGTATGGAATCACCCTTAATGAGACAAAAAGTTATAGAAAATGAGAATCAGAGTATTGCGAAATCTTCTCTGCCAATTCGTCAATTCTGGGCATAGGGTAAGCGTCTAGTAGAGTGAACCGGTTAATGGTTTGGCTGTAGTCCACAACCATTCTTTTCTTGTGTCTGTCATTTGTTGTGACTAGGACTTGTGCACGCCAGGGAGATTTAGATGGTTCAATAATTTCATCCTTTATTAGTTGTTGAATTTCCTTCTCTATGAACTTTCTAACTGGAACTGAGTACCTGCGAGACCTTGTAGCCACTGGGGTACAGTTTAGTGACAGATTACTAAATAGGCTAGGAGCCTCTACCTTCGCTGGCTGGAGAGTACTCAGGCATAATGATGGTTTCTGACCATCGAAAGGAATAAACAAGTTTTGGTACAAACTTATAAAGTCAAGTCCAAGAATTACGTCTAACTTCCTCGTATCGTTCATTTTTGAGACGTATGTTAGCGTAGATATGTCCTTGAGTGATTCGAGATAGATGGATGGAAGCCATGAAGATTCTGTTGCCTGAGGAAGCCATTTGTGCTTCTTAGCGATGTGCGTCGAAATATAGCTTTCACAGCTCCCAGTGTCTACTAGGACTTTCAATGGCATGTTGTTGATGCAAATTGGTATTGTAGATTTGTTTAAATTCAAAGGCTGCACAGTAGCGATAGCCGAAACTGTTGAAGATCTAGATTTGCAAACTCTGAAAGTGACCCTTTTTGAAGCACTGATTGCATGTCACTTCCCTTGCAGGGCATTGAGAGCGGGGATGCTTAACCCTGCCGCAGAAATAACACTTGCTAGCTAATGCATTTATTTCATGTGTGTGTGAATTGCTTGCACTTTGAGGAATCGTTACATTTGGCAAGGGTGAAGCCGAAGAATTGGTGAGAGTAGTTGCCACGCAATTTGTTTCCAGCTGTGATGATTCATACTGTAATGAGTGCTGATAAGCATGTTCTAGTAAGCGAGCCTCCTCGAAGGCGTCCTTTAAATTCAAAAGTCTTTTCAAGTAGACGTTTTCGAATGCTGTTGGACACTAGTCCATTGATAAATGAATCTCTAATAGCCTCTTCTCGGTGTTGTTCAGCAGTCACCGTCTCAATGAACTATTCGCCCTATTTGGATTTCCAGCGTACGTCCACACTGACAGGGAACTTTGTTTTTGTCTACAGAGGTGCAGCATTTCCTCCACGAGAGAGGAACTGCAACCAGTAGAACGACCCCTTACAGCCCAAGAGGAAACGGACAAATAGAGAAACTTAACGGGACTTTATGGAAAGCCATCCCCTTGGCTCTACATTCTAAGGAATTGGACATAGCTAAATGGGAACTAGTACTAAATGATGCTCTGCAATCCATCCGGCCATTACTATGCACTGCAACTAACATGAACGACTTCTTGGGTTCAACCGAAGAAGTGGTTCCGGGACATCCTTTCCAACATGGTTGACCAGTCCTGGTCCTGTCCTGCTGAAGAAGAACATTAGATCATCTAAATATGATCCCATAACAGAGGAAGTTGATTTGGTAACATGCAACCCTCAGTATGCTGTAATCTGAACACCAAACAGTTGAGAGGAAACTGTCTCATTACGAATGTTAGCCCCCAGGGAGGAACAAAAAGTTATAGAAAATGAGAATCAGAGTGGAACAGATATTGATATTGGCTGCCCCATCCAAAGCTCACCTCCAAGGAATCGACCTACTGATTCTATCATGCCTGAAGAAACCACCAGCACAACCGAAGACATGGCCAGACCGTCGGAAACTCAAGCTGATGAAACTACACATACATACAATGTTAGAGTAAGGAGAACTAGGCCCAACTACAAAGTGTAAAAGCTCATCAGCTTACTAGAGCTCTTACTTTGACATTCAGTTTTGTCTCCAAAATGACATTTGTTTATTTTACTACTTTCATTTTGTTTTGTTGACTTGACTTTAATGTGATATTTGATCTATCATGATATATTTTAATAAGCTATTTGATTTACCATGTTATATCAACATGTTACATTATGTCATGCTATTCTACATTGTTTGTTTACTTGAATCTCTATTATTATTCTGCACTTACTTAATTCTTTCATTGTTTATACTACTAGTTAGCATTATTTGAACCGGGGGTGAATGTTATGAAAATTATATTCTGTATCGGTTGTCGTTCTTATGTTTACATGTGCTTGTAACTCGTCCGTGAGAAAGTGTTCACGAAATGTGTGTTGTGTAGTCATTCAGTGTATTAAAGCCATACTATACAGACATGGTTCTCGGCTCTCTTATCTTTATGTTCATAACAAAAATAAACCTTACTAAAAATTACTTTAAATCTAAAAAAAAAAAAAAACAAACAAGAAACTTTGAAAGCTATACAGACAGGTTTGCATTGCTAGGATTTATCTGTCAGTACCTTGTGCTCCTAATATTTCCATGTGGAGATGTGCCATACCACAAGAAGCGCTGTGAGCTAGAGTAATCATGCCAGCAGGAGTTACAGTCTGGCGGTTCAAATAGTCAAACAAGGATCCATTCTCATGGTAGTCTGTGATGAGCCACAACTGTGTCCACGTGCCATTATCTGTGCAAAGTAAAATAAATAAAATAAAGGATTTTGAAGGCATCAACATTTTTGTTCTCATCTAAAATTTGTATTCTGATTAGTTTGACTAAAAATGTTTTTAACTCAATAGCTACTAGGCCCATACCCCTGTAGTATACTTCAAATACTAAAGGAGCTAACTCCAAATAACAAATAGAGTCATTTTACAAAGTATAATGTAACGTTTCTCACTATCCAGGCTCTCTGCAAAACTGCACCGCATGACACAACCAATTTAAAGAGCTTGACAATTCAGGGTTCCTAACTAATGCAACAGTTTAATGTCAAATAAATCACAGCCTATACTGTACGATTGGCAACAACATAACACTGACTGTACAAATACCTTGCCTCTGTTCTGGACCTACTTCACACCATACTAGTTCTGAATTAGCCTCATACTGGTGACATTGCGTAATGTGAAGTGACTTGACTCTGACACATTCACTCTTATTTAGAGTCCATATAGGCCTTCTAGAACCGGAAGGAACGTTGTTTGACCATCCTGGTTGATCACATGACTACATTCGATGTGACTTGCGTGTACTATTTACAACACAGATCCTTTCCAAACTGTCACTTGTCAGAATTGACCACTCGTCTAGCGCTGACCTGGGGCGATTTGTGTTGTCTAAAAACACACACAGCACTACCCCCATCTGTGTCAGCATCAGGTTTATAACTGTTTTAAAAAATTAAACATCTAAAAATAACAAAAATACTTCTAAAAAATTAGAAATGGATGACCTTTTTCTTTCTTCTTCTTTATTCTCATTTTACATGTCAGAAGGCTCAGATCAGTAATCCTATATGAACTGTGCAGTTGTTTCCAGATCAGGCAGTTCTCTGTATAGTTTTTGTACTATAGGAGGGTTTTGGAACCAGAGTCTTGTTCGGGCCTCTTGATATAGTATGCAGCTTTGAAGGACAGGGTCAGCATTCTCTGGTGATGCTCCACAAGGGCAGGTTTCGCTCGTCCCTACTTTTAAGCTTCCAGAACATAAGCTGTCTTGTTCTATTGTGTCTGGCTCTGAGTTTAAAAATTATGCATTGGCCATGTCGAGATAGCTTATAAGGAGTCCTTTTTCTTGTAATTGGGATGTGAGCTGGTCCAATAAACACTCATTTATTCTACACTCTATTATTTTCATCCTTTCTTCTGGGTAGAGAGGGATTTTCATTTGTTTGTTCATTTTTCCATCTTTGGCCAGTGTGTCTGCTTTTTCATTGCCTTCTTATTCAATGTGTGCTGGAATCCATTTAAGAATAGTTTCCTTGCTGTTGATGTTTTTTACCTTTACCTATCCCTTAGTCTATTGGACTGTTGGGGCACCATGCAAGACTTGTCGACCATCTTTCTCCATTCCTCTCTGTCTTTTGCCTTAGTTAGAACCTCTTACAATGGCAGGCCTGTCCATTCTTTTATGTTGTCCTCCCATCGCTTTCTCTGTCTGCCTCTTCATCTTTTTCCTGGTACTGTTCCCAGAAGGAAACTTTTTGCGAGCCCCGAATATCTTGTAATATGACCATAGATTTTAAGCTTGCGTTTTTTACCATACTTAGTAGGTCATCATGTGGTCCAATCGCTGCAGTAACCCTGTCTCTCATCTCTTGGTTTGTGATGCGGTCTTTGAATGTGGTACCTAGAATCCTTCTGTAGCATCTCAATTCCATTGCTAGGATCCTCCTCTCTAGCTCTGCAGTCAGCGTCCAAGATTCACAAGCATATACAAATGTGGCCATGACAAGGGAGAACAACAGTCAGACTGTTGATGTTAAAGTTTACAAGAACTGTCCTGTATTGCTTAATATAATAAGTATCAGAGTTTTTCAGGCTTTGAAGGACCGTTTTGGTATCACTCAGTAAGACAATTTGGATGTTTGGTGTACATAGGTAGTTTATTGGTGTGGTAGCTGCTATTTCCAGTGCTTGCCTTTCTGCTCTCTGGCTGTCTGAGAGATAGCCAATTACAATTGACTTTTCCAGTCTTTCTTTATTGGGTCACTCAATTAGTATGCAAACTACTCCATTTGTGTTGAATTTTTGAGAGGATCCATCTGTGTAAACTCTGACCCATTGGTTGTTGGGGTATTGGATTTTTAGAAAAGTGTTCACAAAGTCCTTGAGCTCTGTTTGGTTGTGATAGGATACGCTTTCGATGCTGTCTCTTATAGGAGGGAGGGAACTCTGGTCCCAGGGAGGAAAAGTATTATGCTGCTTTGTTGACTCTAGGATGACATTTTTAACAATATATAATTTCACGTTTAAATCAATAAAAACAAAATGTAAAGACCAACATTTGTTCAAGTGCCTGATTTTTTTAAGGCCAGTGACCCCCCCCCCCCCTCATCAGAACAGTTATTTCTGGTACTCTCCAGCATTTAACCCTAACCCTAAGACCAGTAATGTAGGAATGTAGTAGGCTTATACAATAAACATTATGTTTATAGATAAAATGTGTAGATGTCTACAGTATTCACTGACTTCCACTGAGCATCCTTGAGGCCCTTAGTTGCCCGGTCATGGTAATGTCATGTGATTCTGTATACATCTCAATTACCATTACTTCTAGCATGAGAAAATTAAAATAATCTAACCATTGTCCTCAACACCCCCAACTACATCTATTTCATCAAAAGTTTCCATGTGGTCAACAAAACTGCTCAAAATATCAGTCCAAGAAGTTGTAGATTTGTTGATACTAGGTCCAGATTATTCTAGATCTAGATCTTATGTTTACTTCACTCTCTTTCTCAGAATTGGACTAAATCTAAGTCTAGATCTAGTGCTAAATTCTCAGGATTAGTGTCTGTAACAATTTCACCTTCATTATCAGCTGGATTTATTATAATATTTACGCTAAAAGACTAAAAACTGGATGGTCATTAAAAAAAATGTCCGGTGCAGGAAAAACAAAAAAAAAAAAAAAAAAAAAAAATCACAGAATTTTGAAGGCCCATAAAAACTGAAGCAAAAGTAATTAAAACATCCTTTTAAACAAAACAATCTATATTTCTTCAGCTCAAAATAACACTACGCAACAGGCAGGAAAAGCTAGTGCGTGTGCTGTGGCAGGAGCATTTGGGCGCATTATTAGCGGGTGGGGGTTGGGCACATTTGTAGCTATGGGTTAAAAAAGCATTTTAACTCATTATCCTTCCCATACACTGTACTGCGGTAGGATAGCCTTTGTTATTCTTCAACAGAAATTTAATAACGGGTAGTGCAGGAAGCCTTTAAAATAGTGGTCTGGCTTACTCACAAAATCCTATTTCTAGCTAGAAAGGCTTCCTACAGTACCCGTTATTAACTCTTTCTCTCCATAATTATTTTCCACATTCTGATGGAATTATTTATTTTGCTCATATTTCACTACCCTGTAATGATTTAACTTAAATAACTTTTTTGGTTGATATCAGAAAATGTTATATTTGGTATACAATTAAAGGAGAATGCACACCTTTTTAGATAATTTAAATTGATGTATATGTAACTAAAGTTTATTTTGGATAATGGAACTCATAATTTAAAACTTATCGACTGTAGAAATGTTTCCCTTAAAACTAGATCTAGACTAGATCTAGGCAACGTTTTATGATTCAAATTGAATAAAAAGTCTTTTGTATGATAGCTATTCATATTTTCACAAAACTTAATATATAACATATATAAAACATTTATATTAATTGCCTTGAGGTCACTATCCCATGCCACAACCCCTAAAAAAAATTTACAATAGATATAAAGAGCCTTTTTTAGGACACACTCCTTAAAAACATCATTTTTTGTAAAAACACAATGAAAATGAAAAAAAAAAATCTGTATTTTTCCAAAGGGAATCTACACGATATATTTATAAGCAATTAAAAGCATTTTGTAAGGAAAGATAACAAAAATAACTGGCTTTTTAAGCATCAGCGTCGTATACAGTTGATTAGGCTGCAGAATAGGGTAAAATCAACTATGGTATCGTCGATTAAGAGAGAAAAAGTTAAATTCTGTTGAAGAATAACAAAGGCTATTTGATTTTTTGAGTTGGTCACACAGCACTCTTGTTGACTGCAGATATAAATTTACAACTGCCCTAGAAACTCAAAAGGAAATCTACACAAAAGAGTCAGCTGTACACAAATAAAATCCACTGTTTATCAATAAAGTCACAGGATAAGAAAGAAGGGCTCTATATTATACTAGGCTCGATTAAAACCTAACCTTTATTGTCTGCTGCAATGAAGCCAAGTATATTTTCATGACGCAGCATGACAGTTTGGTAGATTTCTGCCTCCCTGAACCAAGATCTCTCCTCACGTGATGAAAATATCTTAACGGCAACATTTTCACCTCTCCAATTCCCCCTCCATACCTCACCATAGCGCCCTTTACCAATGATTTCACAAAGCCTTATCTGACGGGCAATAGTTCTTTGAACAAGTAAAGGTAAACCTGCAAATAAAAAATTTTATTATGCAGAACAAAGAAGACAAATAATGAATAATCCTTTAAAAAATGGGGGGGGGGGGGGGGCAGAGAGAGAGAGAGAAAAGCAAGATATTAAATTTAAAATTTTATGTGACGTTATCATACAATGTACAGATCTATTTGGCTGCCTGGTCGTGCGGTTTGCGCGCTGAACTGTCGTTCAGATTTATCGACGGTTCAAACCCTGCCCGCTCCCATCCCGTGTCGTCCTGCGGGAGGTTTGGACTAGGAAGTAAACTATCTTCAGCTCTGAAGGAACATCCGAAACATGTAAAACATTTTACAAACATTTTTTTACAAAACATTTAATTATATACTGTACATATTTTAAATTAATTAATCCAGACTAGTTGTTCATGTTTATCAGAGAATTTAACTGTAATGGATCTTTGTTATAAATTTGTTAAATGGATTTTTAACCTTAAAAAAATTCATTTTTTCATTTTGAGCTTTGGTAGAGCATTTAGCAGTAAATAATAACATTTAAGCAGGCCGGGGGGAGGGGACAGATAAGTTAATTCAAGAACAAACATATATATGTACATTTCAATATTATATTACCTGACCCAGACCCCGAGTGTGACCAGTCATAAAGATCTTTCAATGAAGAAGGCTGTGAACCAACCAGCAGATTAGTATCTGAGTTTTGATCCAGCGGAAGTGCGTAAGGATGCCCACGTTTATGGCAATAATGGTACAACATGATCCCAGCCAATATGAGTGTGCCAAGAAAGATTGTTGGCAGAACAATGATCAGAACTAAAGTAGGGGTACTAAAAGATGATTCTGAAAAAGTAAATTATATTTTTTAAGTTAATAACATTAAACAAAAAATGTTCAGCGGACTGGTTTTTATTCCTATAAGCAGTTATTGATAAAATATGGCTATCATTCAAATTCAATTTATCATAAGCAAAGTATGATGTTCACTTGGGTTTCACTTTATTTAACAACATATTAAACACATGGATACACTTCAGAGAGAAACATCATATACACAAATGTTATGCACTGCAGACCACTTGGATGTAGACCCAAATATAAAACAAATTGTTATTTATTGCATTTACAAAGTCTTTATTTAAGAGAACATTATCGGTTATATAACTATAACTAACCTAAGACATGGCAATGAAGCAATAAGAAAAAAAAACATTAAACCTTCATGTACATCTTTTTTCTTGGAAGTTTCTACAAGCTCTGGTAATATAAAATTGCAAAAGTCCTGATCCTTGCAACACCTCACATTCTGTATATGTTTCATCTGATCTCCAACGGAACAGAGCATTGGGCGATCTACCAACAAAAACTTTGACCTTTCAAGACATCTAGCCACATAGGATGAAATGTTTATTAATAGTATTGGCACACAAGAGTTTAAAGGATAGGGTTAAATAAGGAATAGTTTTCAAAGTAATTCGAAAGGTCCCTAGATTTAGCCTTTTTAAAAAACAAAATATTTTGTTAATTATTAGTTGAATGGATTCACAAATTCTGAAAATAAAAATGTCTAAATAACATCACCCTTTATTAGAATTATAAATGAGACAACTATAAAAAAAAACAACAGTTATACTTTTCCAAAAAGTGAAAGCTTGAGAGCATTGTAAGTTTGTAAAACTTTTATTACAAGTTTTTGAATAAATAAAATTGTTTTAAAATGTATTGATTTTAACTATAATTTAGTTTTAACAATTATTTCAAAGCTGTACATCATTTTTAACTTAAATAAATTTTATAGGATTTGATTGCCTCTTATCATTATGTACTGGTGCATAATTTCGCAAAGGGTGTAAAGCAAAACAGAAAAAAAACACAAAAACAAGGTTACAAAAGACAGTTTGTGTGGAAACACAAACCCAAAATTGGCCCTCGAAGTGGTCCACCCAGGCAGGCTTCAATATTTTCAGAAAGAACATCCGAATGAAATTATATCAAAGACAAATGAGAGATAAGAATGGAGAAAGAAGGTTAACAAATCTTGTGTAGTGCCCCAACGGTCCAGCAAATCAAAGGATAGGTGAAAGTAAATGCAAAGTTAGATGTGAACCTGGCCTAACTAGTTCCCCTTCCAGACCTTGTGGTCTATAGGGCAGATGATATAAAGTTCATCTGTTTTTGTGGCCTACGGTTAACGAGGGTGTCCTGTAGCCAGCAGAACGACCAACCGCCTTTACTTTTCCCAACTAATGTCAGGTACCTATTAGAGCTGAGTGGACTCAGAGGCGCTCAAAAATTCCAAAGTTAAAAATCCCAGTCTTCACCAGGATTCGAACCCAAGACCCCCGGTCTGGAAGCCAAGCGCTTTACCGCTCAGCCACCGCGCCTCCCATGGCCTAACTGAAGTCTTATAATTGATCTAACTTTTTGAAAAGGCTCAATCTCTTATTCGAATCCTCCTAAAAAAAAAAATTTAAAAATATCCGCAATAAAATAAAAGTTCAGGAAAATGAAGTTAAGATTACTATTTGTTTTAAATTAGGTCTAACTTATAATGCATACTAATTAGCTTTTTCTCTTTAAAAAATACTTGCATAACTGATTTTAAAAGTTAGATTTTACACTTTCAGAAAAAAAAAAAGTAGCCGTTGCATCAGAACTTTGAATGGTCTAAAATATTGTGACGTCCTATTTTCAATATCTTTTCTAGTTTACGAGATCTAAACGGGATGGATGGACAGACATTTCACACAAAACAAATAGCGTCTTTTCCCCTTTCAGGGTCCGCTAAAAACAACAACTATAGAATAGTCAGTGAAAGAAATGGTCTTAATTAGATTTATATCAAGACATTAGATAAATGTATTTCAGAAGTACAAAAGATGATGAATTGAAAATATTTCATTGATTATCAAAGTGATATTTTTAATTTTATGCCATTTCATAAAATTCAATTTATGCAATCACTTTTGTTTTAAATAATACGTTTGATGTAAATCATGGTCGTAGCCAGGATTTTATTTTTTTTGGTGGGGGTGGTTGTTTCCTCCCTTCCCCCACCATATATTGTATATATTATATATATACTATGTGTGTGTGAGTACATAATTAATCTTTATTACATTCAGACCCTTCATTCTTTCAGATGTTTTATGTATAGGTTCTTCCTGGAGTGGAATAGTTCTTTCTGGAGTTGGTGGAAAGACTGTAGACACCCAGTCCCTTAACAGCCGGGGGTTTGGGGGAGCACTGTATGCTCCTCCAGCGGGGTTCAGGCCGCCAAGCACTCTATCAAGTATTTAAAACAAAAAAATACATTTCTGAGGTATCTACAGTGCTCTATCCTGCTATTAAAAAATATTTCTAAAGTCCAAAAACCAAATCAGCTATTTACTGAACTTTATTAATGGAGCCCAGAGACTTGTAGAAATTTGTAACCCCTCTTAGCTATGTTTATGGAATTTGGTGACTGAAGTTTGCTTTTGATGTTATATCGAAAAGGGAAGTTCTTTTGTCAAAACCATCTGTTGGGGGTTTTAAACTAGAAAAATCTCTGGAGGTTGTTTTTTTTTAAACTTAAAACCACCTTTGTCACACTCATAGAATTTGGTGACTGTAGTTTGCTTTAGAATAATATTAGCCCTATGTTACCAGCGGGTCTCAATATGCGTGTTATTGATATAATACATTAGAATAGTTTGTGGGAAGCATGGTCGAGAGGCTGAGTACACTTGAACTTGGCTTAGCTACCTATGAAGGGGGATCGAGGCACGACACCCGACTCGAGTTGAGCTGTATTTACTGAGCACCTAAAGGCAGCACGGAAACAAATGTGAATGGATCATAGCGCTCTGAGCATTCTATACGCATTATAGTAGCGCTATATAATAATATAAAAGCTATAATAATAATTACAAACAATTAAACAAAATAATAATGTTATAAGTAAAGCGAATGCGTGAATGTAAAAATAGTTTGAATAGTGCTATTAAAATAGCTAATCGACCTAAATCCATTTTTGTTACAAAAAGATTTGCTTGCATATATATTGAGATGAAGATCTAGAGTCTAATTTAGTTTTTGACCTAGATTAAACTTAGATTCATTTGTTTAAATTAAGTAAAATACATCTTCTTTTACTAAACATTCTTGATCTATCAGTTTAAGATTAAATTTAAGGTTCAATAAGCTTATTATTTTATGTTAGTATATTTAATATCACCCATATAGAGCCTCATTTGCCTGTCCAATCACAGCATGTTTTCACTGCGCATGTAAGGTTTGCGCAACACATGAATGAAAATATTAAAATATGTCAACACGAATGTATGAAAAATGCTTTAGAAAAACAAATTTGAATGTTAATTTGATTAAAATATTAAATGAATGTACTATAATTAGTAAGTTTATGTGTTAAAGTATAAAACTATCTTTGCGAAGAGAAGTTCTATCATCTTAGTTTTGAATTAGAGTTTTAGACCTAAGAATAGAGAGATGTGTAACAGTTCAGTCTTGTCTAATGAAAGAATGTACATCAGGACTTCTAACTTCGCAGATATAAGGAACAAATGTATGTAAAAATGCTTTTGAAAGACAAATTTGAAGCTTAATTTTATTAAATAATGAAATCAATAGACTATTTGTAATTTTTGTGTGTAAAAGTAAAAGACTTTCTGTTCAAAGTGTAGTTTTAAAAATTAGATCTAGATCCTTTCGATCTTTCTCATGTAACCATGATAAACATAGCCTAGATTTATTAAATACTAATAGTTTAATTGAGTTGGGCAACTTTTTTTTTTGGTGATCTTAAATTTGTTTTAGGGCTACAATACATACACTACGGTCTAAGTTAGTACCCAAGGAACTACTTTATAGAATAATATTGAAGAGGGTTTTTTTTAACCTCAATGCTGTAGGAGGGTGTTTAAACTCAAAACCATCTGCAGGGTTTTTTAGACTTAAAGCCCTCTGGAGGGAGGCGGTTAAACTCTAGGCTACGCTCACAGATATTGTGTGTAGTTTCCTTAAATTTTATATTAAAATTAACAAAATCAAAGCAAAAAATCAGTTATAGAATTCCATCCACCCCCCTCTCTGTATGGAGGGGGTGGGGGAGGAGAGATTTCATTGGGGGGAGGGGTTGAACCCCCCCAGCTACACTTATGATGTAAATACAATTTATAATTATCAACTATTCTAAAGATCTGAAGATCTAGTTCTAAGGACTGTGTATAGTATCAGAAATTATGTAATGTGGATTATTATTGTTCTTGGTTATCTCATAAATCCTCAAAATATTTGAAAAGAGTATGGACATAATGGTTCTATGCCCTAATTACTTGCTGGAAATAGCAAAAAAAATATGAGTTGCAGTAACTTTAAGAGTATGGGATTTACATGGTAATTAAAAAAAATTTTGAGATTAAACATAAAATGTTTGAAATATATAAATAAAGCTAATATATCACTGCAATAAATAATGTTAACTTACTTCCTGTTTATCCTAATCATCTCTTTGGGTCCAATTATCACTCCATCTTTATCTTTCTCTTTGTCTCTTATAATAATGGACATACAGTAGCCCTCTTTGATATAACACGTAGTGTTTTCTTTGCCAGTGCAGGAATAACATTCTAAGCAATTTAAACCTAATCAAACAGAACAAAAAAATGTATTACAAACTATACAACAGAGTTTGTTGTTAGGCACTTAGTACAGAGACACACCATAGTTGACGAACTTTGAATGCAGGATTTAGTGACATCACAGATAGTTGATGTTAATATTACTTAGATGGTGTTAAGACTTCAGGGTGACAACATCTTGAAACGGATAGAGGACAGAGACTCGACTGTGGCCATTATGTTTAAGAAATTTCCTATAAGGATCTTGTATGATGAAATACACACTTTCATTGATGTCAGTGTAATCATGACACAGTAGGTAGGAAATTATTATACCAAACAGAGTAGGTGCAAGTAAATATCCCTGTTTGACATCGCTGCTGACATTTAAACAGACTCAATTAATTAAACTTTTTTCATTTACTCAAAAAACATTCAATGAGAGCTGGTGTTTTGGGAGGGAATCTTATTTCAAAAAGGCCAATTCAACTGACCATGTCAAGAGCTTTTACAGAATAACATATATATACGATAACGAGCGGCCTGTCTGTCTCTTAAAATTTTTTATGCAGAAGCCTTAGAGAAAATATCATGTCTATACTGTAAATCAACAGCTCGTAGCCCTTAGAGCGGACTCCCACAGAGGTCTATAAAAAAAGGTATATATAGAAACCTGATTGAAAGACTACATTTTCGATAAAGTCCAGTAGGGAATCTGCACCAATCGTTAGAAAGGCTTTTATCCTATGAACAGGCATGGACCTGGAGCTCTTCACCCCAAGTCATGCATGAGGGCCCTCAGCAGTAACGGCCATAGATTGAGTAATGCGACCGTACCGCGTGCACAGTGCACTGTGGCTCCTTCCTGGGCCCACTATAAGTGGCTGAGGGCAGTACTAACCATGGGGAGTTTACTTTTATTCTACAGCAGATTTTTTAGCTTATGTGGGAACCAGAGATGATACCATCTCTCATTTTCAAGCGCAAAGGAAACACTAAATCTGTGATAACCACAGAGGAATATGTTTTCTTTCTATTGCTAGGAACATCCTTGAGAGTAACACAGTAAAAAGGCTCATATATCAAGACCTGGCTTCATTCTTAGATTATGACCCTTAAAGTTCTTACTCCAACTCTTCACCTTTCTCTACTCAGTGGCATTGCGACCTAGAGAACTTAGTCTAATTGTAGATGAATAATCAGCAGATAAAAGAGTTGAGATAAAGATAGAGATTGAGACAGAAAAACAGAGAGACTGAGACAGAGAAAAACAGAGAGAGAGAGAGACAAAGACAAAGAGAAAGATATAGAAGAGAGACATAGAGACGGAGACAAAAAATCCAGCGAGAAATACAGAGAGTGAGACTGTGAAAGAGAGTGGAAAAAGAGAGAGCGAAAGACAGTAAGACAGAAAGGGAGAATGAAATAAAGAGAGAAAGGAGAGAGACAGGAACAGAGAGAATGAGTGGAGAGAGAGATGGAGAGTGGAGAGAGAGATGGAGACAGAAACCCAGAGAGTTACAGACAGAGAGTGAGACTATGAAAAAGAAAGGGGAAAGAAATAGAGGCGAGACAGATAGAAATGGAGAGTGATAAAGGAGAGGGAGATGAAGAGGGACAAAGACAGACAAAAAAGGAAGAGAGACAGAGAAAGGATATTTTATGTATATATTTGTAATTACCAGTATACATTTATTCATATAGAAAGATGCAGAGAAAAAGAAAGAGGAGGAGAGAAAGAGAACGAGAGGAAAAGAGATGGCGACAGAGAGAGAGACTGAGAGCAAAGAGAGACAGAGAGGGAGAGAAAGAAAGATGAGTACAGAGAGACAGAGACTCGGGAGGAGAGTTAGAGAGAGAGAAAAAATAGATTGGCAGACAGACATAGAGAGACTGAGAATGAGAGAGAGAAAGAGAGATGTAAACAGAGACAAATACACAGAGAGGGGGGGAGAGAGGAAAAAATATGGATTAAATATTCTGTCCGATTTTGCTTAAGGATAGGACAACAAGAAATGTCATGAAAAGCACTCCATGACGCCAACCTTCATGATTACCCTGGGTTTCATATTAAATAACAAAGCAAAGATTCTATGTAATGACTACAAAAACTGTGAGTTGTTAGGATTCATGTATAGCCCAAAAATAAATTACTCTAGAGTGTAGGTCTAGATATCTTGAGTCTAAATTACTCTGTCTACTCTCCTCTAGTCTAGACATCTAGACCTAGAATCTAGTACAAGTCCTAGATTAATCTAGATCTATTATAAAAATATAATTCAAAAAATAATATTTATAATCTTTCCTCTCTATTGACTCTCTATATGAGTATATATGCTAAACTTAGACTTATCTAGAAAAAGTCTCTAGTAATAGTTTGGATGGCCAGATACCTATACCATGTTGTTTTCAAGCATATTGAATCCCCTAATCTATATAATATTTAACTTTAAATCTACTTTTTAAAAGGGAGTTTGCTGTCAACTTATGTTTTTTTACATCTATTTACTGAAATGAAGGTCTAAATAAAATGTTAACAGTAATTTCAACTTATTTTTTCTTATCAAATTAATTTACAAAAAATATCTGGTTAACAATTAGATCTATAGTGATCTATTATTACACTTAAAGAGACAAATAAAAATGCAGTTTTTTGGATTATGGGTGATTTCAACCTACCTGATATAAATTGGAAAACACTAACCATAGATAAACACCAAAACCTGAAGGACATAAATGAGCTTTTCATAGAAACTTTACACAACCTAAGTTTAGATCAAATCATTAAAAAGCCAAATAGATTAAACAACACATTAGATCTCTTCTTAACCAACAGATCTGGATTAGTAGTTGATTATGATATTATCCCTGGTTTATCAGACCATGAGATCATAAAAATACACAGTCAGATAAAAGCAGTAGCCAATTCAAAATCCAAAAGAAAAATCTTACTCTGGAATAAATGTAACCTAACTTTCAACAAACATTCTTATTAGAAAAAGACATTAACCAACCAGTCGATGACCTCTGGAATTTCATCAAAAACCATCTTAAAAGCATTATAGAAAATCATATACCAACTAAATACACATCAAACAAAATAAATAAATGCTGGTTTAATAATAGACTAAAGAAGCTTTGTAAACAGAAGGAAAACCTATATAGAAAATTTAAAGAAACTAAGGTAGAAAGAGTTTACAAAAAGTATATAAAAATTAAACACTTAAACCAAAAAGTAAGAAGACAGCTGCAGAGTGAATACATAAACAATGTAATATCTAAAGATAACAACAAAAACCTATGGTCATACATTAAGTCTAACAAAATGGAAACAACAGGCATAGCGCCATTAAAAGATGAACATAACATAATGCATAATGATAATGAAACTAAAGCAAACATCCTAAACAAACACTTTGCATCAGCATTCTCAGCCCCAGGAGACGAAGACATATTACTGAATTTGAACCAAGTAGACAACATAGAAGATATAGTAGTACAAGAAAATGGAATTAAAAAACTATTAATCAACACCAAACCAAATAAAGCGTCTGGACCTGATGGTATTCCAGCTAGATTACTCAAAGAACTAAGCAATGAGCTAGCCCCAGTGTTCAAAATACTCTTTCAGGCTTCACTTAACCAGGGCAGAGTACCAAAGGACTGGAAAGAAGCTAATGTCACCCCCCTATTTAAAAAAGGAGAAAAATCTGACCCAGTAAACTACAGACCAGTATAACTTACCAGCATCACATGTAAAATCCTAGAACACATAATATGTAGCAACATCATAAACCACTTAGACAAACAAAATGTCCTCACACCATACCAACATCGCTTTAGGAAATATAGATCATGTGAAACACAACTAATAGGACTAATTAATGATTTTTCTAAAGGTTTAGATAATAGTGAACAAATAGATGCTATCTTACTAGATTTTTCTAAGGCTTTTGACAAAGTTCACCACCATAGTTTGCTTAAAAAATTAAAATATTTTGGCATTAATGGTCCACTGCATCAGTGGATTAAAGATTTTCTGATAGGGAGAGAACAAACTAATAATAAATGGCTCTAAATCAACACCAATAACAGTAAACTCAGGTGTACCTCAAGGAACAGTCTTGAGTCCACTACTATTTTTAATTTACATAAATGATTTACCAAATTGCATTACTTCAGGAACAAAAGTCAGATTATTTGCAGACGATTGCATAATATATAGAACAACAAAAACAACACAAGACACAGATATTTTACAAAGAGAATTAGATGAATTACAGAAATGGGAATCAAATTGAAGCATGTCTTTCCACCCAGAAAAATGTCAGTTGTTAAGAGTAACAAAAAAACTAAAACAAATTAATTCCACTTATCTTATTCATGGCAAACCAGTAACACAGACTAAAAACGCAAAATACCTAGGTGTTATAATAAATAAAAAACTGTCATGGAATCCACATATTGATGAAACTATAAAAAAATCAAACAAAGCATTAGGGTTTATTAAAAGAAATTTCTATAAATCAAATAAGAACATATAACTAAAATGTTATTTAACCTTGGTTAGGCCAATAATAGAATATGCATCCTCCGTTTGGGACCCCTCAACTCAAGAAAACATTAAGAAACTGGAACAGACACAAAATAAAGCAGTGAGATTCATAACAAATGAATATTCACATTTTACTAGAGTAACACCATTAGTAAAATCACTAAATTTAGAAAGCCTTCAGGACAGAAGACTCAAAAGTAAAGTAGCAATTATACATAAAACACTGAACCATAATCTTCAAATACAAAAACAAAATTTAATAAAATACTCTGAAAGACACAATGATAAAGGCACATTCGTTGTCCCCTATGCTAGGACAAATTTGTACAAATACTCCTTCTTCCCTAGTGCTATTAGAGCATGGAATGGGTTGCCTGAGCTAGCCAGGAAAACCAGTGACTTGGCAGAATTTAAGTCATTGGTTAATATGCATGACTAAATGCATGACGCGTAGGACGTAATCATCTTCTTTTTTGAAATAACATCTGTATTATATAAGATAAGATATTAAGTCACCAAGCAAAGCGAAATATTGATAAAATAAAATAAAAATATGCATGCATATCTACATGTTTAATTATGTTTCTTTTAAATAAATTTACGCTATATGACTTAGAGATCTATAAAGAGCAATGAAGTAATACGGGACTCGTTTTACTACTATAGGAAATAAAACATTTTATTTTAGAAGGGTAGCAGTTTTTTAATACTTTTGTTTTTATCTGTTGATCACGACTACAGAATGAGCTGAATTCATTATTATTCGTTGGGACACCCCCTTTTAAATTTTATTTTACAGCTAACGGTATAAATGTGATTGGAATGTCTTTCTAAAGTTGTTTGGAAGCTTTTTTTGATATGCCCATCAGCTTACGATCAAACAGGCTCATAATATAGCCCTCATCCCTTATATGGGTATGAATTGCTGGGGGAGGTTAGAACAACAGCTTTACATACATGGTTACCGAGAATCTAAAAAAACTGCCATCTGCTTTGCCTTTGGAAAAACAGAACAAAATTACCAGAGCTTATCTAAAATCTGACATGCGCAGTCCAGAATGGTCAATTTTTGCTCCAAAAATAAAAACAAATGAATTACAAACAAAAAAAGTGACGCGTTCAAGGAAGGAGAATTTGATGAAGTGTTCAAAATACAAGATTAATAAGAACCTTCTCTTAAAGAGAAACCTGATTTTGTAATCTACATCAAACTACATGAAAAACTAATACCAAAGTCTAGATCTATATCTATAATTAAATAATCTTAGACTCTAGATTACTAGAGTCTAGACATATTTCTAGACTACAGTTTATCGAACAAGTTAAGGTCAGTCGCTGACATTTTTTATGTTTGAATTTGTGTATCTTCGTAAAACTTAGACCTAGAAAAAAACTGACTGTATCTATGAATTCCTCATCCATTTTTCTTAAAAAGTAGACATGTTTTATTCTATTACTACTAATAGTTAAACTTATATTTGATGTTAAAGTGGGTTAGGTCGATGCTTTCAAAAGCTTAAATTATCTAACATCGCTTTACCGATATCTTATCTTATCGAACATATTAAGAAACTATCGAACACACTAGAAGTATGGTGCTTTAAAAGTGTTATAATCTTAAAATTTTGTGAAAAGTATGGCGTTTCAAAAGTGTTATTATCTATTTTTTTTATTTATATGATTTTCTTTTAACGCCATGTCAAGACACAGATTTTAGCCATTTTCACATGCTCCACATTGAAGGAATCTATCACTGATCAGCTATGCTTAGAAACTGATGGTGCTAAGCCCAGTAACGCATTACCGACACATTAACGTACCAGTACTTATTTAGGTCTAAGCTATTTTGAGATATAAGGCCATTAATAAATCCAGATATTATTTATTTGGGGGACAGCCTAATAAGCTTTGGTAGCCAATAGATAATCCCACCCTCCCCAAGTCATTGCAGGACACAACAGTTTACTTGGTTGACCTAAAAACATAACATACGGTACCCAGCTCTACGTAACTAGCCGCCGATCTAGTACGATCAGTGTATGTAACAGCCCAAAAGTCAGTGCTAGATATTTTTCGATAGGGTCGTGGGAGGGGCTGAAAAGCTATGGTAGCTTGTGAGCTGTGTTACCTATAGATGTAGATAGTGTTTGTGACCTAATTAGCGGCTTGACGGTAGGTACTTGACTGATGGCTCCCCCCCCTTTCCCCTCAACATTGTTCTTACTACAACTTAAGCAATGTTTTGGGACTGTGTTGATGGCCTGGTTTACACCTGTGTGTTACGCTATCACTGACCATTTTTTGTTGTTGTTGTGTGTTAGTCTGGTGGCTGCGTTTAGATTGAGTCTTGAAATTTACGTTGTTACTTTGCCCTGAAAAAGTGTGAATGTTGGAGAGTGGAATTGTGTAAGAAGAAAGCGAGGGTAAGGGAGTGTAGGCAGAATAAGAGAGTGGTTAAATGTGTTTTGTGATGTTTCAAAGGAGTGTCTTTGTACCGCATTATGAGCTTTATCATACTGTTACGAATCTCACTATCCAGGCTCTCTGCAAACTGCACCATACACCACCAACTTAAAGAACTTGTCAACTCAGGGCTCCAGAGTAATGTAACACTTTAATAGTTGAATAAATAACAGCCAATACTGTACAATTGGCAACACGTGCACTGTACAAATATCTCTTCAATAACACCATACCGCCGTATCAATTCTTGCACTGGCCTCTCCGTCTCGTTCCGGGCTTGCACTGAGTTCAACAGTTCAGGACTGACTTCACACACTGGGCTCGTTGTGTCGGACTTGATCACAGACCAAGATCAAGACGCAGTCGTCTCAACTGTACTTTACAGTACTCTGCAATGAACAGTCGTAATGCTCCGTACAGAACCACACCGTTGAACTGTGCTGTAGTCGACCGTGTTCTGAACCCCTGCTGTGAACTGCCTTGACTGGACACCTCCGCTCTTTATATAGGGCCCCTACTGGCCTTCTAGAACCGGACGGAACATCGCTCGACGTTTCTAGCTTCATCACATGACTACATTCCTCGTGACGTTCCTGAGCTCTGTTCATGACGGCGATCCTTCCCGAACCGTCCTGTTGACACTCGACTCTGCTGACCATCGTAACTCGTCACGGTTGACCACTCGTCTAGCGCTGGCCTGGGGTGATTTGCGTCGGCTGACTACACTCACACCACTACCCCCATCTGTGCCACTACCAGGTTTATAACAATACTTTATGGCAAAAAAAATATAATAAAAAAAAATCTATATAATTTTATAGACCTGGCGCCACACGTCTAGATCGAGAAGCACAACTGACTCTATGTATTTGAGGCTGATGTCACATTCTAATGGTCGATCAATTATTGATGATCTCTGGATACAGTGTCTTGAATATCTATATTCTATACCACCCCCTTTGCCCTTTCGTTTAATTAATATCTTTTCACATCAAGCACATGTGCTAGGTATCGGTTTATAACACATAATTCAGAAGTTAATAGAATGGGGCATCTGAAAAAAAAAACACAGCTGAATACATTCCACTCCTTTTATGTGCGTGTTACCACTATAATGCAATTAGCATCAAGCTATATGTGTCATAAAATCAAGCTTTTAAAATGGGTACAATTAGTGCATATCGATGTAAATCTATTTACTTAAAAAAAATATAGCACATTTACGGTAAACCACAAATAGCTGATCTGATACAAATTGTAACATATGAGTAATTTATATCTGTACTTTGCATTACATTATTTAAAAAAATAACAATTAAAAAATATATAATTTAAATATTTTGTCTTCTTTGGGTTATATCCCTTTGATGTTTATTTCAACATTAAAATGGTGTTCGATATTTTACGAAGCTGAGATTGCTGATATAAAAACAGCTACTATCGAACACCCCCTTTTTAAACCTCAATTTTCATGTTTAGGTAGCAAAGGACACTTTAAAAAAAATAGTTGCAAGTGCAAATATTTCTCAGCCTAATTAGAAGCGTATTAATTACTATTATAATAGGTTTTGTTCAAATTAAGCATCGTTGGCATTAAAAAATACCCTTAACCCGAGACTCACTTCACTCTTCTTAAGAAGTCAAAACAAGTGAAATTTTTATACCAATATTACCAATCCTTTACCAATGCACTTTGAATATAAGTAAAAAATTATCCTCAGGTGAAAATGAAACTAAATATAACTTAACTATAAAGAAATGGACGATGCACAATAGGAATGGACTAGTTTCGTCATAATCATCGAAATATAGGAGAATTTTAAAAAATACAATGGGGTGTTCGATAAGTACCTTAAAACGAAGGTGTTCGATAGATGTAAGTATTGTAAGTTACTCTAGATTAACTAGATGTAATATCTAGATGATAGATCTATCTAATCTATATAGATCCGTAGCCATAGCTCTAGACTAGACTGTAAGTGTTAGTCTAGAATAGTCTAGATCTATTTTAAGGCTAAGTATCGAAGTATTCAGTATGCACAATAGGAATGGACTAGTTCGTCATAATCATCGAAATATAAGAGAATTTTTTAAAATACAATGGGGTGTTCGATAAGTACCTTAAAACGAAGGTGTTCGATAGATGTAAGTTACTCTAGACATAATATCTAGATAGATGATAGATCTATCTAATCTATATAGATCCGTAGCCATAGCTCTAGACTAGACTGTAAGTGATAGTCTAGATCTATTCTAAGTCTAAGTATTCAGTATTGTAATTGTTAAGTTAATCATGTTATTGTTAATGTTAGTATTGTAACTGTTACATGTGCTTGTCTTTTAGTTTTACCTTCAACCTCATCATTTATGAATGTTGCTATGACTATTAGAAGATTAAGCAGAAATACTAGTATATCCATGATCTTAGAGACGTTTCATAATTAGCATACAGGTACAAGAAGAGAATCTCAGAACATGTCTTTCTGTATACGAATCTACTATAGATCTAGATTTAGATAGATACATTAGATTTAGATAGAATAAATACAATCGGTCATCAATCATAAACCGGTAGTAATTGCGCCAGAGCCAAAGTACTATTTTTATATTTAATCTAGATATAGATCTTTACATTTCCTAAGACTTTAAGTTTAAAAATAAACGTTAGGCATGATAGTTTCAATATTTGTAAGATTCTTTTTATATACAGAGAAAATTAATTATACTAATCTTAAAAGTAAAGAATGATATATAGATCTATAACAGATTTATATTTGATCTAAGCGTATGAATTTATGTTTCCAAATACTCAGAAATTGGTCACTAGCCTAGATGTAAATCCTCTGGAGCTGAATCAGATTCTGCGCTTAATCATTTTAATGGTGAGCTGATGGTATTGAAAACTGGTTCTTGACGTCTTAAAATTTGCTTTTATAAATTGCACAGTTAAGAAATCTAAATTGGTGTTGTACTTTTAATGATTTCACTAGAAATAGTTTCACCTTTCAGCAAAGGATAATGACAAAACTGTTTTCTTTTGCTTGCTTGTAGAAATGGAAAGACTTGTTTGAAAAGGTTTAAAATGCATTTACATTTCATATGCAAAAAAAAACAACAACAACATCGCGCAATAGCAACCACGAAACACATGAAATCTGTCTTCCACTCTTCATTGTAAATATGGGTAACAAAGTCACAGTCAATGTCCTTCAAGTAGCATAACTATTTCACCTTGAGATTTTATATTATTCTCATATGCCTTGCCCATGCTAAGATAGCGGATACATTTGATTTTGTTCCTAAACCCATGCTAAGATAGCGGATACATTGTATTTTGTTCCTAAATAGAAAATACATGTGGTTAGTACCCCTAGCTCTAATAAGATTGATTACTATATCATTTTATCAATAATATGTTGAAATTTTATGCAGCTTTGTGCAAACTTTCCTGTTTAGAGTTTATGGTTGGGATATTTGTATATAAAACAAACTATTTTTCTCTATCAAAGATCGAGCTTTATCAGTTGTTACACTTGCCATCTTGTTTCAAGCCTACTCAACATTCAACACAGTTCATAATAGCATTGAATAAATACTGATCAGAGATTGTGTTTTGAATTGAGTATATTGATGTAAAGCAAAAAGAAAATCTTAGTTTACTTTTTATAATGAGACAGTTCCAATCTTTTATATAGATATTATTTTTAATATATTTGCTTTTTATTCTGTATATACTGTGGGCACACCAGATTTCTGTGGGAAGCGTGGTCGAGAGGCTAAGGGCTTGTCTTGGCTACCTAGAAGGGGGCTCGAGGTTCGACAGAGTTGTGTTTACTAAAGGCAGCACGGAAAACCAACTCCTAGAAACCCCTTAATGGTCCACAAATGAGATTGGACCAAAGCTCTTTGATCAAGCTATAAGCATGAAAGTAGCCCTATATAAAAGCTACAATAATAAAGGTGTCGTCGGGCGGTATAAAACACTCCGGCGGGCCGCATGTGGCCGTAATTTGCCCACCCCTGAACTACGGCAACCAAAATGCTAGTCTAATGCCTGCACTCTTCTTGATGGTAGTGAGAGCTGGGCAACATACATGTGTCAAGAACATAGATTAAATAGCTTTCACTTACGCTGCCATTGAGGGCATCTCCGGGAGGGATAATGTCTCCAATCAGGACAAATGCACAGCATCTATGCTCTTCTGACACAGATAAGACTACTTCTCTTCGGACATGTCACCCGCATGCTAAATGGAAGAATCCCTAAATACACCATATATACTGAACTTGCGGAGGGAGTCAGACCAAGTCTAATCTACATAGATGTCTGCAAGCGAGATATGAGAACCACAGGCATCAATGAAAGTATGTGTGAAGAGATATATGTGCGTGCTGGAACGAATCTCGCCGAGAGCAGAAGAAACGAAGCTGCCTCAGTCAAGAGAAAGAAAAAGAAAGCTGTCCTATCAGCTAACCCTAAAACAGATGCATGATTAAACAGTGGCAAGATCTGCAGCTCCAGAATTGGCTTGATCAGTCACACCAGATTATGCCCCTTCTTAAGACGAATCCAAAACCAGTGATTCATCTGGGTGCATCTATTGTCTTCTGAGAAAAAAGGTGCCATATATATTTCAGAAATTATTTTGCTAAGGCTACATTTTTATCTTTTATTTTGCTCCTAAACATAAAAAGGTTGGAAACAGTAAACATATATCAAGTAAGGCCCTTGCTATAGATCTTCAGATCTCCATATATATTATTGTTTGTATCAAAATCATATTATATAAATTTATGATAGTGTGGGCAGAAAAAGCAGTTGTAGGGGAAGAGATCTTACACACACACACACACAAACAAGTTAAACTTTACCTACTTTATGGCCATTTCTGGTGTAACATTGATAATTTTCATTGATTATTTTTAAATATAAGCTACAACTAATTAATTATGAAAACGTTTCGCAGTTTTGAATGTAAAAAATTGTTTCTTTATGCAGGCATGTTCATTTGCTTTAACTTCGTTTTGTTTTCAATAAATTTGAAAGATTAATACCGGTAACTGAAAGCAATTGACAGTTCTTGTTAAAGTCCAAAAGAGCTGAGCCGAAGGCTCTTCGAGCTCTAAGTTTGAAAAAAAAAACTGCTTGGTCGTCCAGCCGAAACAGTAAAAAAAAACAACAACCTGTGTGAACGCACAGTTCTGTTTGAGAGCGACCCAAGTCAATGCCTATGTAAAACATTGCTGTTTCCAATGCCTTTGGCACCCCGACACATGATTCGCCGTTCATGGCCGAAGGCCGAGGACATCGGGAGCCTCCGTCATTTTCCTTCGTTATACCAAGCTAGCCGTGGGGGACTCGCCATTGATGTAACGGTCCTTTGAGGAACGGCGCATGGATGTGGGACGTGGTCGTGGGGGCTTTTTTACAACCCCGCCCGTGCAAGGGGTAAACTCTCGTCCACCCATGGGCATCCCCACGGGGGTTATGTTTCGCCATTCATTTCGCCTAGCTACCCCCTCAAGTAGCCGTTTCCACCCAGGTGCCACGATGAGGCAGAACAGCATACCTGGGATTTTCAGTTCTTCATATGTAAATCGGACAGTCGCGACCTCAATTGTTTTCGAATATTTTCATGGATGAAAATGTTTGCTCGAATCTGTATGTTGATCCGAATAGACAGGCATAACTTTTGTTACTGTTCAAGTACTTCTATCATTGGCGGTGCTTCATCAGTACAGACACTTAAGAGTTTAGGCTACTAAATTAAATTGATAATTTTCCAAAAATGACTCAGTTTTGTAAAATATGTTGTGTTCTCTTTTATTTCTTTTATCAAGGTCAAAATAAGGCTTTCAAAAATATTTAAATTATTATCAATTCCTCTAATAAAATGTTAAACTGGGGAACATCGCTAATATCAGCAGATTCTTTCAAGGAAAATGAAAAAATAGCATGCTCAGCAGCCTACAATGCCCTACATCAGGCATGTCAAACTCATTAAGGTGTATGGGCCACATAAAAAACTCATATGACCTGAGGGGTCGCAGCAAAAAAAAAATCAGTTGCAAAACAGCCTACTAGTTTTTTTTTGTTTTTTTGTGTGTAAAATTAGAAATAATGCAATACAATAATTAATGACATACCTGTCCCTTAGCTAAATTTGTAGTAATATTGGCTAATTAAAAAATACTTTGATTACGCATTATTTTCTTTGTCCTGATGCTTGACATCTTTTCTGGGATACCATTTTATTAATGTCAGGTTGAAATTTGTTTGCCACTGTCACTTTCATCACAGATGACAAAATTTTGATCAGATAATCTCGAACGGTGAGGTGTTTTTGTAGCTTTTATTATGGAAAAGAGCTGCTAACATAGACCAGTGCATGCAAACATAGCTAGAATTCTGGCTGCAAATTTCCACAATTCAACATACCGTTCAGGGTAAATAACTGTACAATTTTGGCACAGCCATTTCAATAAACTTCGATTTCAACTAAAAATCTAAATGCTATTATATCAGCTCTAGTTGCACATTTCCAGCAGCATTTTCAGAATCAAATGACAATGGAGATACAAAACACGAAAATTCTTGCACTTATGTATCGAAGTCACGAAAACGGTCATTGAAAGCATCTACTAACGATTCCAGGTGTAGGACTTATTTACCAAATGTCGCAACTGTATTTAATCTTTATAGTTACTGACACGAAAAAGATTTTCACTTCATATTTGGTTTATCCACAGTCCTAATTTTGCTTGAAAGCATTTTACATGATTACACGCACTTGTGACAATTTGTCTTTACTTTGAAGTTTCAAATTCAAGTCTTGCAGGTGACCAGTGGGATCAACTGCTAATGCCAAATCCTGAACAAATTCGTCAGTTTGGAAATGTTCAACAGGTTCAACTTTCATGTTCAGAGCAATGCTATTTTCTCACGCAGTGCAAACAATCTCTTCAATATTATATGTCATGAGAGCCAGCGGACTTTTGTGTAGTAGGGAACACAATCAAATTTATGTCCAATGTCATCCAGAAACATAAAAAATTGGCGAGCATTAAAACCACGGGTAGGAATAAAATTAAGAAGCGACCTAAAACGGTATTATGACATGACATGTAATGTTGAAACTGTAATTGATGTGCGCAGAATGTTTCTTGGTTAATGATGCACTGAAAATAAGCAAATTTAAAATTAAGATCAGTCTCTCTAATTTTTGCAAATAACTTTGCATCAAAATCATTTCATTTCTTGTTAGACTAGATAGCTTTATCAAAGATAAATTGTACTGCATTATCACCTGTCATTTCTCAAAAACGTCATCGCTTGTTGTGGTGTTATGAACTCAAGTAGTTCCTCGTGTATGTCAAAATTCCTGTCACATGTCCTTATGAATATAACCAACTGTGCTACACCCTTTACATCAGTTGATCCATAGAGAGCCAATGAAAATAATTCAAAATCAGACTGACTGACATGTCATTTATTCTATCTGCCACAGTGTCACTAGCATGGGCGTAACCAGGATTTTTTTCGGGGGGGGGGGGGGTTGGGGGGAATTTTTTATCCCCCGCCCCCCCCCTCCCCCGCGAAAAAAAATATTTATATGTATGTGTGTGTATATAATCTTTATTACATTCTGACCCATCATTCTTTCGGAAGACGCTTGTTGTGCCCTAGAATAGGTTCTTCATGGAGTTTGTGGGAAATTGCCAGAAATGGGGTCTGGGGGAGCGCCGCCGCCATGCACTATTTCTGATTGAAAGCCAACAAAAGGCATATTCTGAGGTATCTACAGTGCATTTTAATGCTATTAAAAAGTTTTATTTCAAAAACGTAATGTGCTATTCTTACTGACTTAGATCCTCCCGCGCCGTTCGGCGCATTTGCCGTCAATCTGTTTCCACAAAATTCTGTCACTGGTAATATCTGAAGCCTCTTCCCACCTGCTCTGAGGACCTCCATGAATGTGTGGCGCCAAGTTGTACTAGGATGTCATCGCAACTCTTCTAATGTGTAATTCATTTTGTTGGAGAACATGTCCCGCTAATCCCATGTGACGCTCTATCACAATCTTACTAACGGGTCGACCCCCAGTTCGGCATAGAATTTCCATTATTTAGACCCGATGTCCATCACTGACTCCTAAAATCTGTCTTAGCCATCTTTGTTGAGTCACATTTAGTGTTTTTCAATTTCGGCAGATGACTATTCACTGCACTTAATTAATTGAGCCCGCAACTGGTAGAAATATGTAACCTCTCTTGAATACGCTCTTAGAATTAAGTGATTATTGTTTGCTTTAGATTTTTTATCGAAAGGGAAGTTTTATCGTCAAAATCATCTGTTGGGGGTTTTAAACTAAAAAATCTCTGGAGTTATGTTGTTTTTTTAAATTCAAAACCCCATTTAGCTACGGTCATAGAATTTAGTAACTAGTTTGCTTTAGAATAATATTGAAGATAGAGGTTTTCCACATCAAAACGTTCTGTAGGGGGATTTTAAACTCAAAACCATCTTTTTTTTTTATACCGGGTATTGAAGAAGTATTTTTTAGCTTCAAACCCTTCTGAAGAGGGGGTGGGGGTTAACTCAAAACCCCTTTGGCTACGCTCATAGAATTTTGAGTGAGTAATTTTCTTTTTTTTTCATATTGAAGAGGGGGTTTATCATAAATTTTGGAGAGTTTAAAAATCAAAATCTTCCTTAAATGTGCTCGTGAAATTTGGGGGATTGTCGCTTGCATTTTTTTGTTTTGTTTTATAGAAGAGGGGAATTTAAATGCGAAAACCACTGGAAGGGGGGTTTTAAACTCGAATCCCACTGGTAGGGGGTTTTAAACTCAAAACCTCCTTTGCTGTGCAAGTGATAGTTGAGTATTAAAATCTCACCTAAAAAAAAATATCAAAGCAAAAATTCAGTCGATATATACCGATCCCCCCCCCCCCCTGCGGGGAGGGGGATTTCATTTCGGGGGGGGGCGGGGTTTGAACCCCAAGAACCCCCCCACCTGGCTACGCCCATGGTCACTAGTTAACGCTATTTCTTTGAATGCTTTCACCTTTTCTGGATAAATTGCTTCGGCACTAACGACACACTCCTTCATAAAATCACATTTATTAAATGATTTGCAATGGCTTACAATGAAGTTTGACAAAATGTAGCTTGCTTTCACTGCAGACTCACCCTCGTTGTTCAGTTTAATAAAAAAAAATTGTCAATTGAAGTAGCTTGTCATCTCTTGTTTTCCAGCGTAATAGTATAACATTATTTTTATAACTTTTTAGGTGGCCAAGCGGGCCGCATGCAAGGTGACATTTGTTCCTGAACTAATGCAATTTGTTTTTCCAAGGCTTTTGACAAAGTTCACCACCATAGTTTGCTTAAAAAATTAAAATATTTCGGCATTAATGGTCCACTGCATCAGTGGATTAAAGATTTTCTGATAGGGAGAGAACAAACTGTAATAATAAATGGCTCTAAATCAACACCAATAACAGTAAACTCAGGTGTACCTCAAGGAACAGTCTTGGGTCCACTACTATTTTTAATTTACATAAATGATTTACCAAATTGCATTAGTTCAGGAACAAAAGTCAGATTATTTGCAGACGATTGCATAATATATAGAACAATAAAAACAAAACAAGACACAGATATTTTACAAAGAGAATTAGATGAATTACAGAAATGGGAATCAAATTGGAGCATGTCTTTCCACCCAGAAAAATGTCAATTGTTAAGAGTAACAAAAAAACTAAAACAAATTAATTCCACTTATCTTATTCATGGCAAACCAGTGACACAGACTAAAAACTCAAAATACCTAGGTGTTATAATAATGAAAAACTGTCATGGAATCCACATATTGATGAAACTATAAAAAAAATCCAACAAAGCATTAGGGTTTATTAAAAGAAATTTCTATAAATCAAATAAGAACATAAAACTAAAATGTTATTTAACCTTGGTTAGGCCAATAATAGAATATGCATCCACCGTGTGGGACCCCTCAACTCAAGAAAACATTAAGAAACTGGAACAGACACAAAATAGAGCAGTGAGATTCATAACAAATGAATATTCACATTTGACTAGAGTAACACCATTAGTAAAATCACTAAATTTAGAAAGCCTTCAGGACAGAAGACTCAAAAGTAAAGTAGCTATTATACATAAAACACTGAATCATAATCTTCAAATACAAAAACAAAATTTAATAAAATACTCTGAAAGACACAAAAATAAAGGCACATTCGTTGTCCCCTATGCTAGGACAAATTTGTACAAATACTCCTTCTTCCCTAGTGCTATTAGAGCATGGAATGGGTTGCCTGAGCTAGCCAGAAAAACCAGTGACTTGGCAGAATTTAAGTCATTGGTTAATATGCATGACTAAATGCATGACGCGTAGGACGTAATCATCTTCTTTTTTGAAGTAACGTCTGTATTATATAAGAAGAAGAGGATCACAGTAGGGCCTATGCAGTGTAACTTTTTTTCTTTCTTCTTATATTATATCAGGGTGTAGTGCGCCACTTGTGATCATGCAATGCGCCACTTTTGGTATATGCAACCAAAGGTTGGCAACCCAGTTCCACGACAATTCGTTCACACGACTATTCCTGTTTGTCTCCATTGAGATAATGTTTCGACAATCCTAGATCTAAATAATTCAAGCCTGGTGATTTTAATCATGTTATGATTTCACACTGTTCAGCTAAATAGATTGCTTATAAGGCATACATAGATTTTTCTTGGTCTAAATGGACCTCATTCACCAATCGTAAACAAACAAAATTTAGCCACTTGATTCTATATATCTTCTATACAAATTATGTAATCCATAGTGGCTGTCACGTGATGCGTATTTTTCATTGTTTTATCAATATTATGACGTGGCTTAATGTGTAAATGTGTTTATTTACTATTGGTGAATGAGGTCGATTCCGGATTTTAAAAATTGCAAAATAATAATTATGAGACGAGAGTGCTCTTATTTATGATATTAAAGGGGTATTACTATTGTTAGATTTTCTCTCTCCTAATCAGGCGTTCTGTAAACAACTGATCAACACACAACACATCAAGAACTTGATAAAAGAGTGATAACAAGGAGTCCCAAATAATCTGGTACTTTAATGAATAGATAACAGCCAATATTAGACAATTGGCAACACATCAAGAACTAAAAATGCTAGTGTACATCACCGTACTAAACTCTACTGTCTCTATCTCTTCCTGGACTCGTACATAACACTTGGGGACTCCGCTAGGACCGACTTCATGTTCGACTAACAGCCCCTGTCTCCTCGCTGTCCTGTCTTGAACTGCCTTGCCTTACACACTCTGTCTCTGGTCCACGCAGGCTTTCGATCACTTGACCATAACACGGGTCATCTTGCGTGTAATAGCAGTACTGTCCTTTGTCTATCGACATTCGTTGACCTGAGTGATTTGCCTGAGTTCACGTGTGTCAGCTGAACCTACAGTTAACCCTATAGCGCTGCCAATAGGGTTATAACACTGCCCCTTCTCAGATTAGTCCGTCCCGGAGAAAATCTATCTCACGACATGGGCTGTGGAGGTGGATCGATGCCATATTGCCATCTCGTTGGAGCCATCTGCGTTGTAGTCTGCGTGTGTCTCTTTCTCCTTCTGCTCCAGTTGATCTTCCTTTGGTTAAGAGGGCGTCGTTTTTTGTTGTCTGACCTTTCTCTCAGTCACCACCGACGTCAGCCACATGCCAAGAAACGAGGCAGTGGATGTCAGGGCGGTGGTCATCAAAACCGCTGGTCCAACACGTTGCTTCAACAGACTCTTTCTGTAAATACTTTGCAATTGAGCCAGAGGCCCCCAGGAAGTCAGGTTATCTAACAGGTCACCAAACACAGCAGCATCTGGAAGACATGCCTGTAGAGCACGTGGGTAACGTTCAATATGCAAATGTTTATCAACTGCTACATCAGGTTTCACTGGGTCCTCCTGACCACCTTCAGGGCTTCTCTCTCTGGTCATGGCATCTGAACCAGCGTCTGTTAGGTCCAGACCATGTTGGTAAGTCTTCCGGTACTTGCACTCTCCCTGCAAAGTTCCGTCAGCACAAATCTCGTAGAAGGCCTGGGTGAAGCAGCACAAATCTCGTAGAAGGCCTGGGTGTTTGCAGCACAAATCTCGTAGAAGGCCTGGGTGTAGGCAGCAGAAATCACGTAGAAGGCCTGGGTGTAGGCAGCACAAATCTCGTAGAAGGCCTGGGTGTAGGCAGCAGAAATCACGTAGAAGGCCTGGGTGTAGGCAACACAAATCTCGTAGAAGGCCTGGGTGTAGGCAGCACAAATCTCGTAGAAGGCCTGTGTGTAGGCAGCACAAATCACGTTGACATAATCAGGTCTGTGCACAGCGTTGTGATATTCGCAGCGATCGTCAGGCTTCTTGTCCTGAGAGCCAAGCGCGCACAACTCGTTATCACAGTCACGGACACAACTCGTTATCACAGTCACGGACAGCGCTGAGTAACGGATCGCTTGTTCTTCTCGACATGGTAGTTATTAGTTCATCTGTCTTGCTCAGCTTGGTACCCATCGATTCATCTGTCTTGCTAAGCATGGTACCCATCGATTTATCTGTCTTGCTCAGCATGGTACCTGCACTAATGTCTTTAATCATAGCACATATCTCTTGTTTGAACTCGTTTATGAGCTCTACAATATATGGTTTGAGTTCAAACAGGTACGTGTTCGGATCTTCCTCCTCATCCACCAGGGCTTGATGGAGATGTTCTTTAAGAGTTTCGCTGTTTCTTTCGTAGTACTTTAGTCTTCGCCATTTCAGCTCTTGTTTCAGTTCTTTCAGATTCAGTTCATCTAGCAGTTTTACAGAAGCCATAGCAAATCCCACTTCAAGACACCAGTGTTAAGATCTTCTCTTTCCTAATCAGGCGTTCTGTTAACAACTGCTAAACACACAACACACCAACAACTTGACAAGAAAGAGTCCCAAATAATCTAGTACTTTAATGAATAGATAACAGCCAATACTAGACAATTGGCACACATCAAAAACTAAAAATGCTACACTGTGGGCCTACATCACCGTACTAAACTAAACTGTCTCTATTGGACTCGTACATAACACTTGAGGACTCCGCCAGGACCGACTTCAAGGCCGACTAACAGTCCCGTCTCCTCGCTGCCCTGTCTTGACCTGTCCTACACACTCCGTCTCTGGTCCACGCAGGCTTTCGATCACATGACCATAACACGGGTCATATTTGGGTGTAATAACATTACTGTCCATCGACCTGAGTGACTCATCAGAATTCACATATCACGCCGCCAATAGGGTTATAACACTATTATATGTTACATAGGCTTGGTTTAAAAACAAAACAAAACTAGAGTTCCTATAACTTCCAAAATAACACCTTGTTTCAGCTCAGTTGAGTCACTAGGGCCAGTGTCACGATGCGGTAAGCTCATATGGTGTCCTTCCCCCCAACCCCAAAGAAAAAAAATCTCCCCCTTAAAAAGAACAAAACAACTATTGTTTTCAGTATAAGAATAACGATTGAGATGCGTTCTAAATCCAAATATTTTTTTCAAGTCGCCTTTTTCCAACCTTAACTCAATCTGATATTTTTCTAGTTAAATAAATTTGGGACTATAACTCACAATTTATGCTTGAATTCTAAAAATGCAACGATAGTATCATCGAAAAGGAGAGAAAGCGTTAATAAGGTCTCCACATAGACCACATGCCTGCACATATACCCCCCCCCCCCTAAAAAAGTCGAATACCAATAAAAACACTATGCATCTTTTCAATAAGCTCCCTAGTTCTAGAGAATATCTATGAGCCAGAATAACATGTAAGTTATCCATTTAATGCTTAATTAATTTAACAATCTGAACAACTACTAAGCTCATAAAACAAATTATCCTCTAAAAAGAACTACTAAGTTTACCGGGGTACCTTATAAACAAGAAAAACATTTTAAAAAATACTTTTTGAAAAAAAAAAGCTTATTATATTAAGAGTAGTTCTATGAATTAGTTTGGATCAGTCATGTATTTAAATTTGTATTACCTAGATATAGACCAGTGTTTATCTTATCTTATATAATACAGACGTTACTTCAAAAAAGAAAATGATTACGTCCTACGCGTCATGCGTTTAGTCATGCATATTAACCAATGACTTAAATTCTGCCAAGTCACTGGTTTTTCTGGCTAGCTCAGGCAACCCATTCCATGCTCTAATAGCACTAGGGAAGAAGGAGTATTTGTACAAATTTGTCCTAGCATATGGGACAACGAATGTGCCTTTATTTTTGTGTCTTTCAGAGTATTTTATTAAGTTTTGTTTTTGTATTTGAAGATTATGATTCAGTGTTTTATGTATAATTGCTACTTTACTTTTGAGTCTTCTGTCCTGAAGGCTTTCTAAATTTAGTGATTTTACTAATGGTGTTACTCTAGTCAAATGTGAATATTCGTTTGTTATGAATCTCACTGCTCTATTTTGTGTCTGTTCCAGTTTCTTAATGTTTTCTTGAGTTGAGGGGTCCCAAACGATGGATGCATATTCTATTATTGGCCTAACCAAGGTTAAATAACATTTTAGTTTTATGTTCTTATTTGATTTATAGAAATTTCTTTTAATAAACCCTAATGCTTTGTTGGATTTTTTTTATAGTTTCATCAATATGTGGATTCCATGACAGTTTTTCATTATTATAACACCTAGGTATTTTGAGTTTTTAGTCTGTGTCACTGGTTTGCCATGAATAAGATAAGTGGAATTAATTTGTTTTAGTTTTTTTGTTACTCTTAACAATTGACATTTTTCTGGGTGGAAAGACATGCTCCAATTTGATTCCCATTTCTGTAATTCATCTAATTCTCTTTGTAAAATATCTGTGTCTTGTTTTGTTTTTATTGTTCTATATATTATGCAATCATCTGACTTTTGTTCCTGAACTAATGCAATTTGGTAAATCATTTATGTAAATTAAAAATAGTAGTGGACCCAAGACTGTTCCTTGAGGTACACCTGAGTTTACTGTTATTGGTGTTGATTTAGAGCCATTTATTATTACAGTTTGTTCTCTCCCTATCAGAAAATCTTTAATCCACTGATGCAGTGGACCATTAATGCCGAAATATTTTAATTTTTTAAGCAAACTATGGTGGTGAACTTTGTCAAAAGCCTTGGAAAAATCTAGTAAAATATCATCTATTTGTTCACTATTATCTAAATCTTTTGAAAAATCGTCAATTAGTCCTATTAGTTGTGTTTCACATGATCTATATTTCCTAAAGCCATGTTGGTATGGGGTGATAACATTATGTTTGTCTAAGTGGTTTATGATGTTGCTACATATTATGTGTTCTAGGATTTTACATGTGATGCTGGTAAGTGATACTGGTCTGTAGTTTCCTGGATCAGATTTTTCTCCTTTTTTAAATAGGGGGGTGACATTAGCTTCTTTCCAGTCCTTTGGTACTCTGCCCTGGTTAAGCGATGCCTAAGGAGTATTTTGAACACTGGGGCTAGCTCATTGCTTAATTCTTTGAGTAATCTAGCTGGAATACCATCAGGTCCAGATGCTTTATTTGGTTTGGTGTTGGATAATAGTTTTTGAATTCCATTTTCTTGTACTACTAAATCTTCTATGTTGTCTACTTGGTTCAAATTAAGAAATATGTCTTTGTCTCCTGGGGCTGAGAATGCCGATGCAAAGTATTTGTTTAGGATATTTGCTTTAGTTTCATTGTCATTATATATTATGTTATGTTCATCTTTTAATGCCGATATGCCTGTTGTTTCCATTTTGTTAGACTTAATGTATGACCATAGGTTTTTGTTGTTATCTTTAGATATTACATTGTTTATGTATTCACTCTGCAGCTGTCTGCTTACTTTTTGGGTTAGGTGTTTAATTTTTATATACTTTTTGTGAACTCTTTCTGCAGTGGTTTCTTTAAATTTTCTATATAGGTTTTCCTTCTGTTTACAAAGCTTCTTTAGTCTATTATTAAACCAGCATTTATTTATTTTGTTTGATGTGTATTTAGTTGGTATATGATTTTCTATAATGCTTTTAAGATGGTTTTTGATGAAATTCCAGAGGTCATCGACTGGTTGGTTAATGTCTTTTTCTAATAAGAATGTTTGTTGAAAGTTTAATGCAGCTTGGTGTAGTTGTGTTTCCCATACTTTTGACCTATGTGTACCCCTTTTGTCATTTTTGAAATACTGAGTACCCCTCCCCCATGTACTTGCATCTGTGAGAAGAATGTTTGTGCTGAAATGACAGACCATCGTAATTTGGTTCTCTGGATGTTAATTTTAGTCTTAGACTGAAATGTTGTTCCGCGTCGAATTGTCTTTTCCTTTTATTACGACTTAATGTTATGCTGAAAAAAAAAACAACTTCACATAAATATACCAGAAGGCAATAGGTATTTCAGAACTTTTTCTGTTAAAACTGGATAGCCTACACATGTTGCGTTTGTATCCAGGATGATGCTAAAGTACACTCCATATGTTTATTTTATAAGAATATGTCTCAAACTTATTTCAACAATTGCTCTTCTTCCAGATGTGACAAACTTTCTGGCATGAATGTTGTGTTCACTTTAAATGTTGTCTATTTCATATTATCTGTTTAAATCAAGGAAATAATTTCTCAAGCTAATTTGCGAATTGTTACGCATATTTTAGTATTCAAATTAGCAATATATTTAGTTTTGCAATGGCAGTGTTCACTTCATCTTGAACATGAAACAATGAATTTTTGTAACGATAAGTTGAAAAAAAACAAAACAAAAAAAAAACAACAACAGAGAATACATCTGCCAAATATGTTAATTTGAAAAACCATTTCAATTCATGCAAACCTCAACTCAAATAAATATCAATAAGAAAACTTTGCAGCCTGTAGATGTATAATTTTTCCTCAAGCCAATGAACAACAGTATGATAAAGAATCTGTGCATGCCTACTTCTCATTGCTCCACTTATTTGCGAAAAATATTGTAGTCAAAGGAAGGTTTTTAATGTACTTCACTATTTTTCCAGTTCCATATAGATTCTAGAACTTTCTATTGACCAGTGGGCATCCTCAAGGTGTTGCCAAAGTCTCTCTGTGAATGTAACAATGAGTGGATGTGACAATTAGGGCAACAATTTAAATTTTTGTAACAAGCCCTTTATTAATTCTGCCCATAATTTTTGCTCTATTTGTGCTTTTTCCAACACATCTATTTCAATCAATGTAGTTCTCTTGCATACTTTTTTTCATAACACTAACATTCGACATGAATTTTTGTTTCGTATCTAACAAACACCAAAAATTTGCAAAATTTGAAATATCAACTTAAAACCAATGTAAATTAGCCCCCCAAAATGTTCTACGATACTGGAGAGTTAAAATAAATGGGGATTTTAACCTTTTAAACTGTACACAGGGAAATGAAACGTATATTTTGAGATGCGTAATGAATGATCTTTCAATCCACATGATGAAGGTTTAAAACAACTCTCTATCGCCATTGTTAAAGGAACATCAAAAACTATAAATTTTACAAATAAGTATTC
Source organism: Biomphalaria pfeifferi (assembly GCA_030265305.1). Taxonomy (NCBI): domain Eukaryota; kingdom Metazoa; phylum Mollusca; class Gastropoda; family Planorbidae; genus Biomphalaria; species Biomphalaria pfeifferi. The sequence goes on along the minus strand of JASAOG010000336.1, from coordinate 97,085 downwards.
AATTAGTGGGCTTAATTCATATTCTTCGTAAGTACTATTACATAGTCTAATAAACTAATAAAATATGCTAACTTTTTGACTTAGATAAACATCTCTATTCCTTTCCTGATCTTTCATATTCTTAAAATATAAGAGAAACCTGATATAGCATATCTAGTAACGTAAACTAATACCAAATTTTAATTTGAAGAAGTATTATTACAAATATAAAATAATATAATATTTTATAGAATTTAAATTAAAACTTATTGATAATATATTTTAATTTATTAGCAGAACATAAAAAATGGATATTTTTAAAACAAATCAGCATAGGTAACTAGGTGCAACACGTTCCCCCTTTCAAAGTCTTCCCGTACCCTGGGGGTTATGCGTACCCCACTTTAGGAAACACTGATCTAGACTAAAAGTAATAAATATTTTTACCAATGGTTTTTGTTTAGCACAATTTTGTGCTTTTAGCTTTCTTAAAAAGCTATGATCTTATCTCCAGTCTGGAAAAGTTGGAAAGGGATAGGGGGAGAAAGAAGGGGGTTAATGGGTGATAGCTTTTTAAATGCATTTATATAAAAAAAAATATTAAAAATTGGTGAACGACCTAAACTTCAACTAGTAGACAAAAACCTCCTTAAGCCAATACAATAACCACTTTGCCACATATGCATATGAAAATAAAAGGTTTTAAAGCAGCGACCTGGAAAGAATAAAGGAGGCTAATTCAACATAAATCATAACATCACTCAAGTAAAATTTCTTTCCCTTGTTTGAGACATTAAACAAAATAATTCATTAACAAAGTTAAATAACTTATTGGTTAATTTTTTTATTTTAATTCTAGTTTTGTTGGGTAAAAGAAATAATTTCAGCTTGATCCAAAATTGGGTGTCGGAGAAATAACTAGTACAAACTTTTTACCATACAGACAGAGTGAGTTGATATAAGCTTTATAAAAAAAATTGTGCTCATTCCACATAAATGAATAGTCTAAGCAGCATACAGTCAACAAAGAGAAAATATAGGAAAGCGTATGAACATTTTAATCATAGTTTCACATGCCAGTAGAAATATTATACAAAAAAATATGAACACACAAAAATTTACATTGTTAATGGAAGGGCTGAGTACATTAACCTCTGATATTTTTTTAGTAATATTAATAATGTAAAGAAAAAAATCACAGGGTTCTTAGTTTTAATTTTATTTTAAAGGTCAATAATTAAAATATATTTACATAATATATTACACTAAAGTAATTATTTTGTCAGTAAAAATCCTGACTTGGACAAGACCTAAACATGTGAGAACGTAGTCTCTTCAAATTCAAAGAAGCAGTGAGAGACAATACTTCATTTAAGTCAAACAAAAAATTAAATAGTTATCAACTGGTCAATTTTGAATAGACAGACCTCTGAATGAAAAAGATTTTGAATGTTACATTTCCTAAGAAGTATGTCTCAAAATTTCTTAAGGTCTCATAAACTGTTTAAATACATCTATTTCTCTAATCCTGCTTACATTTGTAAAGAAGTTAAGACAAATGTAGCTTCTAGAAAAATGTTGTTACCATATTTGATAGATACTGCGCTAAATTTTACAATATTTTTTTTTATAACTCAAAACTTGTAAAATCAGCTAAAGATATTCTTCTTCTTGAAACTGTCAGTGAAAAAGTGAACAAGAGCTCCCTCTCACCGGCCTGAATAAGAACAGTGTACACTGTTCTGTCTGACGGGGTGTCAGACTCGCGACCAGAGACCCCTGCCATTTTCCTTTTCTATACTAGGCTAACCGTGCAGGACACACCATTTATGTAATGGCCCCTTGAGGAACGGCGCCTGGATTGTGACAAGGTTGTGGGAGCTTTTTTACAACTCCGCACAGTGCAATGAGGATGCTCTCGCACCCCCTTAGGCACCCCCACGGGAGTCTTGTTTTGCTACCCTTTAGCCTAATCATTTCTTCCTATGATCGTTTTCACCCAGGCGCCATTATAAGGCAGGGTAGCATGCCTGGGCAGCTAAAGATATAACAAGAATGTACAAAATCAGTTTTCATTTAAAAAGTGTACATTTGTCAACAACATTTAAATAAGGTAAAGGTTTAGTGCTTAAATAAATTCCATTTCAGTAGGGATCTTCAAATGAAACCTAAAAAGTACAAGTGGTCTGCAACTCTAAAAGACCCACCAAGTCAACACAGAAACACATACATGTTTTAAAAATTAATACATATTTCATTTCAACTATTTAATGAAGTGTACACTAAATAGTTACAAAACACTGTAAAACAAAGAAAACATTTCTGACACAGAACTTGTCAAGCTGTTTAGGAAGTTTTCCTTTTTAGGGTTGCATAGTCTCTACTGAAGGAAATCAACACTGAATGAAGCCAAAATGCCTTTTGTAACAAAAGTTTCTTTTTCTAATTATTAACAATAAAATATTTCAGTATTGTTAACTTTCAAATAACAAAAGTAATTTTGGTGATTCCTTCTGGTACTGGTACAAATTATCACCAAAAAGGAATTACAAAGTTTACAGGAGTACCTTTTAAACAAGAAAAGTATAAAAAATACTTTTGTTGAAAAAACAAACCTTATATAAAGAGTGTTTTATCAATTAGTTTGGATCAGTCTTTTTTTTGAGTTTGTTTCAAAAACTTTTGACCTATGTGTACCTCTTTTATAATTTTTGTAATGCTGAGTACCCCTTGCCACCCCTCCACAATGTACTTTTATCTATGAGAAGAATGAAATTGTTCATGCTGAAATGACAGACCATAATAATTCGGTTCCCTGGTTGTTAATTTTAATCTTTGATTTTGTTGCATGCTCAGTAGTCTGTTCCTTTTTTACAACTTAATGTCATGCTAAAAAAATTGAAAAGTAGTCATAAGTATGAAGTTGGAAAAGGCAAGATGTATAGAAAAATGGAAATTCAGCCCCAGTCTCCTCATCATGAGGCCTCCATGGAAATGTCTAGTAGTGGAACTAGATAAGCTGAGAACGGGAAGCCAACATGGCCTCTTCCGGGCTAATTTGGGTGATCTTTTGTTTTTTTAATCTCACTTGGAGTGGGGATGAAAAATAGCCCAGTGACCCAAAGCAAAAACTATGCTGTGCAATTCCATGAAGGGGGCCATCATAATAAGAGCCATGATTTGCACTGCGCTCTGCTGTTTACAGTGAGCAGGGCCTGTTCCAGGGTTGTGGCATGCCATATTTACAGTACAGTCCCCTTACTCAGTCCATGGCTGCACTGTTGGAACCCTCAGACAGGACAAGGGGTGAAGAGCTCCCCGTCCATGCCTGCTCATTGGATAAAAGCCTTTCCTATGATCAATGGGATAAGGTCACCTATGCGCCCATTCCCTACTGGACTTTTATCAAAGGTACTGAAATAAATAAAAACCATAAAACTAATCTATCTAGATCTAAATGATAGTTTGATTAGCTGGTATTCTTTCAAGATTAATAGTCCATTATTAGGTCATAAATGTACTAAGTGGTTTGACAGCACAGATCCCCATGACATAAAGTTTCTTATGTGATCTCATAGAAATTGGGCCTGCTTTACTTGGGATCAAGAAGTTTCAGACATGTTCAGTGTTACTAATTACAACGTATGAGAAGAGTGCTTGTATGGTCTTCACCATTACCTAAATGCACAGAGGCAGATATACTAATGTCAATTGTTAAATTTCTCCAATTAGTCCAAAAGTTAGTACATACTTACGCAAAATGCTGAACAAAAAATTCAAACATTTGAATTCAAAGTGTCACCACCTCAAAGTTGGTTCCATATAGTAGGACACCCTATTTTGATATTTGAGTTTAATTTACAACTCATGTTTCTGAGAGTAGACACTTTTAACCTCAAGCTATTCAGATACTTGATAGCAGTCAGAAGAGGGCAGTCATTGAAGATCGAAGTCATTATAGGCAGTTGGAAGAACGAAAAATGTTTTCCATGTTTCAGATGTTCCTTCAGAATTGAAGAGAATTTACTTCCTAGTCCAAACCTCCCACAGGATAATGGGGTATGGGAGCGGCCAGGGTTTGAACCCAGGACCATCAATAAGTCTGAACGAATGTCTAGCCCACAAACTGCATGACCCAGGGCAGTTATTGTAAGCAGTCACTATAGATATATTATTAAGAGTTAGTAGAGACTTGTACCAGTTACCATGTTATTACTATATTTGTCAAACATATTTCTATTAAGGATTGTTATTGATTATACTTGGATATTATTGTGTGTCACATATTGTTTGTATATATATATATTAAATGCATTATTGGTGTCTAACAAATATCAAATGTTATTTCCTCATTTTAGGAGAGATGTCTGAACGTAGAAGTATTCTTCCTGATTATGCCAATCATACATTCATACTGACAGTGCCTACATAGTAAAACTATAACATGAATCCAATGTCTCCAAAAGATATTTATCTTGCTCTTTTTCATGTGTTGACACAGTTTACATTCACTTAATTTCAATTTTTTGCAAGCTCATGTGAGCTATTTCACAACCTATTTAGGTTTCATATGTAGGATATCTCGCCCAATACAAACTTCCATTAGCAAAATAACTGAAATATATACACAACCGAACATTTAATTGTTATTACCTAATTATTTTTTTATGTATCTGCCATATTTATCACTTACAATAAATGCTTCAGAGACATATAGATGTATTTGACAACAAGTCAAGAAAACTTTTTAAAACTTATCGCCCTTGACTTTTAATTACCTTTAAAAAGAAATAAGTTAAAGAATTAAACATTTTCTAGATTTTGTGCATTTTTTAATATCATGTTTCAATGTTAAATAGGACAGCCCAAATATTTCCATATTTAACATTTACAATAACCAGTGTTAATTCAAACATTCAAACCTTGTTTCTGTCCATGTCACTGTGTATTAATAAACTCCAGCAAGTAGAGAGCTGCATTACTTTGATGAGATGATGAAGAAACATCAAGAAAAAAAAAGAAGACTTGAGGTGGTGCATTCTAGATTTTTACATCCACCTGTTCAACAAGACAAGCTATAGTTGTGCTAATGTGCAGCGCAGTGAGTCGAGCAGCTGCATTACTTTATCATCTTTCTTTCATCAATTTTGCCATCACACAAATAGACTGAAACAAATGGATATAGTCAGTGCTTTATTTGTTTCAAAAAAAAAAAAAAAAAAGGTGCCGGTACTCAGTGATGGATTGCCTAACTTTTAACTACTAGTAAATAAATAATAAATGTTAAAATACAAGAAAAGTAATAATATTTTCCCCACATTGAAAAAGGTTCTGGCATGCCGCTGCGGTGCATACCGGCACAAAAAAAAACAACACCACTAGATATAGTTAATAAAAATTAAATTTTATAGAAAAAAAGAAATTTAAATATTAAAGAGAATTAGGAAATTAGAATGTTAAAAATGTTGTAAAGCAGGCATGTCAAACATGACATTGGAGCCACATGCGACCCCCTTGGCCACCTTAAAAATTATCAAAATAATGTTAAACTATTACGCTGGAAAATAAGAGATGACAAGCTACTTGAATTGAAAAATAGTATTTGTTAAACTGAACAAGAATGAGTCTGCGGCGTAAGCAAGCTACATTTTGTCAAACTTAATTGCAAGCCATATCAAATCTTTTAGTGAATGTGATTTTATAATGAAGTGTGTCATTAAAGCTGCTGAAGTAATTAGTCCTGAAAAGGTGAAAACATACAAAGAAATAGCATTAACTAGGAACACTGTGGCAGATAGAATAAATGACAAGTCAGTCAGCTTGTGTGAACAATAAAAGAACAAGATAGTTGATTTTGAATTATTTTGATAGGCTCTCAATGAGTCAACTGATGTAACAGATGTAGCACAGTTGGCTATATTCATAAGGACCTGTGACAGGAATTTTGAGATGCATGAGGAGCTACTTGAGTTCTGTTCTATGCATAACACCACAAGCGAGGATGTTTTTAAGAAACAACAGGAGGTGATATTGTTTACCTTTGGTAAAGCTAGCTAGTCCTACAAGGGATGGCGTACCAACCATGAAATTTTTATTATTATTATTATATTTTTAGGTTAATCACTTTTCAATTGTTTATGATTTAAAACTTGTGAATTATGAGAACTTGCAAATAAAAAACTATATAATTAAAAAAAAAACACAAAAGAGGCAAGAGGGCCGATAAAAGAGGCATATAAAGCCCAAAAAAAGAGGCAAAGAAAAGAGGCCTAAGGCCCAAGGATTCCTATGATGATAAAGCTAAAATTGAATGGCGCAAATTCTGAGGCTTCCTATAAAAATAAAAAAAAATAAAAAAAAGAGATTGAGCCTTTACAAAACAATTAAATCAATTATAAGACTTCAGTTAGGCCAGGGCAGGGCGTGGTAGCTGAGCCATAAAGCGCTCTGCTTACGAATCGGGCGTCCCGGGTTCGAATCCTGGTAAAGACTGGGATTTTTAACTTCGGAATCTTTGGGCGCCTCTGAGTCATCCCAGCTCTAATGGGTACCTAACATTAGTTGGGGAAAAGTAAAGGCGGTTGGTCATTGTGCTGGCAACAAAAACAGATGAACTTTACATTATCTGCCCTATAGACCACAAGGTCTGAAAGGGGAACTAGTTAAGCCAGGTTCACATCTAACTTTGCATTCACTTGCACCTATCCTTTGATCTGCTGGACCGTTGGGGCACTACACAAGATCTGTCAACCTTCTTTCTCCATTCTTATCTCTCATTTGTATTTGATATAATTTCATTCAAATGTTCTTTCTGAAAATAATGAAGCCTGTCTGGGTGGACCACTTCGGGGGCCGATTTTGAGTTTGTGTTTCCACACAAACTGTCTTTGAAACCTTGTTAATTACCAAATTGTCCTACAAATTTAGCTAAGGGACTGGTAAGCCATTAATTATTGTATTCTATTGTTTCTAATTTATTTAAAACTAGTAGGCTGTTTTGCAACTGATTTTTGTCTGCTGCCCCTCAGGTTATGGTAAGTTTTTATGTGGCCCATACACCTTAATGAGTTTGACATACTTGTTGTAAAGCAATAAAAAAGAACTATGAAAGATCAATTGTGAAACAGACTTGCCAATGAAACACATTTGAAAAGTCACACATTTGCTAGTCAACCATGTGACGAAAAGTATACTTTGTTTTTATTTGTTCATTCAATAGCAAAGAATATCAAAACATTTTAGAATGCTCATTTCATTATTTTTGTCAATCAAAACATATTTACTCTCAGCCCCCACGCTAAGGTCATCGTTAGAAATTCTTAAATGCATTTTTAATCATAAAATGCATATTTATCAAAAAAGAGGATTGCGATATTTTCTTTTTAGCTTTTGTAGAACATTTAGAAATAAACAACAACAGCAAAAGACAGATAAATGTTTGTTTTTAAAGGAACATGTGTTCATTTTAACATTAGAAGATTACCTGACTCAGACCCTGATTGTGAGCAGTCATAGAGATCTTTCAATGGTGAAGGCTGAGCCAGCACATTAGTATCTGAGTTTTGATGCAGTGGAAGTGCATGAGGATGCTCAGGCTTGTGACAATAATGATACAGCATGATCCCAGCCAATAAGGCTGTCATAAGGAAAGTTGTGGGTAGAACAATGATCAGAACTAATGTAGGGGTACAGCGTAATGATTCTGAAATAGAAGAATTTTATTTTCAAAGTTAATGAGATTTAAAAAGAAAGTTTTCAACTCATTTGCAGTATATTTCTAATTACTAGAAGCAGTAATTGATAAAATTTCGTCTGTAATTCAAATTCCATTTATTGGCAAAGAGTTAGATGTTTATTTGGGTTTCACTTTATTCAACAACACATTAAGCACAGGGAGAGAAGCATCATCTATATACTATTTAGTGCAGTCTACATGGATGCAAACCAGAATAATTTATTTACTGCAGACTACTTGTATTTCCAAAAAATTTAGAGAGAATATCATCACCTATATAGTTAAATTTTTTTTAAATGCTAAAGGTAATGAAAAAATAAAAAAAAATGCTAAAGAAAATTAAACAATTTTTAAAAAAAAGCTAAAGGTTATGAAACAGTTTTAAAAAAATGCTAAAGGTAATGAAACAATTGAAAAAATGCTAAAGGTAATGAAACAATTTTAAAAAATGCTAAAGGTAATAAAACAATTTTTAAAATGCTAAAGATAATGAAACAATAAAAAATGCTAAAGGTAATGAAACAAAAAAATTTAACAAGTAAATGAGTAACATAAAAAAAAAAGTTTTATTTAAGACAATTTATTAACAATTTTCCTCTCCTCCACCACATACAAAAAAAAAAATCCTGGCTATGCACATATTTAAATCTACTCAAGAGTATATAAAATTCTAAGTCGGTGATATGGATTCAGACATGGAAACATTAAAAGACAGTATTCTTAACTAGAATACTGGATTTAGTTAGAGATAGTATCGAACAGTGATGCTCAAACTATGGCCACACATATATCTGGCCCTCTGAAAAAATGGCACAATCAATAAAGAGACTAAAAAATTATTTATCTTAGACTTTTCCTTTGTTTGTTTCATTCTAATCTATTGTACTGTAATATTCATATGTTTTTTTTTTCTTGTAAGAAAACAGCTTTTATTTTTTCAGTCACAAGAGTTGACAGTTATAGCAAAATTCATTGGCTGTCTTGAGCTTGCTATGTCCTTGACATCTTGTGTGTAACATAGGGAGGGCATCATTCTGCATCATTTTGGTTTGCTTTCTTTTGATATCAAAGCAAGTGGTACCTTACCATTTAACATTTGTGTATTTATGACTCTGAATGTAGAAACTTCAAGGAAAAATTGACAGATTCTTTTTTGTGGAACATGATAATAATTCAAAATGTTTGATTTCTACAGAAAGTGTGGCTGTTTTTTAAAGACCTAACATAAAAAGGCTTTGTGAATCAAAATGTGGTAGCATTCTTGGTTTAAGATGCAAAGAAAGATTTCTAAATTACCGGTACTCCTAGAGTTGACGAAAGTATTTACCAAAAAAGAGACAAAAATGAGTTGGTGGTAGGGCCAGCTACATAGTTGCTTACATTATAAGAAGAGAAATGATGAGTGCTTGTTAGCAGCAATGGAAGAAACTCATCCTGAAAAAAAATTTATGTTGAGGCCCTAAGTATTTCGCATAAAAATCGCAAAATGAGTAAACAATATGGGTATAAATCTACATTTAAATTTAAATGACAGAGCAACAGATTTCAAAGCATTTTCTATTGTCTATTGTCTACTGATATATATGATACCCTGCAACACTTGATACAAACAGCAACTTTTTAAGTCACAAAGGTTTTAGAAGCTATAAGGAACATGGTGTAAATAAAAATTAAAGAAGTTAGAGGATCTTTTACTTCATTGAGATAACTTAGTTGAAGTGACTACTAATGTCACCAGAAGTATTGTTGCATGTCACAGCGGACTGGTTATTAGAAAAGTTGTCAAGTTAAATGGATTCTCTCCAGTTTCATTGCATTCATCAACAACATCTCTGTTGCAAGGTGTTCTATCTTGACTATGACATAATGTTTTTTTTTATTAAATTTCAACAAGTCGCAATCATTGAGCCACACAACTTTCAAAACTTTCTGACAGAGTCCGAATATGAATACATCCTATTTCACAGTGAAATATGTTGGTTAAGCTGAGGAAAGGTATTAAGTGTTTTTTTCATTTGAGACAGCTCTATTAAAATTTGTCTTTTCTCAAAGAAAGAAAAATCTAACTTCTGAGGCTCTTGAAGGATATATTCATAAAAGTTGTGTATTTTCACAATTTGAAGAGTAAAATTTGTCTTTTTTGTAATTCCATAAGTGGCTGATGTTTCAAGTGCCCTGACAGCTCTACAACTGAAACTGATTGACTTAAGATGCCAAACATCCCTGCTTGAGAAATTTTAAGAGATGTAAACAATTGATTTCTACACTGCGTTGCCTCCATTTAACCCTCAGCCTTACAATCAGATGACCTTTACACCATCTGTCATATAGATCACATGGTCTGAAAGGGGCATTTTACATTTACTTTTTTAGATCTCAAGAACAAAGTAAATTTTAAGATGATTATATTTTGAAAAATTATCACCCCTCAAAACAGAGTTTCCCCTGTGTTTATTGTTTTAAAATGTTTTACATGTTTTGGACGTTTCTTCAGAGTTAAAGATTATCTACGTTTCTTCAGAGTTAAAGACTATCTATTTCATAGTCCGAACCTACAGCAGAACGGCTGGGGATGGCAGTGGCAGGGTATGAACCCTCAACCATCGAAACAGCAAAACAACAGTCCAGCGTGAATACCACATGACTATGCAGCCATTCAGCTAGTTTTTTTGTCCCAAAAATTTACATAAACTGTTAAATTTCTAGGTAAATGGTAAGAGACATTTTTTAGATCTGCATCCGCCCATACACAATTCTTCATAAAGAGTTTGCGAGCTAATTAGAGAAATTATTAAAAAAAGCAAACCTTCATCTACATCTTTTTTCTTGGTGGGGTCTGCAGCAAGTTCTGGTGTAATAGCATTGCAAAAGTCCTGATCATCGCAGCATCTCACATTCTGCAAATGTTTCACTTTATCTCCCACTGAGCAGTATATAGGAAACGATTCTGTCTTTTGATAACATCTATCCATAGAGAAATTACATGCTTAGTAATAGTATCAGCATTCAAAGGTTTAGAGGAAAATGTTAATTATGATATTGTTTTCTATGTGATTAAAACAGCAACCTTTATTGCTGATAATAGTAAATCAGCAATGAAATTCCCACCAAGCCTTTCTGATTAAGTATAGTTTTCCAAAAAGTGAAACTTGATGAGCACTGTACATTTTTATAATTTTTATTATAAGTTGTTTTTAAAGTATAAAATTGATTTTAAAAACATTTTAATTTAATTTTTTTCAAAAATTTACACTATTGGGATTAAGTTGTAGAGCATAAGATTGCCTTCATCATTAGGTACAAATGTATAGTTTTAAAACAGTGTAAAGCTAGACAATAGTGGGGAAAAGTGATCTTAAAAAGTAAAATGTAATTTACAACTAAAAAGATAAATACAAAATATTTTATTGCTTATCAAAGGGATATATATTTTATTTAATTTTCTTTTATTTTCATTATATTCAATTTCTTTCTCTCTTTATGAAAATCAAATTTATGTAAAAAAAACTTTTATTTTACATATATATGTAAATACAAATTGTAAGTATTGCCTCTTCTCAAGTACCACAGATCTAACCACTCTGTATTTAATTTTTTTTTGGCATAGAACTACAGGTAATGTGAATTATTCTTCCATTTTGTTATTTACTAAACACTCAAAGTTAGGGGAAGAGTGTGGATACCACGATATGTTGGCAGATTCTGTGGTGTGTGGCAGTAGCCAATTACATCTACCGCCCCCCTGCTACACTATAACCCTTCATGTGTGGAGTGGTTTAGAGATTAGAGGGAATTACTATAGAGAGATCACACAATTTATGTACACAATTTTTTACTTTTCTCAATAATATTTACTAATTATTTATAATTTAAACAAATTTATATTATGCCCCTATACCCCTGATATGTGGGCCTATTATATTGTTGTCAGTACCAGCTGGACCATGGAACAGGTTCCAACTGTCTTTTCCTTGGGGGGTAGGGTAGGATGGGCATATTTTTTTTGGAAAAGTTACACATTTTGTGTAAACAAAGATGTCACTTATATAAGTTATAATGTATATTTTATATTACCTTCTTATATCAAGTCCCTTCCTTGCTAATAACAAATGCAATCATTAATAATATTATTTTATGGAAATGAGATGGATGCCTGGGCATTAAAAATGTCACCCACACATCAGTTCTCCCCTCTCCACACAATCCAAAGGAGTGGCAAGTACCAACACAGTTTCAGGTTAGCTGGGTCATGGGGCTCTGCCAGGGTGTAGCACCAAAGCTTACTGGTTTAGTAGGTGCCAGTTACTTGCCTTTGCCCCTTCTCCTTTTAGTGAAAACAGTTCAGCAAGACTCAATATCTGAGACACACATAAAAGCCAGGAGTTACACTAGTTGTGAGAGGCTATTTGAGACACAAGCATTTTATAGGTAGTGAAGTGCTTATTTCCATTATCACTTCTGGCAATGACAACCTTGTGGAACCATTAGTAATATAAACAAATCTAAATCGGAGAGAAGACCTGTACCAGAATAATCGTTTTCGATGTATCCACTTGTCTACCAAAGAAAATGACTTTTAAAAAAGATAGTCAAATATGGTTCTAAACATTTTTTCTTTGGCATAACTTAACAATTATTGATAGAAAGACTTAATTTTGGAAAAAAATAGATTTCATAAGAAACTTTTAAGTATAACAAATGAGATGAGTTTTTCCCTGGTCGCCTTTTCAAACCAAATTAAGAGTAATATGCCTAATCTATTTTTCTTTCCTTTGGCCAATTTTTTTTTCTATTAGTTTTCAAAGACTAATATATAGTTTTGTTACAAAATGAAGTTTCATGCAGACATATGGATCATAATTAATTACTTAAATATAAATGTGTTTTTTTAATATTATTTTTATAAGACAATTCTTGGGAAACTCAAGCTATGAGGCATATTTTGCTGACAGGGTTGAAGGTGCGTGCCTATAGAAAAAAATGGTTGTATTTGCAATGTAGTTAGAGCCTATACATTTTAATGCTTATCAAATTTAAGATTAGGCATTTTAATATGTATCCACCAAGCATATTCTAACATTTTGAGATCATTAAAACTGTAGAATTTTCCCTTAGCATTGAACCATCATTCAGTTGAGGTCTTCTGCCAACCAAAACAGGCCTTCTACTAGAGATTTTGCTTAGCATAAAGATTATCTTACACTGAATAAGCTTATGCTGCATTTGCCTAAATTAATTTGACCTGCCTTTTATTTATATGATGGATAGTGAGCTGGAGAAGTCAGGTGAATGTGTTTATGCATCTACAAATGCAAGAAAATGCTTCGCGCTGGGGCTACACCCAGAACCCTACTGGGAGAGCTTACAGCAGCAGACCCCTTTGCTGTCGAGGAAGAGAAGCACTAGCGTAATTTTTTCTGCCACAGTTTAAAAACTTTCAAAATTCATATATATATATATATATATATATATATATATATATATATATATATAATGCAAGTATATTACATATGCAGCAAGATTTGAATATAAAAAACTAATATAGCACTACAATAAATAATGTTAACTTACTTTCTCATTATGTTTATCTCATCTTTGGGTCTAATCATCACTCCATATTCATCTTTTTTTATGACTCTTATTATCACGGACATACAGAAGCCGTCTTCAACATAACATGTTTTGTTTTCTTTGCCAGTGCAGGAAAAACATTCTAAGCAATTTAAACCTAATCAAACAGAATAAACAAAATGTATTACAACCTATAGAAGAGACTAGCAAATTTCGGGGGCCGATTTTGAGTTTGTGTTTTCACACAAATTGTCTTTGTAACCTTGTTATTTATTGTCATTGTAGGATACATGTTTTAGACAACTGAAACATAACGATCTCAAACATTTGAATTGTTGCAGCATAACTATTTTGGCCAGTTTCGTTTAAGCTAATAATAGACCATCATTTAATAGTACCTGTTATTGTAGGTAAAATTTTCATTACGGAACAGTCCATGACAATGGTTCTCGCACAAAAGAACGTTAAGAAAATATAATGTTGATATGGTTTTACCTAAATAGTGTAATTAAGCAGAATTGAAAAATCCCAGAGCTTTATTTGTAACAAAGTTCTATAAACTGAATCAATGAGGCCGAAATAAATGCAATGTCATTTTGGTACTCAACATCCGAACTTTGTCAACAAGATACCTGGTACTTTAAGGTAAAGATATGTATTTAAAAGATGGCAATTTTAAAGACGAGTTTCTCTTTTGCACATATCTGCAAATGACAACAGAAGCTTGTGATTTTTTGGGGTAAAGTAGAAATTTTGTTTGAAAAATATTAGTGGTGTCAATACAGATGGTGCTCAAATTTTTCAAGTATGTTAGTCTGGATTTCAAAGTTTGGTAAAGAATGAGTCATCAAAAGTTATCGTCACTCACTGTATGATTCAAGAACGAATATTAGTAACCAGGACACTGCCACAAGAATTACAAGTAATTAAAAGGTAACAGCATGGATGAAATGCACCATGGCTTGATTTGTCTGAAACAATCTGATCCTTACTAATACAAGTTCAAATTTGCAAACAGTATTAAAATTTTAAAAAAAAAAGCATGTTGCCTGTCTTATCTGCTCTCTATGAGGAAAATGAAAGTGACAAACAAAAAAAACGCAAATCTGTGAAAGAACTTTTGTGAATTCATGCTCACAAAATTTCATCCTACTTTCCAAATCTACCTGATATCCTGCTTGCTTCTTACACTTTCCAGAAGTTCATTCACAGTCAAAGATGAAGATGTTCCGGAGACAGAGCTTATTGAACTAATTAATAGAGATGTAGAGAAAAATTATTTCTCTTTAATGTCAATTACATAAATCTGGATCAAGTGTTTGCAATCATATTCCGATTTGTCTGCACTGTGATTTATTTTACTTTTTCAAATAATTTTTTTATCGAAACATGGTTTTCCAGCTCTTTAATCATGAAATCTAAATAAAAGCAGAAAATGACAGTTGTGGTGATTTTGCAAAGATTGTTACAAGAATCTCGTAAAACAGAAACTCAGACAATTGCAACAATGGCTGAGCAGAGGACATGGGTTCGAATCCTAGTGAAGACTGAAATCTTAATTTCAAGATCTTTTGGCGCCTCTGAAAATGGGCACCTGACATTAGTTGGGGAAAGTAAAGGCAGTTGGTCGTTTATGCTGACCCTCATAAACCGTCGAGCACAGAAACAGATGACCTTTACATCGTCTGCCCTATAGATCGCAAGGTCTGAAAGGTGAACTTTACTTTAATCATAAGGAAAGAGAGAGATTTGAAGAAAATAATTCCATACTGTTTCATAGAACATTAAATTTTGACAATGCATATCAGATACTTATAAGAGATTTTAATTGTATAACCAAAGGAAAAGTTATTAAGTTAATTATGCTTATGAACAAAAATAATTTTGCGGTTGGGGGCGGTTGATGTAGAGTGGGCAATTTGCAGAAAGGGGAATATGATGTCGCCCTGGCTTCTCTACCAGATCTTCCAGAATATGAATGCCTAGATGAGCTACCGAGCCCTGGTAATCTAAAAAAAAAAAAGGATTAATTGCATTACTCTAAGAACTAAGCAATGAGCTAGCACCAGTGTTCAAAATTCTTTCCAGGCATCTCTTAACCAGGGCAGAATACCAAGGGACTGGAAAGAAACTTATGTCACCAGTATCAGTATCACTAACCAACATCACATGTAATATCCTAGAACACATAAGATGTAGCAACATAATAAACTACTTAGACAAACATATTGTCCTTACTCCATACCAACATGCCTTTAGGAAATATTGATCATGTGAAACACAACTAATAGGACTAATTGACGATTTTTCAAAAGGTTTAGATAATAGTTTTCAAATAGAGGCTATGTTATTAGATTTTTCCAAGCCTTTTGACAAAGTTCACCACCATAGTTTGCTTAAATAATTAAAATATTTTGGCATTGATGGTCCATTGCATCAGTGGATTAAGAATTTTCTGATAGGGAGACAACAAACTGTAATAATAAATGGCTCTAAATCAGGGATGGGCAACCTTTTTCTACAGAGGGCCACATTAAAAAAAATTTGGGGATGGGGGGGGGGGGGGGGCATATACCTATATATATTGCACTACAATTGAGGAGTTACAACAAGAGTTCTTGAACTAATTTTACGAACAATTTTTTTTTATTTGCCTTCTGTTAAAATCACAAAATTTTCACCACAAATGTATAGTAGTACTTAATATAAAGTATATAACTGTTTACTCTCGTACATAATTTTCTGGAATCTTGGAATCTAGCTAATTAGTTGTATTTCTTGTGACTGTTGTGAATTACAGTCTATCATCATCGATCTGTTCTAACATTTGATAATTTTCAAACAAAAAAGGTTTGTTCACAGATGAATGTGGTTCCAAATAATGTGAAAGTTTAACAGCAAAGTTGTTTTTTTTTAAATCCCGTGAAAAAACTGGCTGGAACTTCTTTTTCAGATCATAATTTGATTTGAGGTATTTCCTCTGGAGCTGCACTAGATGGTAGGCTGAGGGTATTGAAAACTGGTTGCAAGTTCTTTATGTCGTAAAATTTGCTTTTATATTCCACAATCAAGGAATCCTAATAAGTCTTGTACTTTGTAAACCATTTCACTAGAAATAGTTTACCTTTCACCAATGAAAATGAGAAAACCTGATTTCACTTGCTGACCTCAAGAAATAGAATTGCTTTGTTTGAAGAGATTTAAGATGCACATACATTTCATGTGCAAACAACATGTCGCAATGCTTCTGATGATAAACATTCTTCATTAGAAATATTAAAAGTTGCAGTCAATGTCCTTCAAGAAACCTAACAATTTCTTCATTGAGATTCGATATTATTCTAATACTAGGCCAGTGGATACTACTGTGTTAACAAACATCGGAATGTTTTGTTTCCAAATCTTAAATTAATTTTCGGAATAGCCAGTCAGGCCCGGCCTTAGATAATTGGAGGCCCTAGGCAAAGTGAATTTGGTAGCACCTAATAAAATAGAAAAAATAAAAATTAACTGCGATTAAACTAAAAGTATGCAGTTTATTGAAAACCTAGTGTACTTCAATGATAACAGTGAGGATTAGTTTCGCTATTTCTTCTCTAAATTTGATATAATAGTATTTCTTGTATGGGACCCCAAGCAATCGTAGCCCTAGGCAGCTGCATAGTTTGCCTATGCCTAAGGTCGACCTTATGTCAAAATTGTTATATGGATTTTAAAAGCAGCTTTGTGTAAACTTTCCCGTTATTAATTTATGGTTGGGAAATTGTACATTTTATTAATAAAGCTTCTTTTTCTCAGTCTAAGCACGGGCTCCATCAGTTGTTACCTTGCCATCTTGTAGGCTACAAGCCAACCCAACTCTTCCAACACAGTTCTTCATATCATTGAATAAATACTGCGTGAACTTATGTCTTTGACTGAATTTTTTCAAATTATTTCCATTTAAAATAATCTTCGATTACTTTAAACTTTTTAGAATGACGTTTAGAGACATTGTTTCTTTAGCCTTTTCATTATAAGTGATAAGAATCAAAAGTTTTAATAAATCAAAGATATTTACAATTTTTTATTGTTAATATATTTGCATTTTTATATTTGTGTAATGTGTGGGCACACCTGATTTCTTTAGGTGTCCGCCGGCAACATAAAACACTTTGGCGGGCTGCATGTGATGGGAACTAAACTAAATTTAGAAAGTTAAACTAAAACTAAGATTCAACTAAAATAAAGCAGTTAAACTTAAGTTTATCATGAATTCCTAAATGTAAGCTAAACTAAAGAAGATTAATTAAACTATTACAAACTTGTTCATAACTTTTGTTTTGGGTGGGGGGGGGGGGGAGTGGTGATCTAGATCTAACTATAATTATCATCTGATTCTATGCCTACGGCTCAAACTATATATATATATATTCTTTTAACATTGTAGAACATACTAAAAAATAAAAAGTAATAAGGAAGATGTTTCATACATGAACGTTGATGCACAATGAAATATGAAAAAAAAAAATGTCTAAATAAATATGTGTATATGTTTTTTCCCCTTGAATTAAAACCTTAATCAGGTACTTTTTTAAACAATTATTTTAACTTATTATTTAACGGAAAACCTTACTTATACCAGTAAACTTTAAAACCTAATTAAATAATACAAAAATGCCCATCACTACTCAGGTGTACCTCAAGGAACAGTCTTAGGTCCACTACTATTTTCATTTTACCTAAATGATTTACCAAATTGCAATAAGTTCAGGAACAAAAGTCAGAATATTCAAGACGATTGCATGATATTAAGAACAATAAAGACAACAAAAGATACAGAAATTTTACAAAGAGAATTATATGAATTACAGAAATGGGAATCAAATTGGAGCATGTCTTTCCGGTTCCAAGACAATTCATTCACTGACATTTTGTTCACCGACAAATCATTCACAACTTTTCATTCACGTGACAGTTTGTTCACCAGACTATTCGTTCACGTGACATATCGCTCACCGACTATTCGCTCACAGACAACTTGTTCACAACAAATCATTCTCGTGACAAATTGTTCACTGGATAGTAACATATTGTTAATATCATATATTCTCATCGCGTGTTTAATTTGTTAACATTAAAACTTTAGTAGCTATTATTTCCAAAAAAAAATAATAGAGATCGGGCCTAATCCAAGATTCTTTAATTTTTTGTGGTTGTTATTGTTGTTGTTAATATTTTGTTAATTTTGCTGATTCCAGTAATAAGTATTAATTGTTATTTTAATTGGTTTAAATTTGAATATTATCAATAAAAAAATAGATCTATTTAGATTATAATGTAGCTTTAAATTACTTTTCCATGTTAATCATGTAATCATATGATGTCAATAGTAACAATAGTTGAATAATGATATTATTATTAATAATGACAATGATTCCATGATCATGATGATCGGATATGATGATGATATCATATAATATATCTATCTATATTCTATATTTAGATCTAGATCTAGTGACTAGTCATAGATCTATGTGATGATAGTTTTTTTATGATGATCAAATGATTATGATTATTAATATTATGTATACTTAATTATACTTGGACTATAGAGTAAGCTCTTATAGAAGGGACAGCCTATCAAATTCTCCTTTAGTGAACACGTTACTTTTTTTTTGTTTGTAATTCATTTGTTTTTTATGTTTAGAGTCAGATTATTTGCAGATGATTGCATAATATATTGAACAATTAAACAACACAAGACACAGATATTTTACAAAGAGAATTAGATGAATTACAGAAATGGGAATCAAATTGGAGCATGTCTTTCCACCCAGAAAAATGTCAGTTGTTAAGAGTAACAAAAAAACTAAAACAAATTAATTCCACTTATCTTATTCATGGCAAACCAGTAACACAGACTAAAAACGCAAAATACCTAGGTGTTATAATAAATGAAAAACTGTCATGGAATCCAAATATTGATGAAACTACAAAAAAATCCAACAAAGCATTAGGGTTTATTAAAAGAAATTTCTATAAATCAAATAAGAACATATAACTAAAATGTTATTTAACCTTGGTTAGGCCAATAATAGAATATGCATCCTCCGTTTGGGACCCCTCAACTCAAGAAAACATTAAGAAACTGGAACAAACACAAAATAGAGCAGTGAGATTCATAACAAACGAATATTCACATTTGACTAGAGTAACACCATTAGTAAAATCACTAAATTTAGAAAGCCTTCAGGACAGAAGACTCAAAAGTAAAGTAGCAATTATACATAAAACACTGAATCATAATCTTCAAATACAAAAACAAAACTTAATAAAATACTCTGAAAGACACAAAAATAAAGGCACATTCCTCGTCCCCTCTGCTAGGACAAATTTGTACAAATACTCCTTCTTCCCTAGTGCTATTAGAGCATGGAATGGGTTGCCTGAGCTAGCCAGGAAAACCAGTGACTTGGCAGAATTTAAGTCATTGGTTAATATGCATGACTAAATGCATGATGCGTAGGACGTAATCATCTTCTTTTTTGAAGTAACGTCTGTATTATATAAGATAAGATAAGATAGAGCTAAAAACGATATTTCGGGACTGTGCATGTCCAATTTTAGATAAGTTCCGGTATTTTTGTTCCACTATTCCAAAGCAGATGGCAGTTTTTTAGATTCTCGGTAACCATGTACATGTAAAGCTATTGTTTTAACCTTCCCTGTCATTTCACACCCATATATATGGGATGATGGCTATATTTTGAGCCTATTTGATCGTAGGCTGATGGGCACATCAAAATAAGCTTCCAAACATCTTTAGAAAGACATTCCAATCTCATTTATACTGTTAGCTGTTAAATAACATTAAAAAAGGAGATGTCCCAACGAATAATAATGGATTTAACACATTCCCCTTTAGTGGACAAGGCAAAATCATAATAAGAAATATTATTGGGATTAATAAATTTATTATTTTTTTCAATGAATAAACTATTATAAACAAGACCTAGATTGAGATATCTAGAATATAATATATAATTTATGAATGAAAGAAAAAGTGCGGGCTGCTAATTTGAAGCCAGAGACCATGCCCAATTGCATAGTGACGTAGTGGTGATCATTGACGGTGCTCAGTGTCCAATGGAGGGGAAAGCACATAAACTGTGTTCAGTATAGGAGCATGAAGTGACCCATTTTAATCAATTTATTTTAAAATAAAATCTTGACTCTGAGTGGTAAATACAAAGGCGTCAAAGGAACACAGCTATTTTTATTGTTCATTGGTTGAAGAATAGGAATCTGCTTTCAGTTTTTTTTTTGTAAGTTAATAAAAATAAAATAAAAATTTGACCTAGGCTAGTTCCCGAAAGTCGGTGTTCAGCTACTAACTATACTAGTCTAGTATAAGAACGAATCTACTTAATTATACTTAATATAATAATATAACCCTTTATTTAGACTCTATATATGATCTACCTTCAACCTTGTTAATGTTTAGATTTATAAATGTTGCAATAAGAAGATTAAGCAGCAATACGAAATGATCCATATCGGAAATGTTTCAATACAATAAGTTGAATAAATCTATCACTATGTAGTCCTATGTTAAGTTATAGATCTAGATCTATATATAGATCTAGGTATTTCCGCTTTTAGTTGAATCTAATCTAGAACTCTAGCTAGAAGTAAGTAGACTCCTTGAATTTAGATCTATATAATCTATATAGGTCTGTGAACTAAACAAGATCTCTAATGTGGCAAGTTTGATTTTAAAAAATCTTCTGCTATTAGAAACACATTTTAGGTTAAAACAAAGTGCTACTAAGCAACACTGCCAACAGTGTTACGTAGATAGGTCTAGACCTATCTATATAGTCTATATAATTATATATATATATACTTGGCAAAGTTTAAGTCATTATTATCATATGATCTATTATATATGATATATCATATGATCTATTCTAGATCTACATAATACAGTGAAGCTGATTTTAAAAATAACAAAAAATTTATTTAGAATCTAAAATAGATTTAGTCTAGAGTAGATGATCTAGATCTATATAGAAATAGAGTAGTAGCCTTTCAATGTCAGGTATACCGTATAGTATATCCCGGAGTATATGGCATTATTATATAATTATTATATATTATATATGGTATTACCGTATTATTATTAATAAATGCTAAGTCTGCTATTTTACTATTTAACTTATTAAGCAATGCCAATGAATATTGAATATAAAATTAATAAAAAAAAATGATTTAATTTATAAATTTGATTATCATAGACTAGATCTAGTGAATAGTCACTTTCACTTATACTAGACTCTATAAATTATACTTATAAGTTATAAGTACTTATTACTTATAGTAAGTTATAGCCTACTATAGATTATATAATAGATCTATTATATATGATATATCATAATATATGACTTATACAAAGTTATAGTGCCTAATGAATTCTTTTTGGGATACCTCAACTCAAGAAAACATAAAGGAACTTATCATATAAGATAGGATTTATAACAAATGAATAGTTAAAATAGAGTAACACCATTAGTAAAATCACTAAATGGACTAAACTTAGTGACACTTCAGGACAGAAGAATAAGAATTACAGTACTATAAGTAATTAAACACTAAACCATATAACTAATATAAGCCTATAGATCTATATATGTCTATGACAATAACTTACAAAAAGAAAAACAAAACCTAATGAAATACTCTTAAATTGTGTCAGATACAGGCACATTTCTTATTCCATACCCTAAATCAAATTTGTACAATTAAGTTAAATCCTTCTTCCCTAGTGCCATTAGAGAATGGAATGACTTGGCAAAGTTTAAGTCATTATTATCATGCATGATTAGATTGGTACATGAAATGCGTAGGACGTCGACATAATTATCTACTTTTTGGAAATAAAATCTATAATGTACAAGATAAGATAGACTAATGTCTAGCTTTAAGATTTAAATTAGGATAAATACTAGGACATGCATTTCTGATGAAAATTTCTTGGTCACAAATTTAGTGTTTAAAATATAGTAATATACTTATATAGACTCAATTTTCAACACTAAAAATGCTAGATCTATAATTTCTGTTCTAATTAACTTAGAATCATAAATCATTAAATGAGGTATCAATAAACGTGGTTCAAAAAGCTCTATCCAACTATTTTAGTTTTGTAAATGATAAATGGTGTAATGTTGAAGAATGCGAATGTCGTGGAATGCTGGGTTCTTGCTTCCTGGAGTACTCTTAACACGAGACAATTATATATACTACAAACTGACTTAAGTCTGTTTCAGCAGACAAATATAAAGTTTATTTTACAACATAATAATACTGCACTCCTTGCTAGTGTTACAAGTCAAGAAATAATAAACAATGCTATCCGCATAACAGCGGTATCAAATGTATCCAATACGCTAAACTCTCTAGATTACAAATATAGTCCGCATCTCAGCGGGTAACACTGTGCAGAAATATAGATTAACTAATACATGTCTCAAAAAGACCACTGGCAACAACTGCCCACAAGTTACTTTCTAACTGAAATTACTACAGACTTTTCTAAGTCGCTACTGTCCATCCCGGACCAAAATATTACTTGACCACCCGGTCTAAAGAATACCACTTGACTGCCTTGACTGAACTTAAAGTCGACTTTATTCATTCTACTTCCTGTTTTCTACATCAGGAATTCCACGTGTCTTTTAAACTCTTAACATGAGGTGAATATTAGATCATGCAATGTCAACTGAGACTGTGACAAGTTTCATAACAACACAATACAATACATTGAATCTAAAAAAAAATTTTTTCAAAGTATCTACATTGAATGTCACATTGTGACATATCTGTAGCATATATATTAGATATTGATATTTGATCTAGTCTAATTAAGTCTATACAAATGTTGAATTCTAAGACTCTCTCTGTGATATTTTTCATCTCAATAGATGATCTTTTCCCTTAGCAAAAATCAATACTGAATTGGTATGCTGTGGCTGAGAATTGTCTTGAGATGATAGAGGTTCCTTCCTCCAGTCACGGAGTTAAGGATGGATTCAGGAATGGAAACAAATCAAAAACAGGGAAGGTAACAGGAATCCAGATCCAGTAGCAGAATAACAGGATCCAGTCACAGGAATTACAGAAATGACCAGTATTCAGATCTAGCAACAGGCAGGAACCAGTTGGTGCCTCTAGCTACAATCAGGCTGAAATAGAAACACCAAGCGAAATACATTCATTATATAAAAGGGTAATGTGTTCTCCTCAGGAGTACTACACAAGTTCCAATACAACTAATGCAGATCAACAAGTTCCTATCAATGCATGTACAGAAGGAGTGATAATAATACAAAAAGGGGGGGAGGGGTAAACATGAACAATGGATAGTGGTCAGCGATCATGATGTCGTTGTTGAATGTGATAGATCACATGATAGGTCAAGATGAAACATGTGACATCGAGTCTACATTAGTGCCTCCAACTTTTCACAAGTAATGGTCTTAAGAACACCTAACCAGGGGTTAAGCATGACGTGCGCTCAGGGTCTAGACATAGAGGAGGGAATAGTCTGGCCACCTCCAAAGATGAAAGAAGCTTAGATCATCTCATGCTATCAATAAAGTAAACAAAGTTGATAGACATTGCACTTGAAAAAAATAATAGAACCATTGCCCAAGTGGGCAAACTGAGGAGTAGAAAATGGGGTTTGACTTGGGAAAGTCAGTGTGTTAAGAGAAGGGGAAGAGATGTGGGGAATCATCTAGGCTCACACTTTTTCATGGTGCATCAAATGACAAAAATAAAATGATTAATATCTGCATAATTTGTTGAGGTCGATAATTTTTTTTTTTACCATCACAGCATCTGCTGTCCGAGACCCTTTCTTTATGCTCACACTCCATGTGGATCTATCAATTGCCACTTTTTTTCCAGCTGCTAGTGTCTGTTTTGAAGAGCTTTATGCTGTATTTGCATACATCAGTATACTTTAAAAGTGGATGACCAGCAGCTCTCCTGTTAGATCACCATACAGAATGTCTTGTGGAAGATGACATTGTGGCATTCCATGATAATGACCAAGCCAGCCAAGGCGTCTGCTGCTGATAACAGTGTTGATGTCCTGGAACCCTGCTCTACATTGCTCTTCCTCATTGGTTATTTATCTTTCCACCTTATTTCAAAGATCTGTCTTTGGCATCGGAGTGGAAAATATTTAGCTTTTCTTCTTGCCATGAGTAAGTTGACCATGTTTCACTTCCATATAGCAGAGTGCTAGTCAGCAAGGTATTGTTCAACCCTCTTTTCTGCAGCCATAACATGGTACCCATTGCCTTGTCTATCCTGTTTTTGATGTTTTTATCCATCAGAACATTGTCGGGTTTGATGGAGCCAAATTCCAGTGGTTGGCCATTAATTGTTACGTAAGGTGCAATATCTGTGTTCTGAACTAGTATTTTAGTCTAGCTTTGACTAATATTTAGGCCAAACTTCTGTCAAGCAGCAGATAGTTTGTCAACCAGGGTCTATAGTTGATAGCAATATCTGCATCATCAGCATAGAGAAGTTCCCTGATAAGTACCTTGATTTTTGCCCTCAACCTTAATGCATTAAAAAGTTTTCCAGATGATATATTACGAATCTCACTATCCAGGCTCTCTGCAAACTGCACCATACACCACCAACTTAAAGAACTTGACAACCCAGGGCTCCAAAGTAACGTAACCTTTTAATAGTTGAATAAATAACAGCCAATACTGTACAATTAGCAACACGTACACTGTACAAATATCTCTCCCATAACACCGTTCCGCCTTATCAACTCTTGCACTGGCCTCTCCGTCTCGTTCCGGGCTTGCACTGGGTTCAACAGGTCAGGACTGACTTCACACACTAGGCTCGTTGTGTCGGACTCGATCGCAGACCAAGATCAAGACGCCAGTTGTCTCAACTGTACCTGACAGTACTCCGCACTGAACCGTCGTAATGCTCCGTACAGAACCACACCGTTGAACTGTGCTGTAGTCGACCGTGTTCTGAGCCCTTGTCGTGAACCTCCGCTCTTATATAGGGTCCCTGCTGGCTTTCTAGAACCGGGCAGAACGTCGCTGGACCATTCTGGGTGGTCAGATGACTACAACCCTCGTGACGCTTCTGAGCTCTGTTCACGACGTCGATCCTTCCCGAACCATCATGTTGACACTCGTCTCGGCCGACCGTCATAACTCGTCACGGTTGACCGCTCGTCTAGCGCTGGCCTGGGTCGATTTGCGTCGGCTGACTACACTCACACCACTACCCCCATCTGTGCCAACATCCAGGTTTATAACAATATGTATAGAGAAATAAACCTTTGTTGATGTCGCTGTAAGCATAATGCCAAACAGAGTAGATGTGAGCATACATCCTTGCAAGACACCACTGCTAACCTCAAAAGGTGCTCCCTTGAATTTCACTTTTTGTTTCTTAATGGAAGCACTCAATGAATTTCAGTATTTGCAAGGACATCCTATTTTCCTTAGGAGTTTGAAAAGCCACCTGAAAAAAAAAACTATCCTCAATGTGTTAGACCACTTCTCATATCTTAGAATCATAGTATCAAATGACGCATCGCTTTCAAGGGAAGTTGATAACCATCTGGCCAGGCACAGTAGTGCTTTTGGATGACTCCAGGTGAAAGTTTAGTGGAATAAATCACTCACCTGCCTACAAAAATCAATGTCTACTAAGCAGTGGTTCTCTCAACCCTTCTACATGGATCTGGTACATGAATATAATGCAAAAAGCAACTAAGACTACTTGAATGCTTTCACCAATGATGCTTGTGCTTCATCATGGACATAGGGTGGCAACACCACAATACAAACAACAGCGATGTCCTTCCAAATTCCAGTATAAACTGTATAAAGGGACTACTTATGGTCTGACTTTTATGCTGTGCAGACAGCTAGGGTCACTTACAAAGGCCATGGGATACTTTTTTGAGACGAAAAGAAAATCCGCTGCTGAGGACAGACGTAGATGGCAAAATAAAAAATCTAAATTGACCACCTGCGCCAGATGTGGCAAAATATGTAGGTCACAGCTGGTTCTGCATAGCCACAGAAAATACTGCATTCCTCATTAATCTTCAGACTTGAAGACAGTGCTTATTATTATTATTATGATCATCATTTCTAATGTACTAGAATTAGAGTATTTAATTTAATCTCTAAGTCTAGATCTATTCAATCTATAGCCTCTAAAATAAAAATAAAAAGATCTGCATCTAACAGATTCTATCAGGCCTTTAAAAAAACTAACTAGATCTAACTCAAGAAAGCTTTTGAAGCTTAATGTATGATGGAAAATTGAGGAGAGAGAACTTAAATATATTATCTATTCTATTGTATTTAAAAATAAAGTACAATAGTTGAGAAAAAAAATTATCGTAACTGCTATGTTAATTTTGATGCAGAATTTCTTTAGTATGTAACTATAAAACTACGTCAAAATTCTTATGAATATTTATATTAATTATTTTTAGCTAAATATTTAGACTAGTCATGCATTCTATTGATTTAAGATCATTAAGTCTTATACAATTCATTAAAAAAAAAAATTTGCATAAGAAAATTAAAATAATTATGAATATCTGTTTTTAAATCGCATTGTTTAATGAGACAGAAAAAAACTATTAAAATCAATTAGATTTTTAGTTTCTTTACCATTAAGTCTTGAAGTAGAATGTTTACTTATGCTTTCACAGATAAAAGTTAACTAGTTTTAATTTATTATTAAATAACTAGAATGATTTTGGGGGCTATCAGCAAATATATAGACAACCCTGAGGCAGCTGAAATAGTCTCTCTATTTATGTGGTCAACAGTTTTAAGACAGTTTATGATTGTGCTGTGTAGTTATGTGCAGCAGAAAACTTTAACTTTAGAATTTTTAAAGAGATGTGCTTGCAGTTTGGTAGACACAGGAATAGATCATTTAAAACTCTAATAAAAACCCCACTCTCTTCTATGACATGAACAAGGACATTCAGCATGGCTACCTACCACTTGACTTAATGTTAACCATTTTTATCTTATCTAATAAAATAGAGACATTACTTCTAAGAAGAAGCCTAGATGATTACATCCTACGCATCAATCTAGTCATGCATTTCAGTAATGACTTAAACTCGACCAAGTCATTGGTTTTCCTGGCTGATCTAGCAACACATTCCATGCTCTAATAGCTCTAGAGAAGACGAAGCATTTTCACAGCTTTGTCCTAGCAAATGGAACAAGGAATGTGACTTATTTTATGTCTTTCTGAGTATTTTATTATGTTTTATTTTGTATTTGAAGATTATGGTTCAGTGCTAATGTAAAATGCTACTTTACTTTTAAGTCATCTGTCCTCAAGGGTCTCTAAATTTAATGATTTTACCAAAGATGTTATTCTAATAAAATTTGAATATTCCTTTGTTATTTATCTCACTGTATTCTTGGAAATTATATATTACTTTTATGCACTCATCTTCTTTTTTTTTCAGTAATAACACAATGTTTTAAGAGTTTTATTTAATTTCTTTTGAGCTCTACACTTTGCCATAATGGACAAGCAAAAATCAATAGAAAAATATAACAAACTGGATAGAGGCAAACTTAGTAAAGTGTTTGACAAGCCACCCAAGACAGTAGAGAAGAAAAACCAAGATAAAAGCCAGAAGAAGAAACCATCTTCTAAAAAAACAAACAAGTTCACTCAGCATCTCTACATACAAGGATCTAAGGTGAGTAGCCTTTAGCATAGAAATTTCTACACAAAAAAAATTTAACATATCTGTTTTCAAACTAGTTGCTAATCTTAATTATTTAAGTAAATTATGAGAATTCAAGCAAAATAGAAAACTACAGTCACCAAATTTCTTTTTTAACTTTATGATATTTACTTTTTTGGTCTTTACACTCATGCTATTACACACATTGCAACTTACATCCAACTTTATCAGAACACACACACACAAAGCTGACACCTTTTCAATTTAAAAAAAAAGCATACCGGTAAATGTTCCCTGATTCCAGAACCCATAAGTTATTGTCAAAACTTCTTACCCTTAATTCTTTTGTCCACCTTCTTACCTGTGCAGGACATTTAGCACCCTGGACATTCAAAAAACTTTGTAGAACTAAAAATGTATTTATACAGTTGAAATTTGATTCTAAAAAGGCTTTAGGTCCTGAATCTGGTACAACTTTTGCCCCATAGTTAGTATTAGTCACTAAAAAATAGTCACTACTAGATCTAGGTCTAAGTAAGAATTTGGATTAGGTGCATAATGCTAATACGCTGTCATTTTAGTCTACTACTAGTTCACTATAGGCCTACTTAAATGAACAAATTTATACAAGGCTAATTGTTGAGCTTTAAAAATTTGGTGTGATTACTACATATATGTTCAACTGAAATATTTTATTGTTATTTATTTATTTATTGTTATTGTTTATAAAATGTTTTACTTATTTCTAATGTTCTTTCAGTGTTGAAGATAATTTTCTTTCCTATTATATAGTCCAAACCTCCCGCCGGGTTGATGGGAGATGGCAAGGGAGAACCCAGGACCATCGACAATTAGAACATAGATATTGCACAACCAGGCAGCCTTATTTGTATGCATGCACATTGCATCTTATGTTTTGATTTGCATTTAAATTGTGAAAGTTTCAAAAATTTATGTATTAGGTTTATTTTAAGCCTCCTGTATCTCCCCTCATTTATTTGAATTTAGAAGAATAGCTCACAATTGAATCATCAGTCAGTAACAACTTTTCAATAGAGTCTGTTACATGACACTCCTTATATGATATTTGACAGGCATTTTTGTCTTTAGTACAATAGTAGGATAGTGCACTTTATACTCCTCAGAAAAAGCATTTCTGAAGATCAGAATACTGGCATAGGAAAGCACAAGGCACCATAATCTAAATTGTATAAATATATATGCAAAGAATAATTGGAAAAAATGTGCTTTAATTATAGGTTCTTAAGTTTCCTTTCTTTTTCCTTATAACCTTCTCCCCCAAAAAAATCTATGCCCATGTCATTAACTACATATGTTACAAAACTGTAGTAGTGTATAATAAATGTCAAATACTTTAGATTCAAATTTCATTTTTAAAACCCACAAAAATTCAGAGAAAAATTATTTAATGTGTGTTTTTAATGACCATATTTTACGTTCCCTTATATAAAGATGTTATGTACACAATAATGTCAAAATTGTGCTTTTTTATTTACACTATGATGAAGACACTTTATGTTTCTGAGACCAACTTATGCACGTACCAATTGTTAGAACTTGTCTAACATGTAACAGATTATGACAATAAATCCTGTTTAAGAAATCAGTTTTCTGTTATAAATTCAAAGTAATTCCTTGGTTTTACACTACAATATTCTGGCTCTTATCCTTTATTCAGTAACCTAATCTAAGCGGGGACAATGAAAATGAATGAAAAAATGACATCCAATCATTTTTCCAATCTACCTTAACACCATACACTTAATGAGGCCTAGTGATGAGTTGTTAAGAACTTTCTATGAAACTGCTGGTCTCAAGCTGGGCATTACAGAACATTCTAGTTTAAATCAGAAACAGACATTTCTATTTGTCATTGTTTAGAATAAAAAACAATAAATTAAAAACAATTAAACTACCTGTTACTTTTAGGTCTCTTAGGCAACTTTACTTTACAATCTAGTTATTAACAAAACTTTGAAATCCTAACTAGCTTAAAATCTCATTTCAGAAAATGTGGTACATATAATTAGATCAGGAACTTAATAATTGTACATGTTTAATATGTGTCTGATGTCCCTCAGAAATAAAAATTAGTGCTTTCTAGCGCAAACCTCCTGCAGCGGGCAGGGTTTGAACTCAAGACCATTATGATGGGTTATGTCATACATGACTATTAAGTGCATACCAGATGACCAGGCAGTCATCCAGCTTAGAATGAGTGTTGGCTGTTGTAAGTTTATTGTGTACTCTGTAATACTCTGAACCAACAGCTGTCTTTTGATTCTTATCAGAACTGACTATTGAAGGTGACAGTAACATACAAATATTTGTTTACATAGCTATTACAGTTTTCTTTTTAAAAAATTTTCAATTAACATTTGTAAAATATCCTTTTGTTTTAGATTTGTCTTGAACTGAACAATAAGGGATTTAGAGAGATTCCAGAAGGTGTGTTTGAGTTCCCGGACCTTAATTGTTTATTCCTAGTTAACAATGACATTGATCGTCTGCCAGACAGTTTTATCTATCTTGCTAATCTTGAGGCCTTAGTTCTGACTGGAAACAACATACATGTAATCAATAGACATATATTTGAATTGCCAAAGCTTCAAGTAAGTAAACTTCTATCTATATTAATGGTTAGTTTGCAGTGATATCTCATTGACATAGAATATGATAAAACTTAGACTTGTATACTGTTAAGAGGATTGAAAAATAGAATTTCATGACTCAATAATACTATGTACAATGGCAATAGGTTTCAAAATACAATTTAAGATTGACATGTACTATGTGCAGAGGCAATAGGTTTCAAAATATAGTTTAAGATTGATGTGTAGGTATTATGTGCATTATATTATATTTAGAGCCAATGCACAGAGGACAGCAAGGATCTGTGCCAATGAATACTGGGTAGAGCTCAGTGAAAATATTCAGCTCGCAGCCCAAGTTGGCAACATAAGAGGGATGTACGAAGGAATCAAAAAGGCTCTCGGACCCTCCCAAAACAAGACAGCACCTCTTAAATCAACCACTGGGGAAATTATCGCAGACAAGTGCCAACAAATGCACAGATGGGTTGAACATTACTCTGAGCTCTACGCCACAACAAGCTCAGTCTCTGACTCAGCCCTTAAGGCCATCATACAATTACCCACAATGAATGATCTAGACCAAACACCCACCCTGTCAGAGCTCAACAAAGCCTTGGACAACATTGCTGCCCACAAAGCACCCGATGCGATGGTATCCCCCCAGATCTTCTAAAAGAATGCAAAACTACACTAATCCAACCTCTACACGAACTGCTTTGCAAATGTTAGCAAGAAGGTGCTGTGCCACAAGACCTGCGGGATGATAAAATCATTACACTGTATAAGAACATAGGTGACAGAAGTGACTGCAACAATTACAGGGGAATCTCCATCCTAAGTATTGTAGGCAAAGTCTTAGCTCGAGTAATACTTCCCAGGCTGCAAAAACTCGCTGATCGGGTCTATCCAGAATCACAATGCGGCTTTTGCACAGGGAGATCCACGATTGACATGATTTTCTCCATCCGCCAACTCCAGGAATAGTGCAGAGAACAAAGGATGCCTTTGTACGTTGCGTTTATTGACCTGACAAAGGCCTTCAATCTAGTTAGCAGAGATGGCCTCTTTAAAATTTTACAGATAATAGGCTGTCCACCCAAGTTTCTAAATGTAATCTTATCTTTCCACCAAAATATGATGGGTACAGTGCAATTCAACGGTGCCAATTCTGAAAGTTTCAGTATAAACAGCAGAGTTAAACAAGGATGTGTCCTGGCCCCAACCCTCTTTGGAATACTATTCCACAGAAGGCATCTATCTCCATTCCAGATTTGATGGCAAACTCCTAAATATCACCAGACTGAGGGCCAAAACTAAAATCAGAGCCACCCTCGTAAGAGATATGCTATTCATGGATGACGCAGCGGTAGTGGCGATCCTTGCGCAATCAGGTATTCCCAGCATCTTTACAGCCCTCAGACAAAGCCAATTGCGCTGGCTTGGACATGTTCGCCGGATGGATGACAAGCTCATCCCGAAAGTCATCCTTTATGGACAACTCGTGACTGGCACAAGAAAAACTGGTCGCCCCCACCTCCGTTACATAGATGTAATAAAATGTGACCTCAAATCAGTGAACATCAATACTGACGATTGGGAAGACATAGCTCTAGACCGCAACATATGGAGAGAGACAGTGACCAAGAAAGCTATGGACAGTGAAAGTACATGGGTCTCAGCTCAGGAAGAAAAACATACAATCTGAAAAACGGCCAGCTCCTCTACTACCGAAGCAAAAGCCACCTTAACCTGCGCTATCTGTGGATGGGAATGTCTCTCCAAAATAGGGCTCCACAGCCACATTAGGAAGTGTGCTCTGAGATGAACCATAGTCGTTCAACGACTGAAGGAGGCCAATGATGATGAATGATTATGTGCAGAAGCAATAGGTTTCAAAATACAATTTAAGATTGATGTGTACTATGTACAGAGGCAATAGGTTTCAAAATACAATTTAAGATTGATGTGTACTGGAGTGATCGCTATATGAACTTGTGTGATACCCGTGCTTGTAAACATGCTAGTATTTGTAATTGTGTTCGCATTATCATAGTCTGTGAATCGTGACTAGTCTATACTGTGTTATTGTGTGTATCAGTCGTGTTTTATTGAATTAAAGCCTTGTTTCTAAAGTTATGAGTTGATTTAGCATATTACATGTACTATGTACAGAGGCAATAGGTTTCAAAATACAATTTAAGATTAATGTGGGTGCTGAGGTCGAAATGTATGAAAACTGTTAGAAATAAACTATCTTTTATCATATTCTTATTTTCATATGGCAATGTCTTAAAATACTTAGTGGATCTTTATATACATGGCTAAAGCCTACAATAAAAAAAAACAATTTAAAAAAATGTAATTATTTAAAAAAAGAAAGTAGAAAGGAATTTTTAAAAAAATTTTGTGAATGTGTCTTAAATAATAATTACACATTTTAGGTTCTAGATCTTTCAAACAATGAAATCTCCACTATTTCTCCTGAAATATCTGGGCTGCAGTCATTAACACAACTTTTACTTAATGGCAACAGACTGGAGAGTCTACCATACACCATTGGAGACATGTCACAGTTGAGAGTCCTTGGCCTGAATGACAACATTCTAACATCATTGCCAGACAGTATTGCTAAATTGGAGCATTTACAAGTTGGTAAAGCTAAGCTTAAAGTTAAAACATTCTTATGAACATTGTTAAATTAAAAAAAAATAATCAACAAAATTAAATTGAGAATTAAATAAGCTATTATTTGGCTTTTAAAATGACCTCAGTGTCAATTTTAATTTTTTTAAAAAGATGCATCCTAATTATCACAGGATTGCAGATTTTTTTTTTTCATGAGTTGATCAACAAGAGACAAAAACAACAACTGTCTAATTAAATCCTTTAGAAAGATTATTCTTATATTTTTAAAGCAAAATTTGATCAACGCAATCAAAATTATCTGAGAATAAGTATGATTCCTTTAAAGGTTTAGCAATAAAGTAAAGTCCCATTTTCAGACCTTGCAATTTATAGGGCAAATGATGTAAAGGGATGCCCTAAAAATCCCAAAATTCAAAAACCCAGCTCCAAAAAGCATGGGTTTCCAAAGTTTTATTGAATACAATTACAGTAACGCAAAACTCACTCAGATACTAAGCAAGATAGTTATACCAGTTCACAACACACAACATAGAACAGAAATACACCAATCCAATCTTCACAATGATTCAAACCCAAGACCCCTTCCTTCAGAAACCAAGTGTATTACCTCTCAGCCCCCACACTCCTTTTAAAATGTATGGTGGGTGGATGATAATTATAAATTTATTCATGAAGTTCTTAACACTAAAAATTGGGAAACTTTTGGGTTATTTTTTTGTGTACAGATACTGGCTTTGGAAAGAAATATGCTGGAGTTTCTAAACCCTTCTGTGTGTAAAATTGAAAGTCTTCGCCGGCTGGGTTTATCAGGAAATAAAATGAGCAACCTTCCTCATGAAATTGAAGGAATGGTAGACTTGCAACAGCTTTTGCTAGATAACAACCAGTTTCAGTTTATACCTATTCAGGTAGGTGCAAATAAGTTGTTCACAACTTTTAGGGAAAAGTTGTTTTTATGGTTATTTGTTTCTACTTTGATGTGAATTATTTCAGCCTTTCAAAGCAACAAAAAATGTCCTTAATAAATCAATAAAACAGTTACAGCATATATTGTGCTTGCATATTAAATAATATTTAATTTAAAACCTTTCAAATGATAGCTGCCTGGTTTGGCATATACATTCCTGAGTGTTGACATGATGATCCAGTCATTCTCTTCAGCCTGCAAGAAGTTATTTATTATCTATATTACAAGTATTATTACAAATAAGCTGTCATTAGCTTCTTTATCCATTGATGAAGCTGTTGTGTGGCTAACAATATTTTTAAAACATCTTTCCCAATTATAAACTGGGTAAATTCAAGAATTTATTATATACCTATACTAAGATAGCAGTAATGCCTCATTGATATAGAATAGGACATAGAATATACTATGATAACCTTCACAAGGATTATCTCCAGTTTGGGTTTGATTTCTTTATTACTGACACCCATGAACCAAACTCCTAGCTACAGGTCAATAGCTGCACTGCCTTGTGTGTGTCCCTGTAAGGCCAAGGAAGTAAACATTAACAGATAATCCAGTTTTGGAGTCCTGTAGGAGGGTGGGGTGTGGGGTGGGGAGTGGTAAGACTCAGGCAAACTCATGCAGCCATCTGATCCCAAATCACAATATTAGTGTTCCATCCCTTTTGATCCAGTCAGTGTGGAAGAGAGGCAAGTATTGACAATGTGGCAGCCCATCATTAACAAATTTACCGCCCAGGCTTTTCTTCCCAGCAATGGATAGGTCAATCCATCTCAAAAGATTCCTTTTAATAATTAATACAAAAGCTAAAGTCTGATTGGTTTCTTCCAGATTTTCTGGCTGCATGAACTGATTGAGTTGTCTTTTTCTGGGAACAAGCTGAAACAGATACAGCCAGACATTGAGAACATGACTAAACTTAAAGTTCTAGGGTTGAACCACAACCAGCTGACCGACTTGCCCCATGAGCTCATGCAGCTGAACCAGATTGAAATACTGGGTACAGTCATACATTTAATACATTTATTTTGCATTTATTTCTTAAATTATTTTTAAAAAAAACAAGGAATATATTGTCAGAAACAATTTAAATTTTGTAGAGGGATTTAGAGCTTTCCAGTGTAGACTCACCAAAACAGCCATCTTTTATCCTCTGCCTTAGTCAAACTCGCAAGGAGGGTTTGGGTGTGGATGGTGTTAATGTCTAGAATTTTTGTTCAAATCAATTATTTTGTTAGAAGAATGGAAAACAAGAAGAAATGTAAACAAAATTCTGGACTATTTTATCCCAATGGGGCCATTTCTGTTTTGAAAAATACACAAAATTAGCCTATCAAGAGGGATGTAACTCTTAATTAAAAAAAAAAATGATAAAAGTTTTTTTTAAAAATAAAAACAAATTCAAAATATAATACAGAAAAATAATCAATAAAAAACTTTAAAATATTAAAAAAATCTAAATAATATATACAACATAGACATCGCAGCACTAAGCAAGACTCGGTTTGCAGGTGAAGGTGAACTCTGCAAAAGAGGAGCTGGATATACTTTCTTCTGGAGCGGTAGAAGCACTGAAGTACGACGTGAATCTGGAGTCGGCTTTGCCATAAAAACATCAATAGTATCTAAACTAGTCGGGCCTCCCAAAGGAATTAGTGATAGGCTCATGACCCTAAAGCTGCCTTTACAAAGCGGAAAGAAACATATTTCCATTGTTAGCTGTTACGCACCCACCATGACCAACCCAGATGATGTCATAGCAAAGTTCTACGAAGAACTAAACTCCGCCTTACTTGATATTCCAAAAACAGAAAAGCTACTCATTCTCTGTGACTTCAACGCAAGAGTCGGCTCTGACCATCACATCTGGAAAGGAGTCTTAGGCAAATTCGGGATAGGTCAATGCAACAGCGACGGATTATTACTACTCTAGACCTGTGCTGAACACAAGCTGCTCATATCGAACACAATATTCAGTCTTCCAATGAGAAAGCGAACTTCCTGGATGCATCCCCGCTTAAGACACTGGCACCTCATAGATTACGTCATCACCAGACAATCTGACCGTCAGGACATTCGTGTCACCAAATCTTGCTGTGGTGCAGAATGTGGAACAGACCACCGCCTCATCATCTCAAAACTAAATATTCGTATTCAACCAAAGAGACGTCCGCAAAAATCAAGACCCCCTAAAAAGGCTAAACACGGCCAGCTTAGCAGATGACAAAACTGAAAAGTCGCTTGCAGATGCGATAGAGAACTGCGTCAAGTCCACCCTTCTAACTGAATCAAATGTAGATAAAAGCTGGGAATGCTTCAAAGAAACTATCTATAGCACAGCATTAAACATACTCTTTCCTATGGAAAGAAAGCATCAGGACTGGTTTGATGAAAACAATACTGAGATCAGAAAACTATTAGATGAAAAGCACAAGCTTCACAAATTGTATCTGAACAACCCAAACTCCCAGTCCACTAAAGATGCATTCACTAACATCCGCAAAAATGTGCAAAAACAGTTACGCCAAATGCAAGATACCTGGCTTAGCAAGAAAGTGGAAACAATACAGAAATTTGCTGACAAGCACGATATGAAGAACTTCTACCATGCCATAAACGATATCTATGGACCCACAAAGTCAGGCTCATCACCTCTATTAAATGCTGATGGGACAATCCTATTGACAGATAAGGAAGAAATCCTAAAACACTGGGCAGAGCACTTCGAAAAGGTTCTCAATACACCTTCCATCATAAATGAAGCGGCCATAGACAGGCTACAGCAAGTACCAATAAATGAAAAAATGGATGACCCCCCTACGCTAAAGGAAACCGATCTTGCCTTTCAACAGCTCGCAAGCGAAAAAGCCCCAGGAGCTGACTCCATTCCCGCAGAGGTCTACAAAAAAGGTGAATTAGCCCTGATTTAAAGACTTCATAAGCTCTTCTTAATTATGTGGGAAAAAGAGTCAATACCACAAGATGCCACAATTGTTCATTTATACAAGTGAAAAGGAAACCGCCAGATCTGCGACAACCACAGAGGAATATCTCTTCTCTCTATTGCTGGGAAAATCCTTGCACGCATCCTAAATTGTCTCATGCAACACATAGAATATGGTCTACTACCAGAAAGCCAGTACGGCTTCAGAAAAGAGCGTGGAATCATTGACATGATCTTTGCAGCAAGGCAGCTCCAGGAAAAATGCCAAGAACAAAATGCTGACCTGTTCTCAATATATGTCGACTTAACAAAAGCATTCGACACTGTTAGCAGAGAAGGACTCTGGAAGATCATTTCAAAGTATGGCTGTCCACAAAAATTCATAACCATGGTGAGACTATTTCATGATGGCATGAAGGCTCATGTCCAAGATAGTGGAGAACCATCAGAGCCCTTCGAAGTATCAAACGGGGTAAAACAAGGCTGTGTCCTAGCACCTACACTGTTCAGTATCATGTTCTCCACTATGCTGACAGATGCATTCACAAATAGAGAAAACAAGGGGATAAATATATCATACAGATTTGATGGTGGTCTATTCAACCCGAGGCGGCTTAAAGCAAAATCAAAAACAAATGCAGCAGTAATCAGAGACTTGCTATTTGCTGACAACTGTGCCCTAAATGCCTGCTCTGAAAACGATCTGCAGAGCATTGTCAGTGACTTCTCAAGAGCATGCTCAGACTTTGGCCTTACCATCAACACGAACAAGACTGAAGTCTTATATCTACCTGCTCCTGGGAAAGCCTACTCGGATCCAAGCATCACTATAAATGGACAGGATATAAACGCGGTGGATAAATTCACATATCTTGGCAGCACACTCTCCAGAAATGGAAAAATCGATAGTGAAATCGACCTGGGTATCGCCAAGGCCAGTGCATCCTATGGCAGACTGTCTAAAACTGTCTGGAACAGACGTGGCATCACCACAAACACAAAGCTAGGGGTCTACAGAGCCGTCATCCTCCCCACATTGCTCTATGCCCCAGAAACATGGACAGTGTACAGTAAACATGCAAAGAAACTGAACCACTTTCACATGACATGTCTGAGAAAAATACTAAATGTTATATGGCAAGACAAAATACCAGATACCGAAGTTCTTCGAAGAGCGTGTCTACAAAGCATCCACACAATCCTGATGCAGTCCCAGCTGCGATGGGCAGGTCACATCTACAGAATGGAAGACCACCGCATCCCTAAACGACTATTGTATGGCCAACTAAGCAAAGGAAAGCGCTTGCAAGGTGGTCAAAGAAAGCGCTTCAGGGACACCCTCAAAGCTTCTCTGAAGGCGTTCAGCATAGACCCAGGCACCTGGGAGACAGAGGCACATCACAGAGCATCATGGCATCGCGCTGTGAAAACTGGCGCACAGGTTGCTGAGGAAAAAAGAACAACCCTGGCAGAAGAAAAACGCCAGAAAAGAAAAGCAAGGCAAACGACACTAGCTCCAGCTGGAATAACCTGCCCAGTGTGCGGCCGAACATTCCGGGCTCACATAGGTCTCACCAGCCACATGAGGAGGCATAAAACCCCAGTGCAAAGCCCTCAGCCCCCTGGATGACAAAGTGGTCATCATTGAACCACGATGGATGAACTATATATATGTTTACTGCCTTTAAAAAAAAAAAAGTTACAAAAATACTAAATTTTTCTGGTGGGGTCTTATACACTGAGGCTTCAGGCTATTTCTTTTCAAATATTAAAAAAATAAATAAAATAGTTTAACATATCCAGTTTTCACTAAAATATAGATAGTCTTTATGTTTTCGTTCTTGTTCTGATTGAGCATATTGAGCTCTTCTTAAAGGAACTTTTTAAAAACTAATAATAGTGCCCCAACACATCCTACCTTATTCAAATGCATCAGGCCAATCCCATATAGAACACATCCTTTTGCAATAGGCATCAGTAAATTAATGCATTTTTATTGCTTGTATATTGGAGATTTAATATAAATAGCAAATTGTTGTTTTTTTAGTATATCCAGTGCACAAAAAAAAGGAAGTGTTCATAAGCTTATGTTTTTTTTTTCAAAGATTTAGGACAATTTTTGTGCACTTTTGAGCACTACAAATTCTAAATTTTCAAAGTTCTTCAGTAAATAGCACAAAGAAATTTGAATAGGGAGGAGCCTTAAGACATTTCATCAAAAATGATTTAAAACTTAATTAAAAAATGGGCAACTAACAAGCAGTGATAAAGTAGGTTTGATTTGAAGATTAACTGATTCACTTTGACATATGTTACTGTTAAAATTATTGATACATTTTTATTTTTATTTAGTAGTTGGCAAGAGTTAAGTTCTATTTGGCATTGTTTTGTTTATTAGGAAAATCCCCTATTGGCTTATAGATATTTGGTATTTTTTTGATGTGAAAATATTGTTACAGTCTGAAATATCAGTGGCTTTTTTATTATGCCTATTTTGTTGCAAAACAATTTTTTTTTATTTGAAGAGGTTATTTTATGTTGTTTTTAAAGTAAGATATTTTGAACTCATATTTAAACAAATCTTTAGACTATTTAATGCAAATCAAAAACACATTATGCTAAAGATATTAAAGTGAAAATGTCCAATGCTTACAATTGTCAGAAATTCATTTACTAATGGACATTCATGCTGCTTGATATTGTTTTGAAGAAATAGCTTGTTTTGTTTTTATAGTTTTTTTAAATTCTATCTTTGAAACATAGCGTAGACCATCTTACATATTTGTTTTTATTATTGCACTATCTGGGCATATTGTCTTGCCTGTAGGGAACAAAATTTAGTTGGGGGGGGGGGGGGGGGGGGCTACTACAATAGTATGTATAAAATAAATTAATGTAGGCTTGACTCAGTTGCCCAAGCAATATCAAGCTTTAGCAAATAACTATTTTTTTGAACCCGCATCAGCTCTAGATAATAACTGTCTTAGGAGTCTATCTGAGGATATTGCTAACTTGTATTGCATGAAGGAACTTGACCTGGGCTCCAATAACCTAACAGAATTGCCAGACTCCATCAGTTTGTGCTGTAACCTGGAGGTAACATGTTCTATGGACTTTTATTCATGTACAATTTTATTATCATCACAGGATTTATTAACATTTAGTTATCATCTCTTAATAAGAAATGAAAAAAAATAATAATAGTAATTTTGTATACTAAACTAAGTGAATAGGAGTGATCAAGGGATGTCTGTGAGGTATGTGCTAGAACTAGTTGCTTCAGTGGCTTTTAAAAAATCAGTGTAAGACAAAAAATGCCTGACTAAAAAACATGCTAAAGAAATAGTAACATTGAGCAATAGATGTCTGAAAACTTTTGTTAATTTTTTTCAATGCCTGCTGTTCCATCAACTTAGAAAACGTTTATTAATTGTGTTAAATACATTCAGATGAACAAAATCTAGGTTTTGCATCTAAACTCTCCAATTAAATATGAGTTTATTTCTCACCGGTACTAAAACACATTGAACTGAACATTTTTTTCTCCAATTTATGTTAAGAATTATTTTGATTCTGCAATATATTTTGCATGGCTTTATAAAGCGTTGCAAAATTTTATTGTTACACCAATAGTGCACAATTTAAAAACAATGAAAATATTTACAGAAGATTTCTGCCTATTCTAATAAACTGAGCAAGAAAGAAAAAAAATTTTTGAGCTATCCTTTTTTTCTTAAAACCATTCAGTTGGCTTTCAAAATATTTCAACATAAAAAAAAACTGTAAATACTTTCAATAGCTTTAGTATACTGTTTATTTAATTGGTGAATGTATAATTGGCTTTCTTTTTCCCTTAGCCCTTTTTCTTTCATGTAATTGTTCCTTTTTATTTGTGGTTGAAATGTGCTTCTATGTTGTAATTTGATCTCTTTTTCTATCAGGCTTCAAGTTCTAATTTAAAACCAATGTTCTATGTTAAGATTGTTGTGTTTGCACAATTTTAGCCCCCAATAAATACCCCAAAAGGTCATCACACATTTTTTTTTCTTTTATGTCAATCGACCAACTGTATCTTTTTTTTTTTAAACAGATTTTAAGTGTAGTAAACAATCACCTAACCAAACTTCCCATTGAGCTTGGCACCCTGCAGAAGCTGCACACTCTTCTTATATCACAGAATGAATTCACATCCATCCCTGTATGTGTTGGGGCCCTGAGAGTGCTGCAGGTTCTGGCAGCTGAAGACAATCAAATAGAGGAAGTCCCTGAAACTTTTGCAGGTCTGTTGTTCCTCAAACATTTCAATCTGAGTGTCAATCGAATCAGTAGTTTTCCCCTGGCTATTTGTAAGGTAAGTGGTGTATATCAATAATAAAATGATTCTGGCATTTATGTATATTTTTTCAAACATAATCTTGCTTATAAATATCCTATTGTAAAATAGGTACATAAGTAACACTTTGTATGCTGACACCAGCAATCAATATTTACTTGAATCAGGTGACATCTCTTGAAGTTCTCGATGTATCCTGCAATAATTTGCTGTCAATACCCAATGAAATTAGCGATTTACAGAATCTTAAGGTATGTATGGAATCTGGAATGTCATGGCCTTGGGAGGGTTTGAGATGACTATGAGACACTTGACACTATTTTCCTAATCAAATTCGCTCCTTTACCTGCTAACTTAGAAATCAGTTTATCTCATCAAAAGCTGAAATGACGTCACCATAAAGAATGTGTTGATTGTTAGTCCATTCCCTATCAAATATTGCTAACCCTAACCTTGACATTCTCTCTAGTTCTCTCTTTGTTGCTTTTCTGATAAAGGCATAATCATCTTCTCTTTTGAAGTAATGTCTATAACTTATAAGATTTAACTTTCTCCATTTGATGTAATGACTATCCATTTGTGCTAAAGATCATTCCTAACATGGTTGGAATAACACCTAGTATTTTTTATCAGTCCTGTTTGATGAAACATATTAAGTAGTGGCACACCTTTTTTTTTCCCTCTACTCTTAATTGAGCTGATTCTCTTATTATATTTTTTTTTGGCTGTTAGGTTTTACAAGAAGCTTACTGATACATTAAAAATTATCATTAATGGTATATTAGCTTAAAGAAAAATAAATTAGCAAAACTTTAATATAAAAATGAGAAATAAGTTAGTGTCTAGTGTTTCTTTACAAATACAATTTTTTGTGAATTTTCAACATTTATCTTTTTTTTTTTCAGGTACTTAACTTAAAAGAAAATCTTTTAGTAGAAATTCCACCTCAGTTATACAGTCTTTCCAAGTTGCATGGCCTAGACCTTTCAGACAATTCTCTATCATATGTACCAATCAATGTCTGTGAAATGACTAGTCTGAACGAACTCAATTTGTCAAACAACAAGTTTTTTGAATTCCCAAAAGAGGTCTGTGGAGTCCCCAATTTGGCCACCTTCAAGTTTGACCAAAGAAATGGGGTAAAAATCTCCAGTCTGCCTGATGAGATTGGCTTGCTGAAAGTCAAAGAATTAGTAGTCAGCCATAATACCCTGAGGACCCTACCTAAGACCATAAGCAAAATGGTGAACCTGACGCACCTGTATGCAGACCACAATGAGATCTGGATTTTGCCAGACACTTTCTGCCAGATGCAGAAGCTGCAGTTGCTGCACCTCAACAACAACCAGCTGACTTCTCTTCCAAAAGACTTTGATCAGCTCATCCTGATGAGAGATTTGAGGCTCTACGACAATCAGCTCAAGGTGCCACCAATGGATGTTTGTGTCAGCGGAGTGCTACAGCCTATTGGCCTTTTCTTAAGGAAAGCTTTTAGGCGAGAAGGTGAGAGAACATTTTCTTTTTTATTTTCAATGCATTGGCTGGGGAGTTGTATAATTATTTTTTGTTCAGTTTTGATGTGCATTTAGAAATAATAATTGCTGTGTCCTATCCTTAGCTTCTTACAGGATCGAAGGGATGATAAGTGTTCCACAGGTAAACCTCTGGATGACAGTTTGAAGAGCATACCACATGGAAAATGGTTCATAAGAGGGCTATATAATAATGTTTTATTGAAGAGAGATTTATAATGAATGGATCTTATGACAAACCTACAGTGGAATCCAGATAATTAAAGATTTACTTAATTTGAATTCTCTTCATTATTATTTTTTTCTTTTTCATAGAACATTAATTAATTAATTAATTATATAGGCTGAATTGAATCATGTGTGTTAATGGATAAGAATTGATGATGTTTATCTTGTTTTATAAAATATTCTTTTTAAAAGTTGCTTTGACAATGTTGTTTAGCTTTTAACAAAGTTTATATCAACTCTGTCTGTCTGGTAAAAAAGTTTGTACATGTTATTTCTCCCATACCCATTCTTCAATCCGTGACCGGTCATTTCATCCCCGTCACATCCGTTTGTTCATGAGTCACAGTACCTTAAGCCAACGCAATGGGTTCCCCTGACTCATGCATGGCTGGAAGCAGAGCCCATGATGGGACACTTCTTATTCCTAAAATGCACCATTGCGTTCCATTCTCAGACCAAGTTTAAACTTTAAACATTTAATTATTCTACCTAACAAAACATTAATCAATTTAAAAATTAACCTATTAGTCAATTAATTATTCTTAATAAATTATTTTGTCTGTTTTCAAATAAGGAAAATAACTTCTGCATTATAGAGTGATATAGGAGAAAGTGCGGAGTTCTCCTAAGATAAGCTTTGTTTTATAAAAAGAGGATCTTTTAATATTTTGCTTGTTTAACATTTTTATTTCTAGAACTTCTACTAGAAAGAATGTTTCATTCAATAAAAGATGACCTAACAAAGTCACAACTTCGCGCTTTAATGAAAAAACTGAAAGTCCCAGAGGAGCATATCATGGAACTGGAAACAAGATTTGCTGGTAGAGACCAATTGCCAGAAAGGATAATTGCAAGTCTCAGGCACTGGAAAGACTACTTTGGACCCATGGCCACTATTGATGAGCTGATCAGAATTACACATATCATAAGCTTTGACCATGTGTCCTCTAAACTGAAAACAATGAAAATCTTTGCACAAAGATTAAGGTTGTGAGAAGACTTATTTTAGAAGATTGTTTTGGAGAGTTTGTAGCTAAACAAATAGTAATAGTTTTAAAATGGATATTTTTAA
This sequence comes from Biomphalaria pfeifferi, assembly GCA_030265305.1. NCBI lineage: Eukaryota > Metazoa > Mollusca > Gastropoda > Planorbidae > Biomphalaria > Biomphalaria pfeifferi. Next base: position 52,687 of record JASAOG010000336.1, on the reverse strand, counting down.
ATAGGGTATATATATTAAAATCAACTTTTTACTTGTGTAGCAAATATCTGATTGTTGTACATAAATTTGCATATGAAATAATCAAGAAATATAGACTGTGGCTATTAGGATAGTCGGTTGACCTTTTGAAGCCATTTGAATATTATAGAAAGATTTTATTATTTACAAAACTTGAAACTTCTAAAATTATTGGTTTGAAATAGATCAAGAAGATTGGTTTTTCTTTGGTTTTTGCATTTCTATATATAATTAAGTCAAAAGCATAGAAAAAAATCAAGCAAGCATTGCCAATTTTCACATGTTGCTAAAAAAAATTATAGTACTTGTTGATTTTTATATTAACATCTATACACTTTTCTATTTTGGATAAACATACAATAAATTTGATACTTTTATACTTAATCAAAAACATTGTTAATTTTGTTACATTACAAATTTATTCTGTATATCTTCCATATTTTTATTTTGTACAGTAAAGCAATATAATTATTTAAAGACTCTAAATCCCTCATTAAAAAAGACAACTTTTAATAGGTGAAATGTGTTTGTTTTATTATTATGAACACCCTTTTTGTTACTATTGATGCCTTGACTAGGATTTGAATACATTTTAAAAGATGCATGTAATATTTGGGCTGTAAAAAAAAAATTACAGAAATAGTAACAAGAAAAATATCTCAATTAATTTCACTATTTATTTGAAAGCAAAAAAAAAAATAATTTTATATATTGTGAAAACAAATTTTAAACATTACATTACATATAATGTTGAAAATATTCTTCATTCTTAACTTTATTGCAATTTATGAATAGAAATATAGTAAAAGATCAATACAGAAAAAGTTAAGAACATCATTTTAATATAAATCATATCTAGTGGTTTGCAATTCTATTTTTTTTTTTTAATGTATAGGCCTATGAAAGTATTTGACTTTAAAAATCATTCAGCTACTAAAAAATAAAAAGAGAATATACTGCAGATTAGCAAATCTCAACTAAACTTAACTTCAGGATTCTTTCTTAAATAACTAGTGTTATTTTTCTATCAATCATGACCAAATTGATCATTAAAAGAAATGAAAAATATAATTTTTTTAAAGTTTTAATAGCCTAAACTTGCATTTAATAATTCAAAATGGGGCATAAATTTCAGTTGGAAACCAAAATGATATTGGCGATAATGTCAACATGTATTTAACTTGCTAACTTAACAGATACAAATAATTTTTAAAATTTATTCAGACATAGGGAAAATAATCTTTATTATGGGTGAGGAAATTTGTTTAACAATTGTGCATTACGAAAAACAATACATGATTAGAGCAAACATTTGTAAAATGGCCACACAAGATATATGTTCATACCCCAGCTTCTCTTTAATATTTACTTTTTAATACTACTATAACTTTTTTTATTAAATAAAATAGTTCATTTTGTATTAAGCTATTCATTTTGAGGCACTTATGTTTTACAACTATAAGTGTAACATTTAATCACAGTAGATATCACAACAGGCTATAAATATTCTTGATATCAGTAATCTTGTACATAACTGTACCTTGAGATTCCAAAAGTTGTTTTTTCTTTCACTAAACAAACAATAAATAAATGAGAAAATATTATGTTAGAATGTAGATAGCTATTGATCAATATTGATATAGTTATTCAAGTTCCCCTTTCAGATCTTGGGATCTATGGGGCAGATGATGTAAAGGTAATTAATTCTGTGGTCCATGGTTAATGAGAGAGTCATGTGGCCAGTACAACAACCAACCACCTTTACTTTTCCCCAGCTAATGTCAGGTACCCCATTACAGCTAGGTAGACTTGAAGGCGCCCAAAGATCCCTAAAATTTAAAATCCCAGCCTTCACCAGGATTTGAACCCTGGACCCCCGGTTCTGAAGCCAAGCACTTTACCACTCTGCCACAGCACCTTCAATATAGTTTGACTATTATAAATGAAACTCTGGTAATTTTATTCAAGTAATAAAAGTACTTGAATTACCCTTTCTCAAATCCAAATTAACACTAAATACAAAAGGAAAAAGAGAGAGGCACAGCAGCTTAGCACTCTAATGTTTATGGCAGAAGTCAGGATGAAGACACTTGGATTTTAACTGAAAGTGCAGGCCTTGAAGTTGAATCTGCTTAGAATGTGTAACTGGTCTCAGTTGGAGGATGTAAAGGTCACTGGTCTATATCAAAGCTATAAAATACTTTATATACTTTCAGCAACCAGTGAACTAAACCATTGTCTCATAAGGGAGGTTTACTTTCAATTTTATTGTTAAATTATGTCTCTCTCTTTTTTATTTAGACAAAAAGCCACTACCATCTCAAAAAATTGACTAGACAAATTCAAGTTGTGAGCTTCTTTGTTAAATGTCACTTAATGATCACAGGCTGCATATTCACAATAATGTCTTTCACTCAGGCTTGATCACTCATAGTACACTGGCCTCGGTCATGTGTGACTACTCACACATGGCCACCCCCTAACAGTACATATATGTTTGGCAAAATTAGACTTATGCCACATTTTACAACTTTAAGCAAAAGTAACCAACTAGTCAAGAGAAAACTGTAGTCCTGTGGTGTTTTTTTAGATCTAAACATCCCTTAATTGAAGATAATTTAAACCTAGCTTACTGCAGGACAGTAGTGTTTGAACTAATATGACGTCCTGACATCAGGCATCCAGTTAGTTGTAATGTTCTTGAAACTAATAATAAAATAATTTTTTATATAAACTAAAAACTCCTGTTTATTTCCCTTTTACTTATTGACATTTATTTTACCATCATTTTGCTAGACAAGGGGATATATTAGTACAATATCTATATTTATGTATAAAAAATAATGTTGACATTTGCTCAGCAAAAATAGACTTGTTTGTGTTATATTATCAATTAGGATTTAATTACAACATTGATGTTTAAGATGAATAAGAAGATGAAATAACTAACTGGACAATGTAATACACACTAATAATATACTTGAGAAAAACATGTGAACACCCTTAATAGTAGAACAAGGGAGACTACAAACACACAGCATAGATAAATAGACATAAACATGTAACAGTTTGACTTCACCATTATTTTTAAAATGCAATATGATTTGGAAAAAAAACAACATTACTTACATCTGGCTGATAAATCACCCATTCTTTGTGAAAGACTAACATTTGATAGAAATTTCGAAATCTGAAAATACATTGTTGACTTTTATTTCTTAGTGAAGATTGGAATTATTACTAGCATTAGTGCATTGCAAATTATAAAAACTGGCAATAATGGGCCAAGCTTCAAAGAGAAAATTGTGTCACATCTTGCCCACCAGAGAACAATTTTATCTCAATGTATTATCAATACTTCCATTATTCTGTACACCAGATACACCAAAAAGATTTCTATTTATAGATTTGCATCCATCTATGAAAATATCCAATATATAATGCTTTTTTTTTTTAATCAATTGTGTAGGATGAAAGGCTGAGTGTCATGAACTGCTTGGCTGCCTATCAAGGGTGCTCGAGTTTAAATCTAGACTCAAGTTGAGTGTTTGCAGAGTGCCAAAAAGCAGCATGGATATTCTTCTCCTAGATAACCCCTTACCAAAAGTACACAAAAGAGATTGGACAGTAAAAGTTGCGAAATACAAAAGGAATTTTTTTTCAATTTAAATAATCTGTTCAAAATATCTCAATTGAAATTTTTTCCTTTTTGACAGGAGTTTTTCTCAAAGTTAATAAAAGTGGTGAAATGAGTTCTAATACTTTTTAAAGATTTATAGAGCATTTGATTGCACCAGTTTAAATATCTGTGTGGGCTGGGGATATGACTTTATAATGATGCTGTTTTAAATCTAGCTTTCTGCATGTTATAGAAAAAATAGAATGTAATAAAATGCAGTGAAACCAAGTCTTTAAATCTAAAATACCTAGGATGACTTGGGATCTTTTATTTGGGTTTTTGAGATATTTCTGACTCTACATTATGGGTATTTAAACATCTGTTTAAAAAAAACGAGTTAGTAGATTATCAAGATACAATTGCAATAAAAAAAAATGATGTGATTTCTCTAGTATATCCCAGAATAACCACATTTAACTAAACCATCAACATTTTCTCAACCACTGAGTAAAATAAAAATACTTTGTAAAATATCCAATTGACACACTTATGTATAGCAAAAACAAAATTCTATACCACAAAACTAAAGGCTAATTTTTTTTTATCTTCATCAGATGTTAAAAAAAATTTTTTTAAACATCTTCATTAAATTAGAGTTGACTTACAGAAATATATCTGTGCATCTTCTTGTGTGCACATTTCATATGCTCACAGTGAGAGTGTCCTTTACTTCTGTGATCCCTTGAGAACTGAATTAAGGAAAGGATACAAAATTAGAAAGTTAGAATTCAGATTAAATAAATATTGATACCAGTCAAAATTTGTAATGATTCTATACCATTGAACAGTGAACTAACAATATAATTGTCAACATAAAAATTGTTATTTAGTGTTAAGCTCTAAAAAAGAATCAAATGTCAGTCTTTTTCAAACTAACATAGTAAAAGTAAAGTAAAGCCTCCCGCTTCAGACCTTGCAATCTATTGTGCAGATGATGTTATCTATTTCTATGGCAAACAGTTAACGAGCATGTGTCATGTGGCCAGCACAATGACCAACCACCTTTACTTTCCCCAACTAAACTCAGGTACCCTTAAGAGTTAGGTGGACTCAGGGGTGCCCTAGAGATCTGAAAATTCAAAATCCCAGTCTTTACAGAGATTCAAACCCAGGACCCTAGGTTTGGAAGCCAAGCGCTTAACCACTCAGCCACTGAGCCCCACAATTTAAACTTAAACGGAATATTTGCTATTTATACAGAAGATTTGGTTATAGCCACTAGCTTTCAGTGAGACTGTGTGCTAATGCACTGTTCTCTTTTTCTCTGTTCTCATAGTTACATGTATTACTTGAATTAATTCAATGAGAATGAAAGGAAGATAACATTTACACACAAAAATTCCTTACTGTCTTTAAGTCTTTACCACACTTTATCTTTCAATCTTTGGCTTGAATATGACTTTTAAAAATGAATACACATACATATAAGAACAACTTTTAACTAACCAGACATGATGCTGTTTGATTGGTAAAGCTCTTATCTAAATCATCATTTCTAAGCTGAAGTGGTGATATGTTAGGTGTTCTTCTATTTAAAGTAGGAAGGCCTTCACAGAATGCTAAAAGACTTAAAGCAACAACACATATTAAGGTAAAACAAAGCTGTTAAGCAAATCATCAAGGAATGTAATCCTATTAAAACTTTTAGCCTTCAGCTAGTTACTCAATAATGAGAGGCCAATATTCTCCAAATTCTTTATTTATCACAATTTTTTCTGCATTATGAATGCCAATGTTTGCATGAGGCTTCTTTGCATGCAAGAATCATAAGTCATTCTTCTTTCATTTCTTGATTTTAAATTGAGAAAAACCCTAGGAAGTCTATATGTACATCTGTATATTGTAAGGTGATTGCCTGCCCATTTGGCCTTTGAATGAGTTTTTTTAAATGTGCACATATAAAAATTAAACCAACCTTTAATCTTTTTTTTTATTAAAATAGTAAAAGATTAAGATTCATTTAACAAATGTCAAAGAAGATCACCTTTTAGAGAGTTATTTCAGAAATTATTTTGCTAAGGCTACATTTTTTTACTTTTATTTTGCTCCTAAATATAAAAAGATTGGAAACAGATATCAAACTAAGGCCCTTGCTGTGGATCTTCAGATGCATATTTGGTCCTCCAGTCCAATGACCTTAATAATCTCTAGTAGCTGTTCTTTTTTGCCAATATGTATGAATCATTTAAATAATTTATTTAACAATACACTTAATATGTCATTTACAATTTTTTTTAAAAAATATAGCTTACAGTTCTTTTTTCAAGGTGGTATCTTGACCAGGTAAAACAGGCAATTCGATGTTTGGTAACAGGATTCCTGGAAACTGTCTGTCACTCTCATTCCTGTTATGCTTATTACTGTAAGGCATATATGTCTCTAATTTGTTGTAATGAGGATTGGACCATAAATTGTGCTTTAATGTCACAAGTTCATTGCTAGGTCCCTTACTGTACAAAAATAAAGTATGAAAATATTTTATAGTTGAAAATAAAACTGATTAGGTTATAATTTGTTGAGATGTAGAAAATTATTCTGCATTTAATATTGATTTTGCTGTTGGAAAAAAAATTGCTTTTGAGAAACTTTTGATTTTGCAATAATCAAATATCTGCACTTAAAGTAAAATATTATTATTATTTAAATTGTAAATTGTGAACTACAAATGAATGGAATCCCCATTTTGATAAAATTATAAAAAGACTCAAGCAATGCATTTTTACAAATCAAACAAGAACAACTGAAATGCTATTTAATCTTCATTAAACCAATATTACAATATGTGTTCTCTGTTTGGAACCATCAACCTAAAGAAAACGTGCAAAATAGAGCTGGGAGATTTTTTTAAAAATTATAATTGCATTCAAACTATAATTTACAAATATAAAAACATTGTACTTTTAAATCATCATTAATTAAGTGGTACTGTTAATAAGCTAGGACTACCTGTACAATTTTTTTTAGCATCTCTTGGCAAAGAATTCTTAGGGATTTGAAAATATGTTTATTTATAAAAAATTTAATTTTTTTTTTTATTTTTTTTTACACTGACATAGATTTTATTGTTAAATAGCCCACAATCAGTCAGCATTTTGTGGTGTGCTTAAATTCTTCTAGAACATAAAAAAATATCTAAAACAAGAATTATAATAAACGTACCCATTACCATCTTGACTGTTGGTATTATTGATATTGTTATTTGCTTTTTCCTGAAGCAATAAAACAAAAGTAACCCATTTATTGTATTAATTATTCAATATAAATGTATTTTAAGACTCTCAACTATAAATATAGTTGCAGATAATTTAGTAAATTAATTTAGAGAACTGAATTCCTTTTATAAATAATTCAAACTCAAGCCCTAACTCAAATCTACCATGGAGGGTGATGCTTTTGGATGCCTCCAGGCAAGAGTTTGGCATAATAAATTGCTCTGCCTGCCTACAAAAATCATTTTCTTTCAAGCATTGGTTCTCTCAACACTTCTATATGAATCTGAGACATGGATACAATACATAAAACAACTAAGACTTTTTGAATGCTTTCACCAAAGATGTAAGCTCTTCACCATGTACATACGGTGGCAAGACTCCACTATAAACAGCAATGTTCATGCAAATGCTGGCATGTACAATGTACAGTATAGAGAGACTTCTTATGGTTTTACAGTTATGCTGGGCATGGCAAGTATCCCATATTCCCATATGAGGGACAAATATATGCCAAAGGCAGCTGTTTTGGTGAGCTGAAAGGTGGTTGATGTAACAGAGGTGACAACAGAAATATTTTATAGACCAGCTTAGGCACCAACTTGCTTTAATCCTGGGAGACAGTGTCTTTGTTTTGTTATATTTTTTATCTTCATTATCTTAATATATTGATTAGAAAATTAAGGATACAACTAATCTACATTCCTGTTCAGCATTGTTTTGCTGACAACTTGAAGTTACTAGGATTAAATACTGATTCGGTATTGTTTTTATGGGTTTGTCTGTGCATTTGAATAGCTCTAATAAGACATCCTACATAACCCACTTGGTAATCTATAAGTAAATTTATCAAACCACTAACAACAGAAAGGAATAAACTCTATCTTCTCCTTGAACATTTATTATTGGAAGAAAATTACATCATTCTTGCTGTAAGTATTGGATTAATTTTAATCAAGTAAGTCTATAATCTGTGCATAAGGTTGGAGTTCTAGAGGAGACATAGATTGATTTCAAAATGATTTCTTAAAATAAAGGTCTGGACTATTTCTCTAATTTACTCAGTTTTATATTAGACCTTGGCATAAGAATCTGAAAGTAACAATTTTTTTTTGCTCACAAAATCAGGTGAATTTTTTTTCTTGAAATAAATGGAACTTTAGCTATTGAATGACAATTTAGACATGGGACATTTACCTTTGTGTGTCTGTACTGAGGAGCAGGTGCACCAATCACTGTGTACTGTACTGGGTAACTACTATTTACAGCTGGTAAACTTGTAAGCTTTTTACTTTCAGGCTCTGAGTCAACAGTTTTAACTTTCTCTACATCTTGATCATCATATTGAATTCCTTTTCAGGAGAAAAACGTTTAGAACCTCACTGATGTTGATTACAGTATAAATAAATAAATAAAGTAAAAAAATTAAATAACAAAAATCTTGTAATAGAGTTATAGATTTTATTTGTATTAATATTACTAATATTTTGCACATATTATTATTATTCATTTATTTCTTTTTGTTATAGTTAACCATTTTTAATAATATTCTATTAAAATTAACAAATAATATAGCATAATTAGGTTATGGAAGATACAAATATATACTTAATTAATAAATTGTGAGCTAAAGCAATAAAATTATCTATAAACTCAAATTAAAATAGTGTTGCCAACAAAAATATTTTTGTACCTTCCTGAGCATCTGAAGAAGTCTTCTGACTTGATTTTGAAACTATAGATGAAAGGCTATGTGTGTAAAGATCTATGGCTGTGTGACTACCAACTATTGCCCCTGTAAATTGTAAAACTACACTCAGTAAAAAAGGTGCTAGTATACTGTATGTAAGAAAGATTTTTTTCTTAGCTTCAATTATATATTTCATTTTTTTATTTCAGCTATATATTATATCTTACTTAAATTTTGTTTGAGAAGAGATAATATGAATGCTAAGATCATTACAATTTACCTTGAGAAGATAAATCATTCACTAGTGTATTTCCATCAAAGTTTTTACTTGGCAGCTGCAATAACAAAATAAAAAGGTTCTGCAATATATTTATTTAAAAAAAAGCATTTTGATTATGTCTTTAATTAAACCATGAAAGTGAAGTGAAAAAATATAATAACTAAAATGTTGAGTTGCATGTTTTTAAACAATTAATAAAACTACTTTTCTAATATAGTGAAATGCTTAAAAATATGTTTTCCAAACAAGGTAAGAAAAATATTTTTAGTGCCCAAATTTAAAATAACCATTTTTATTATTAATCTTTTTCTTTTTCTCATCATATTCTTGATACACTATAAATAAACTTTGCAGTTTCCAGATGATGCAGTTTTCTATAGTTTGTCCATTAGTGGCATATCTTGGAGAATCGACATAGTCATGTTGACTTTATAAGTGTTTGTGTCAGTAGCATTATCTTCTATTTTCAAGACAGAGAACCAGGCCACTTGACAAGTATGATATTTAGCAGGTAGGACTTCACATCTACAAAACTAATATTACTTTGAAATTAATGATGGTTGTGTGTTAATGGATTGTGCTCCAAAAGGCTTGTACACTATGATCACACAATATTTTTTTTTCCTGTTATACTTCAATAATTTTTGTATCCTAGATCATCTGCAAGGCAGTGGTTTCAGTATTTTATTCTCTTCTATGAATTGTTATTTTTCTAACTAATAATTTTTATCTGCATTGGTTGAAAATTAAGAGCACCCCATAAACAATTTTTGCAGCCGTTTGGTTGGATTTATGAAATGTTATAATAAGTGCTAACCAATGTATACCTCACCTCTTGCCCAGTGATGGATTTACCTGTAAGCTACTTAAACTATGCCTCCAAAAAATTGTTGAAAGGATATTTTCAATCATTTTGAAGAAAGAGGAAAGAAAATATTGCTTTATGTTGATTACAAGGGGCCCATATCTTAAACAGCTAGGAGTCTTATCAAGTTTAAGTCTGGTACTGTTCTTACACCATAGCTACAAACCAATAATTGACTCACAGCTTATCTAGTATTGACAACAAATACTTATCTATATGGTTCCTTTCCATAAACTTTGAACTATTAAAATATTTTCTTCTTTTTTTTAAGAATGTCAAGGTTTTTCCTTCTTGATATACGTTCATGCATTTCATTTCTGATTACCAAATATAACCTATTCATGAACATATCCATGACAGCATATATCAAGATATTATCAAGATTCAGAATGCGATTCATAGACATATAACTTGTTTATTTATAAATATATATAAGTAAAATACAGGCAAATGAAATATCCAATATTAATTGATATATATATCCAATAGAACAAATTCCCATGGACCAAATAGTAGTTGTACAGTTGATTAAAGTCTAGACTTCAACTCTAGAAACTAAATTCCAACTGTCCTGAACACTGTTTAACTATGAGTTACATTCATTTAAAAAAAACAAAGCAAAACAAACAAAACAATCTTCAAGTAAACAACCTGAATTACCCCCATTCTCCTTTAGTTAACAGAACTCAAGTCTTGACAAAGAAATAACATTTTTATAAATTATTAAGTAATAATTGTAAAATATATGTTTAAAACATAAACTAAATTAAACACTTCCAAAAAGATTTAATTCTGCCACAATGTGAGAGATTTAAATATAAAAGGATTTTTAAAATGTACCTGTAAGTGTTCCTCACTGCTTCTGATGCTTTCACCATCACTATCACTATCATTGAGGCAAGAGTTACTGTCATCATACATCTGATTTTCTTTGTCATTCATGCCACTGCCACTACTTCCATCACTACTACCAATGCCACCAGTTAAGATTAAACCACTGCCACTGTCTACAAGTCCTTCTCTTCTGACAGCTGCTGTTTGCTGAGAATTTGATTCAGAGGAACTATCTTTTTTCATGTCACCCATTTCCAAAGTATCGTTGACCATCGAAACATCTTCTGAGTGTGCCACTTTGGGCAGCACCACTATATATTCTGGTAAAAAGAGATATTGCTCACATTAAAATCACTACATTTATGCATGCAACCATTGCATCAATTCAAGTTAACATTCCAGTTCAGGAGTACCTTTTGAGATATCAATATACTTAGAGTAGATATGTAACTATCTGAATGGAATTTTCTTTTGGCCACATGTAAGCATATCATCCCTGATTAAAAGGGGTTTCCTACGTCAAGCACAAATTCCTAAATGTCTCTGATTTGAGCCTAAAACCTTTAGATCAATGTTCCCTTCAAAATATAACGAAAACGTTATTGGTCTTGGTACTTGGATTGCTACATAAACTGACTAGTAATGTCAGTAAAGTTCCACTTTCAGACCATGCGGTCTATAAGGCAGATGATGTCAAGGTCATCTGTTTCTCTGGCCAATGATTAACAAGCAGCAGGGTGTCATGTGGCCAGCACAATGAGCAAACGCCTTTACTTTCCCAACTTAAGTTGGGTGGACTCAGGGGCACCCTAAAAATCCCAAATTCAAAATCTCAGTCTTCACCAAGATTTGAATCCAGAACCCAGGTATGAAAGACAAGTGTTTAACCACTCAGCCACTGCCCTCCCACACACACACACATAAACTAACTAGAAGACAAATTATTTTTTGTGTGGATTTAATCCTAAGACAAACCTACCTTCTACTTTTCCCTTCTCCTTGCCAATATCAAGTTCAAGCTGTTTGTTTGTATTGTCTTGAGCCTTTCCCATTTGCCCTGTACTTGCTCTGCAAAGTAGTTCCAGAAAGGTCTAGAATCTAATTTAGATCTAACTTTATTTTGTTCTTTCTCTACTGTGTAGAATGTTAAGTATTTAAGCCTCTTAAAAAATTAAAAATATTTTACTTCTTTTTTTTCACACTATTTTCTAGTGGTGACCACTTTTATCATGCCTTAAGATTTAAATCTTATCTTATGTGTAATACATACGTTACTTCAAAAAAGAAGATGATTATGTCCTACGTGTCATGCATTTAGTCATGCATATTAACCAATGACCTAAACTCCGCCAAGTCACTGGTTTTCCTGGCTAGCTCAGGCAACCCATTCCATGCTCAAATAGCACTAGGGAAGAAGGAGTATTTGTATAAATTTGTCCTAGCATATGGGACGAGGAATGTGCTTTTATCTTTGTGTCTTTCAGAGTATTTTATTAAATTTTGTTTTTGTATTTGAAGATTATTGTTCAGTGTTTTATGTATAATTGCTACTTTACTTTTGAGTCTTCTCTCCTGAAGGCTTTCTAAATTTAGTGATTTTACTAAAGGTGTTACTCTAGTCAAATGTGAATATTCGTTTGTTATGAATCTCACTGCTCTATTTTGTGTCTGTTCCAGTTTCTTAATGTTTTCTTGAGTTGAGGGGTCCCAAACGGAGGATGCATATTCTATTATTGGCCTAACTAATGTTAAATAACATTTTAGTTTAAAATTCTTGTTTGATTTATTGAAATTTCTTTTAATAAACCATAATGCTTTGTTTGATTTTTTTTTTTAGTTTCATCAATATGTGGATTCATGATAGTTTTTCATTTATTATAACACCAAGGTATTTTGCGTTTTTAGTCTGTGTTACTGGTTTGCCATGAATAAGATATGTGGAATTAATTTGTTTTAGTTTTTTTGTTACTCTTAACAACTGACATTTTTCTGGGTCGAAAGACATGCTCCAATTTGATTCCCATTTCTGTAATTCCTCTAATTCTCTTTGTAAAATTTCTGTATCTTTCAATTTGAAATACTTGATGTAGATACACTATTGACTACACACATAGGAGACATGTAGATAAAGAAGAAATGTTTTTTTCTTAGTATTCTATAGCTGCATCTATTCTTCTACAACTTTTCTTTATGACCACAAAGAGAACCATAAACTAGAATTATGGTTAATCATCTTTTGCATAACTTTACCAAGAACTATTTCTTTAGAGATATTGTTATTGCAAGGGATTGTGTCGCGTCTAATTATGGGAAAATAGTTGGAATGTCAATATAGGCTAGATGTTCATGACAAAAGCTATAGAGTCTATACTTAGATAAAGCTAAAATGTTAGTATGGCTGCTCGGTCGTGCACAATGCGAAATCGACTGTCGTTTGGTCGTCTCTGTGGTCCCCCCGTCGTCCTGCAGGAGGTTTGGATTAGGGCTTAGGAAGTAGATTATCTTCAGCTCTGAAAGAGCATATGAAACATGTAAAACAATTTTACAACAGCTCGTTTGTTTAAGTTTTACATGCTTCGGATGTTCCTTCAGATTCCTAAATCCTAGTCCAAACTTACCAAGGGGAATGGCGGCACACAAATTTCAAAACCTGGGACCATCGATAGGAAAATCAAGAGCGAATACCACAAGACCAGGCAGTCGTCCTCTTTACATACCAACTAAGCTACGAAGGCCCATCTGATGTTCTTAGATCCCCTAGCTACTATTATAAAGGCTACAAAGGCTCAGATGTCATTCTTAAAAAAACAGGCTACAAAGAGCCATATATATATATATAGAGAGAGAGAGAGAGAGCGTATATATATCTAAGGCTACAAAGAGCCATATATATATAGAGAGAGAGAGAGCATATATATATCTACATGGCCTACATCGTAGTAGGCCCTATCCCAAAAGGATAGATAGATATATATAGGCCTATATAGGGCCTACTACGATGTAGGCCTTGTAGATCTTAAGTTATAAGCCATAGATAGTTGTACAAAAAGTTGATTACCTGGAACTATCTATAACATTTTGGTTGGATAACATGTTTTTATTCGTGCTTTCTTCATTTCCTAGCACCATATTTTTGATGACCTCATCCTCAATCAAGCCACTATCTGTCTACAAATAGGAGTCAAAGTTAGTCTTTCGATAATTTAAAAATTTAATGAACATATAAGAAAACCTAGAAAAAAGCTTATTAATGTGTGTTTAAATTAGTTTTGTATAGATGGCATTTGGCCCCTAGAGTTTAGAGTCAATTAAATTATTTATTTATTTATTTTACTTTTCCCAACAAAATGACTCACGTATTCAAGTTTAATAAAGATGTATTGTCCTACAATCCCTGCCCCAAGAAAATATTTCTTCAGAAATTATCTGGCAGCATGACGCCGTTGCCTTTCATATAAAACAACCCATTATATTTGCCAAAATGGTCAATCTTTTGAAATGCATATTGTTTTTTTTTTTTAATTTGGTAGTTTTCCTCAGTTTGTAAGTCACATTACCCTCATGAAACAATGAAACTATATCTATTTTACTACTTCATTTGCCGGACTAGATCTCTCCACATTTTCACTAAGTGTAAACCTAGTCGATAATTTACTCGCCCACAATAACAAAAAAAAGTTAGTCCTACGAACAATATCTGACTTCTTACGCTTTTCAATGCAATATCGAAATATTCAATATGCTCTATGTTGCTTTTTGACCGGACCCCGCCACACACACACACACGCACTTACACACACACACCACTTTCACACTTTTCGATCCTTTTTTATTACAATGACAACCCTTGACCTTTTTTTTAGCATCCTCTAATTAAGTCACCACAAACTTTTCATCTTTTGAATTCTAGAAATAGCACCTTTGATTAGTTTTACATCTTTTTTTTTTCTTTGTTCGCAACCTTTAACCATAAGACATGCAATTTACGGTATTAGACATCACAAACATCTAAGACCACCAGTTTCAGGCCTAGAGGAAAAGGAATTGTATTTTCGAATGGTACCAATAGAATGCTCCCTTCCCATTCCCTACACTAGGCTACATTTATTTAGGCATTATTTCCTCTTAAAAAAGGAATTATCGTTTATTGGACCACTTTTAAATGCCCCCCCTCCCACCACTCCACTACATTTATCATAGAACTTGAATTAAAGAAGACATGAATATTTAAAATAGCACCAACTCCCATCCCATAAAACACATTTGATAATCCAACATGTATGTGAATAATCCATCCCTTTGATAATTCTGAGGGTTCTAATTTCTAGATGAAATATCACAAAAACAAGGTCTTGATTAGATTTAACTTTAGATCATCTAGAGAAAAGACAGTCCTATAGTCCTTACTTTCTCTGTTCTTTAGTTGTAAAAGGAAGCGGATAATATGGATAAACGCCAACAAACACAAAATTTAACATGAACATTCATTCAAGTTACTACCTGAGGTAGGCCTAATGTCTTGGAACTTGAGCCTTTAAAAACAAAAACAAACAAACAATTGTTTTGTTCAGTTTGAAGGATAAAAACAGAATTCACATAACAAAAGAAGAAATGTTTATGTTTAAAAACCCTACACGATTTTATTAAGTGTAAACATAGTCGATAGTTTACTAGTTTTAAAGAAAGTGTTTCTCAAACTGTCGGGCACAATGCGCTGACAAGAAATAAATGATACTGTATTTACATTGTAGTTAGACTCTATAAACATAAGGTTTGGGCTAGGATGAAAGAATATTCAAAACATAAATAAATATACACAAACAAAATTATACCGTTTTGTTGAAGTATTTTGCGTAAACAGCCCCGCTTCAAAACGTCTTCCTGAACACAAAGATGATTTTACGACAATCAAACCCATTACAAAGATCTATTGCCTCTCAAAGTATTGGCCCGACACACGCCTTCTTAATTCAAGTTTGTTTTTTTAACCTGCGCTCTACTCACATGGAGAAATATTGCACTGTAGACACGAGGAGAAAGCATTTTTGAAGCTCAGAATACACGATAAGCTAGGCGCCAGGGAGTACATCGTTGTTAGACAATGCAGCGCTCTCCCAGTTCCTTTAACAACAAAATGGGTCGCGATTGAACATTTTAGGATGCTGCCACTTGTAAAAGTTTAAGAAACACTGCTGTAGCCTACACGTGTTTAATATTCCTGAATATAGTGAAGAGTGGGTGGGTGAAATACACATTGAAATACTTAATTTCTCATACTGTTTAGATTTATTTAAGATTATAACATGCTAGGACATCATAACATGCCAGGACAGTTATTTTAATTATTTATTAGAAGGGACATAAATCTAGTGTTCAATGCTTGCCATACTTTGCTTCCCTTTAGACCTCTTTCTTTTATCTTTTGCTTTATTGGAAGCTTTGGATCTAGATCTACTGGAGCTACGTGATATATACAGTCTTTGTGTATTGGTGTCTTCCGTTGGATTCAGTTCAATCTGCCTCTCTGGGTCTGTCACAACCTCGTAACCGACATTCGCTTTTTTGGTTTCATCTGATGCCTGTTGACAATAGCAAGATAGTTTACTTTTAAAGATTTCGCTACGCCTATTGAAGCTAGAGTATTTTTTAGCTGCAAATGATCAAAGAATAAATGTGGTTGGGGAAATACATTTGGGCCTCTTTTAATGCTGATGCGTACTCTGATTTAGAAGAAGATACAATTTAATCTTTTTTAATCAACTCTAACTTGACGTTCAAATAAAATTATATTAGATCTGATCGGTTCAGTTCTTATTTGATCGGATCGAATGTGATGTGACCTGATTGGATGAAATCGAATCTCATCAAATCTAATCGGATCGAAATTTTTAAACAGTTTACCAGTTTGGGGCTCGAGCCAACGACATTCGTGTTATTAGCGCGACGCTTTATCAACTTCACTGCCAGTTTCGGACATTTTCAGACTTCCAGCTTTTGACCAAATGTTTCCCTCCATTCACCTTTCAGTCATTGTAAAAGTATTCATTTTACAAAGTCAAAGATAGAATATTTTTCTCAAATAATCCAAAGACTCTAGTTTCGAATCTTTATCTCTTGTTTAAAATGGCTGTCTGGTAGTGTGGTTAGATCGATATGCGCTTCAAACTGTCATCACGATGGCCCGCTGCCATCCCCTGCCACAATGCATGCGGTTTGGGCCAGACATAATAATCTTTGTCCTATACATCTTATAAAACAAGATATTTGGACACGGAAGTGGATCGATGCAACGGAAATCGATCATTGTACCGGGAAAACATCTAAAATAGATTGTGACGTTTCGTCGCAGAAGTGCATATGTACGCAACCTTATCATGACTCAAGACCTGAGACCTTAAGCTTAAATCAGAAAGCTCTGCCTATCTCACAAATACCGATAAAATAGTACAAATGTAAGTTACATGTCGATGAAGACCCAGCCGATTTGTGCCCATTCTAAACATAACGATACATAAATCAAGCTAAGTCTATATGTCTACAATATGTGGCCAGCGCACGTCTATAGGGCCCTATGTCTACGATAGTGCTATGTGATCAGCGAAAGTTTATATGTCTACGATAGTGCCCGGGCCCACTACCACTGGGGGCCCAAACGGGGTTATGTAAGAGAATGTGGTCTATAAGAGTTTAAATGAATCACATTATTACATTAAGTTAATTAAATCATGTTCATTTTTCTTAAATTCTATTTCTAGTGTCCGAGCAAAATAACAAATCCATGTAAATCTTATTAATGTAGTATGTAATCTATTAAAGAAAGGTAGCCTAACTCTCAAATTGTCAGTACAGCGTTTCATTTAGGCCTATATCTAACGTGTTAGATTCTTTATTTAATACGAAAAACAATAAATACCTGTAAGCCCACCCATTGTGAAAGTGTTCTATACGATAATATAATATTAGCTTTTGTTTTGGTCTAAATGTTATTTATTTCTTTAATATTACAATGCATATTGACTAGTTAAAATACTTGAATTAATTGTATGAGTAAACAGTAGATGTAAAGTATATTTTGGATAGCTCCGTAGACCTAAAAGTTACTCATACGCACATTTCTTTAGAATGACGGTACATCAAAAAATAATTTAAATATAGTTAATAAAAGAATCACCCACATGTTGATAATATGTCTTCTGATTATTTGAAGCAACAAACATTTGTGCTTGGAAATCGAGCTTGAGATCATAATCGACTTTCTACTCACTAAGTTGAACACTAATTTCTTTACAAAGGAGCTTTAAAAACATCGTCTCCTAACTAGACGAAGCTGATGTAAAACAGGACACTTGCGCTGTGAGAAATCATCAGGTTCCCATGCCTGTGACGACCAATACACATTCAGATTATCTGAAGATTCAGCATATTACTCGGGAGTCCCGAAATGTTACATGGTTGACCCAATGACATTGGCCCTTCCAATGATCAACAGTGAACTAGTATAGTTTAGAGATTATGTAAGCCTTGTAAATAAATATCTTGTGCATTGTTTTTAGCGACGGTAAAAGCAGTGACGTAGACAGAATACAGGTACATGATAAGAGAAGACTATGGCTAGAGCTTGTAGAAAGATGTATATTGAACAGAATGCTAATTAAAACGATGGATAGAGAGACAAGACGATCATCTCTGTCTGTAAATAAACATCAGTTGAAGTTTTCATAAGTTTTATCAAGTATGTTATAGTTAATAGTTGTGTCCCTTGGATGGTTCCGGACTCGCATTAGAATTAGTTAAATAGTGTAAGACAACACACGCAATCCAAGACCTGGACAAGACAGGACAGATCCAAAGCTTGAGGAAATTGTTCTCCTTTATCCCGTGAGGAACAGGTGTACCTTGTGTACTGTCTGGCGTAGAAGTTTGTTTTCATTGACATGTACTCTCTCATTAGATACAGTAGAGCCCAGTTTAGGTTCAGTCATACATTAAGAGGGAGCCCAACTTCGCATTCCTGAACCCGGGCCCACGGGTACCCTGCTACGCCACTGTACTATAGGGCTATGTGGCCAGTGTTAGTCTGTGTGTCTACGATAGTGCTATGTGGCCAGCGCAAATAACTATTCAGGCGAACTCAGAGATTATTCTTCGAAATGATTTGAACTCAAAGTAATCAAGCACTTTGCCCAATTGTCATTTAGTCCCTGGTCTGCCTGGCCACCTATATATAATACTTCATACCAATATCAAATTAAGTTCAGGCCTGTAGATGTAAAAAAAAAAACTCAACCATCTTTAAAAGTTGTCGAAACTCAAAAATACTTTACCTTTTCTTTGGACTTCAGTTCGGACATTAGGTCAAGCTGATCCAACGTCCGTCTCGAGTTGTCGGCGATAACTGCTGACTGGTTCTTCAGCTGAATAGTAAGCTTCTCCTTAGCCCTATTTAATATCTCCTCAGCTATACCTAAAAGTCTAAGATATGCAATATAATTTCTCATCATAGAAGTTAGAGGTAGGGCTGTCTCTAATAATACCAACTAATAATACAGATCTCGCCTATGCAGTAGCAGATATAATAGAGCTTGTATAGTACCAGATTTAAACATGTTAAGACAAAAAAATACAAAAGGATAACGTGACTTGGGACTTGACCTGAAAAGTTTCAAATTTTCAAATACAAAAACAAAAAAAAATTTAAAATACTCAGAAAGAAAAAAAAAGACTAAGGCACAGTCAGCCAGAAAAACCAATTACTTGGCAGAATTTAAGTCATTGACATCATATTGACATGTATGATTAATTTGACCTAGGGACACGCGTATGATGTAATCTTCTTTTTTGAAGTAACGTCTGTATTTAATAAGATAAGATATGCCAAATAAATTAAACATGTCAAAAAGAATTTTGGACCTAGTGCCGGATTTAAACAAGTTGAAGACCTGGGCAAGATTGTGTGCTTTAAAATGGCCTTAATGATATTAATAAGTAGAGCTAAAAGATTGTTGATTTTAACTAACGCTACAGTAGTTACAAATAATTTAATCTCATTTTCTTTTTTACATACATATTATTAATTGTATATTTTAAGTTTGTGCCCCCCCCCCCTCAGCCTTACCTAGTGTATGCCGCACTGTCTGCAATGTAATAACTCTGGCATTATACGGATCGTTAGCTTGGTGATTGATTTAAAGACGTCAAACGTTTTTATTTCTGATTAGAAAACATTAAGATAAATAACTAACTGATAAATCTTGATAAGGTATTGGCAAACTGGAGCGAAGACATCATCCAGGTTAGTCTCCAAAAGTTTCAAAATTTCTTCCAAAATATCCATAATGTCGAGCTGACCTTTAAGAGGGAACCAGGTTTCTTGAAGTAGTTGCTGGATAATGTTGTTCCCCTTATTGGCTGTTAACTCGTTGGAGTGTAGCTCTGTTATAGGCTTCAATTTTTAAAGAAAAAAAAAGGCATTCAGGAAAATGTATCGGCTTTTCATCTAGTAGAATATAAAAAGTACTTTTTAAAAAGACAATTCCTCATTTGGGTGGGGTTTTTATAGTTGATCTTTGACGTGCATTGTATTCATTATAACTGAGTTAGTGAGTTAACCCCTATGCTGTCAATGATTGATCTTTTTTTTTTTTGTTTATTTCGCCCCCTGTAGAAAATTTTAATTATCCCTTTTATTATTGTTTAATAGAGTTATCACTCTTTTTAACATAGCTGAATTCATTGTGACAATGAACACGAAATTGGATTCTCCCATGTGGTCTTCATTAAAAGTCTTGTTTACAAGTTGATGTGTTTGTTGTTTTCCTTTTTTCGTGCTAGGTAAATGAGGAAGTGTGAGCTATATGCTCCTAAAAATAATAATGCAGGATGGACTTTGTCTACAGTTACATAAGATATGAAAGCCTCAGGCCATAACCAAGCGTGTCAGTGCTATTTAGTAAATGTGTTTTGATGGTTGGTTTTTTGTAGTTTAGTCCGGGTGTAAATGTTGGAAAATCTGGTAATTTTTTCTCCGTTATTGGGTAGGTGGTGTTTTAGGGCTAGTTCGTCAGTAAGTTGGATCAGAGTCCTTTGCTTTTTTTGGTTGTTTTTCCTATTTCTCTGTGTTAGTAATTTATTAGGATGATCGTCCTCCAACCTTCTGTATCTCTCAATAGCTTCTAATGCTGCTCTGTTGCGTCTTAATTTACTAAATAACACCTTAACAAAAGAATCAAATCCACTGCAGCTCAAAGTAGGCACGCTTGAAACAATTGAAAGCTATCAAAAAAACAGCTATCCATATATAAAGACGGATCGGCTTTCAAAGCCACCATCAATGCTGATTTTGGTGCCTTCCTGGTCTTCCCTAAAAATAAACACTTTGAAATAAGCGCACCCTGTGGCGATTACTGCTCAAACCTCCAAGCCGAAATTGAGGCAATTATCATAGCACTACAGACAGTGGAAAACAAATTATATGAAGGAGTGCAACCACCATCAGATATTGTTGTCTTTACAGACTCCCAATCTACTCTGCAAGCACTTAACAGCAGCACATCAAACAGCCCAAGAGAGTTGACAACACTAATTGTGATAATTCATCAGATGATATCAAATTTAAATATTAATATCACACTACAGTGGATCCCTGGACACATTGGCATTATGGGAAATGAAAAGGCAGATAAGCTATCAAAGGCAGGTTCATCTATGGAACAACCAGATAGACCTGTTAACTACCTCACCCTAAGGTCAATGTTAGTCAACAATCACAAAGAGGAGTGGCTCAACCAATGGGCATCAGGAAACACAGGCAGAGCCATGTACAAAGAAATGACTACCCCTAACAAACTGGACAGTATTAACTTCCACCCCCGAAAAGAACAATCTACAATTTTCCAACTAACAGGACACACACCACTATTAAATTACCACCTGAACAAAATAAACTCCACACAACTCCCCCTTTGCAGACACTGCGCCCATCCCTTTGAAACCGTAAACCATATCCTCTTTGAATGCCCCTCCGTAATCCACTTCAGCCCAACATAACCAACACTCTGTACGGCAGTGCTGAACAACTGAAGAAAACAGCACACTTTTTTTTTCCTTGGCACAGTCTGCAAAAGAGCTCACAGCTCAGCAGCAATAAAGCTGGCTAGAAGAAGAAGAAGAAGAAGCGTCTCAGTGCAATAATATCTATGTGTGTGTATCCAAATTACGTGTGTATGTATATGACGTTGGTGTGTATGTGTGTTTTTGTTGTTGTTTGCGCATGTTTTGTGTTAATGAAATACATTCTTATTTCATCTTATAAATTAGAGACGTTCCTTCAAAAGTGAAGATAATTACGTCCTACGAGTGCATGTCTGTAGGGGAGGGGGTATGGGGCGGGGTTAAAATGTTCGATTTAAAAAAATTAAACTTTCATTGGTTATTTGGAAAAAAAAAACAATCTTTTTATAAATTAGTCTTTTTTTTAAGTATTTTAAAATGTTTTCTTGCTTTTAGTTCATTGTATATCATTCCTGCACTCATTAAAGTAATGTAATTAAGTAATTAAGTAGACCAATATTTTAAGTAAAATAATTTTTTTTAATTGGCTTCACTTTGGAGCTCCTGAACCCCATTTTGTAGAACCTCACGTCCCTGGTCACATGAGATTTATTTATATGCTTTTTTAATTTGATGAACAACACAGCTGTGTTCTCCCAAAAATGAAAACCGAAATTTTACGGCTTTATAAGAAAACGATATAAACTCCGAGTTGACTCCCTTAATCACTAAACTTTTATTTTACGAATGGGTAAATGTCTAGAATAATCTAGATGTAGCTAACTACTGTTCCCTACTCCGACTCTGGAAACAAATAAATGAAAGACTTGAGCCTACTTGTTTGGAAACATGCTCTTGAGTCTCTCGAGCCTTATGTTTCGTCTTGTGTTTTGCATGCTTATTTCCCTTGAAGCTGGGTGAATTTCTCGAGGAGTCAGGTGTGACCTCTTGTAATAGGCGTGTCAAGTCAGAATCGGGAACAGCCAGCTTTTCCTCTTTCTTTTCAAGCTGAAACAAAATAGTTCAAATTTATTTATTTTTTTTTGTTTTGTTTGTTTACTAGTCCTACTTTTTTCTTGCACTCTCTTCATGGAGAGATAAGCAAAAGTTGGTCAAAATGTGCAGCGTGCTCTGAATATATAACACGTGTTGAATACAAAATGGAGGGAAAAAAGACATAAAAAGTAGGCCTAATTGTAATCATGCGAATGATGTGGGTTCCATCCCCATACTAAGTGGCACAGCTAGGCATTAAAGGGGGTGGGGGCTTTACCTCTTAAGGGGTCCCTGTATTTTGACATTCAACATCATGCCTGAGATAATTTACATAATAAATATAAAAATTAATAATATATAACTCAGGTTACTTCCTAAGAGTAACCCCACATGGAAAGAGTTAATCTGTGTGGAATATATGCAACACTAACTTATATAATAACATGAATAGCAAGATTAAATGGCATTGGCTTAATATTAAATATTTAATGTAAAAAAAATTCGGTAAACCGTTTTGAAGTCCTCTCAAGTGAGGGCCCAGGGGGACTTTCGAATTAAGACCCCCCCCCCCCCCATCTTAGCTTCGCCACGGCCCATACTAAGCAATATGTTTTATTGACAAATATGAAATGAATGTTAAGTTAACTATTATTTGAAAATAAAAAAGCAATTGATTTTTTTTACATTTAATAAATATATAGTTTGAAATAAACAGTATTAAATTTTCTGGGCATTCGTTAAGTGACTAAATGACCATCATTACAAGAAAATGGCGTACATTTAGTGGATTTTTTGATGCCACGTTGTCAAGCAGTTTTTTGTCGTCTGCTTTTTCTTTTGTCTTTTCTGTTTCTGTCTGCACGCCAAGGTTAAACTCTACTCGGTGAAGTTCCTTGGATCCGTTTTGATCTGTTGAATAAAAAACAATGTTTAAACGAGTACTGATATTTTTTTTTAATTAACTACTTCTTTATGTTAAAATAATACAGTAAATATTCATATGTTATGTGGCATTGCTCTGGATCGTTAGAAGCGTTACATTCGATCAACTGAGCTACCAAGACATACTTTTTAAATGTGCGAAATTATAGCTTGATATATATGATTCCATTTTTTTGCTTGAGCTCTTTACTTTTCTCTTCTAACCAGCTTTCATCCTTCTATCACCTACCCGATGATTCTGTGTTCTAACCAACATTTATCCTTTTATCACCTACCCGAGGAATCTGTGTTCTAACCAGCTTTCACCCTTTTATCACCCCTCTTAGACTTTAGTCTATAAAAAAGGCTTATAATGTGACTTCAGTCTAAGCATCTAAGGCTTCATTCACAGTTTTTCCACCAGGACATGAGTCCAAGGTCTTTATATGAACATTGAGTAGTGGAATCCTCAACCAACACATTTCTAAAACTAACAATTTGTTTAAAGCTAGAGATCTACGAAACTCGTAAGCCACTTACACTCATGCCTGACTTTGGTGAAACCATCCTTCTTGGTCACCACCATCGTATCTGTGTGACGTAGGAGCTCATTGTCACGTGACTTCTCTTTCACTTCAGTCTGAATGCTGGTGGTTGTGACTTTGAGATGTTCTGAACCCTAAATTCCATGACAGACCCAAGCATATAGGCAAATAGATCTATGAACCACAAGAGTGTATCATGAAAATACGCAAACGTGAACTAAGCTATACACTACGTGAAATAAAGCTATACACTACGTGAAATAAAGCTATACACTACGTAAAATAAGCTATACACTACGTGAAATAAGATATACACTACGTGAAATAAAGCTATACACTACGTGAAATAAAGCTATACACTACGTGAAATAAGCTATACACTACGTGAAATAAGATATACACTACGTGAAATAAAGCTATACACTACGTGAAATAAGATATACACTACGTGAAATAAAGCTATACACTACGTGAAATAAGATATCTACTACGTGAAATAAGCTATACACTACGTGAAATAAAGCTATACACTACGTGAAATAAAGCTATACACTACGTGAAATAAGATATCTACTACGTGAAAGAAGGTATACACTACGTGAAATAAAGCTATACACTACGTGAAATAAGCTATACACTACGTGAAATAAGCTATGCACTACGTGAAATAAAATATGCACTACGTGAAATAAAATATGCACTACGTGAACTAAGCTATGCACTACGTGAAATAAGCTATACACTACGTGAAATAAGCTATGCGCTGCGTGAACTAAGCTATACACTACGTGAATTAAGCAATGCACTGCGTGAAATAAGCTATACACTACGTAAAATAAGCTATGCACTGAGGGAAATAAGCTTTACACTACGTGAACTAAGCTATGCACCACGTGAAATAATCTATACACTACGTGAAATAAGCTATACATTACGTGAAATAAGCTATACATTACGTGAAATAAGATATACACTACATGAAATAAGCTATACATTACGTGAAATAATCTATACACTACGTGAAATAAGCTATACATTACGTGAAATAAGCTATACACTACGTGAAATAAGATGTACACTACATGAAATAAGATATACACTACGACAAACAACCTGTTCTCTTCTAGAACATTTTAAGGGATTGACCTTAGAATAATGTTAGGGTCACTTGTGTTCTAGAAGGGATTGACCTTAGAATAATGTTAGGGTCACTTGTGTTCTAGAAGACTATTTCAAGTCGAATCGTATCATCAAACAAAAAAAAATAGTCATAAGCTTAAATTTCATGGCTTGGAGAACAATATAAATCAGGAGAACATTTACATTGATGATAACAAAAATCACTTTCAAGCAACAGACACATATAAAAGTTAGAAACTTGAGAAGGAGTAACTTCAAAATTCATGTCGATTCGTATCATCGAAAACAAAAAAAAAAGGCATAAACGTAAATTTCATCACTTGCATAACAATAACACTTATGAATGGTAGAAACTCGAGATGGAATAACTCATTAAATACTGTAATGACTTCACAACTGAGAAAGAGGAGATAAAGAGTCAAGAAAAAAGATAGTAAATGAAGTGTGCAATTACATAATGGGACTAAACCCTACATATTTAGCAATATAAGTGGATACTTAAGGATTAATTTCCCTTTTTGGTATCAAACAAAATAATTAATTTCCAAAGATTGTCCAAAGGCTGCGGTCTATTTTGGACAAACCAAGCTATTGCACTTGATACGAAAATACACCTACTTAACACAATTGTTATCCCAGCTGTGATGCAGCGTATGCATGCGAGACTGCCTAAATTGAGAGAAGACTAATGGATTTTAGAGTTAAGGTTAGGGTTAGGATCTAAGTCTAAAAAAAAAACCAATAATTAATTGACTAATTGTTTTTATTTTATTGTTCATGTCTATGCCAATGAATAATTCTGCAAAATTTGAACAAATAAACGGGTGAGGGAGAAACAACGTGTACAAACATTTTACCAGACAGACAGAGTTGATAGAAGCTTGGTAAAAACATACATTTTTTTTGTCTTTCTTTATCTTCCAACCGTCGGGGAGGTATCGAGGATCAAATTCTGGAACCTGTAAGAAAGAGTTACGCCATCATTAGACATGAAATCATCACTTTTCTTTATTACAATCTGTGAAAGGAATCTTAGTCAACACATTAAAATTAAAATTGTACATAATACGAACAAGTCATGGTGGATCAGAAACAGATGTGGATCAGGAGCAGACGATTATAGACCATCCTACCTCTCCCTCCCCTACATTTTTGAGAGGAGAAATTACTAAATGTGTGTAATTTGTTTGATTTGAATTCCTATTTGATACATACTTCTATTTGTAATACCTGATTTGTTTCAGCCCTCTGTTTCTTTTCCTCTTCCCAATCTCAAAACTCATGACGTCACGCAGATCTATAGCAGAGTACAAATCTAACCAATGAGGACTCATCAATACAACATAGGGTCCCGTATTTCCCGCTAGTAATACAAGAGCGAGCTATGAGCTCCCTTAGGGGGTCGCCAAATGATTTCCTGTATTCCGAAGCTGCCGAAAATATGCATTCTTATTAAATAAAAAAAAAAAAAAAAAAAGCAGCGCTGAACATATGTAACGGAACACTGGTTTAACATGTTAAGAAAAGGTTGTTTTTTTTTTTTTTTAAATTTCATTCAAAGCCTTAAATAGTGAAGAAAATTAAAATAATTTTTAAAGTTAAAATGATTGTTCTTGTAGCCAAAATATTTTAAATTTTTTGTTGTACTCTAGCCCTTTAGCCCACTCCGAGAAAGATTCCTGGTTAAGAGAATGCATAGATCTACTTGACATTTATTATATTCCATTGATAGAAGATGCGTAAAAAATGTTCCTGAACATTAATTTATTAAACGTTTCAATTCTATACTGCCTACATGTGGAAATACCTGAAGACGTATAGTCCTTTCAAGATAATATTTTTTTCTCTTTCTTTAGCCGAATTTAAATTTCTTTTTTTTTTTACTTTGAAAAAATATACAACGGTCAAATTAGAACTTTCCCAGTGTGTCAAATGAGCTATTAATTCTTTTCCCAGTATACAGCAACTGTCTTTTTTTTTTAAGAAAATCGTTAGAGCCGTTTTTGATATCTGTGTCCAGATTTTGTCCACCCTTTGCCCACCCAGAAGGGTTTAGGTTCCATGAAGATACTAGTTGAATAGAGCTATTGTAAAAAAAAATGGTTTCATTGATATTTAGAAAGTATTTAGAAAGACTATAGCTTTTTTTTAATTTGCGGATTAATTCCAATCTATGAAAGACTTTTTTTTACTTGTTAAAATGTAGAACGTATGTAAACAATAATTATATATACCGGTTTGAGTTGCCAGACAGGTTTGGGTGATTCAGGCTGTACAAAATGAAGTCGTCTGCGAACAACGGAGTTGGGAATGTAGCCATCGGGAGCAATAATGGGTCGTTTGGTAAGCAGAAGTCTCTCCCATGGTGTCAGAAGTTGTAATCTCACGTCATTACAGTCCAATTCTGAAATTCATAACGTTGTAAATTAAAATCTAACATTTTTCAACCTTTTATAAATGAATAAAAAAAAACAACTTTTCAATACATTGATCCTTTTCATTATAATAACATTTCTTTTAGAAAACATTTATCTTGTCAGTAAGTTAATTAAAGTAACCATTACAGACTTTGTGCTGCATGAGGCAGGGGGGACGGAAAGATCCTTTGTTTCTATTGCTGATGGGGAACGAGGATGTCTTGGCTAGCATAATGACGAACCGCCTTTTACTTTCCCCAGCTAATGTCAGGCACACACGATTCAGAGAAACACTTTTCAGCTTCAACGCAATTGTGAAATCGTTCGTTCGAAGAGAAGAATACGACGATAGAGACGCAAAACACAACCCCCCGAGGGCGTGCTAAGGAATTGTACAGGAAGAGATGGAAGTGTGCCTCAACAGCACTATTCCTACACTCAAGGAAGGGGGGGGGGGCTTTTAAGGCGGACACACAACGCCAAGATGGTACAGAAAAGGAAAATAATGGGATTTCTCCTGGGGTTAGTCTCTAGCACACACAAACCAGAAAAAAAAAAGAAAACATAGGTGTTACAAATTTTCTTCTGCCTGGATCCCAACAGGCCGGAGGATGGGGATCTTCCATGGGCCTAGAGGAAAGTTTCAAAAGACTTAATCTCAACTCTTACGACAATGACACATTTTTTAGATAGAGTTATGTAGACTCAGAGGCGTTTTAAAAATCCCAAAATTAGAAATCACTGGAAACCCAAGACCCACCCTCTCCCGGTTCAAAAGCGAAGCGCTATAACGCTCGGTCCCCAAGACCCTTCTTTAACTTATAGTCTATTATAAAATATTAGGTTGGAATGTTTTAATAAGAAGGCATATGGGAATGAAGTAGTGGGAACATCACCAGTGTTTCTCAAATGTTTGGAATGTTTTAATAAGAAGGCATGTGGGAATGAAGTAGTGGGAACATCACCAGTGTTTCTCAAAGGCTTTCTTTTGACGCCATCGAAACGAAAAAGATTTCCCCCCCCCCACACACACACACCAACACCGTTTTCAAGCTCCTTGAGCTTCAAAAATTCATTCTGGTGGGCTCTATGAAGCATTATTTCTCTTTGTAACAAAACAGCATATAACTGAGTGTGGAACTAACCATTACCGAAAGAAGAGTGAGACAATCAAAAGCAGTCGAGCATGTAAGTTTGTAATAACTTTGATCGTTGTTAGATCATCCTAGTTTTCAACAAAGCTTCCTGCAGCTAACGGGCCTGTTTTTTTTTTCACTCAATGGACGGCAACAGAAACCATCGTATTTCAACAGGTAGAAATTTGATTATTCTGACGTACGAAGCACATACAGATTCCAGAGAACCGCATTGGCGAAGACGTACATGTTGTGCGATTTCTTCTTTAAAGAACCGTTTGAATCGAAACCAATCGTTAGGTCTAAAGGTCTAAACAATGAACGTCACGTGGCAAACGAGCTATTAATCTAAACTGCCCACAGACTGTGACGTTGCAGGACAGTGTTCAGGCCTTCTGTAACGAATGGTGTCGTTTGAATCGATCAAGTTGCAGACACCTCTCGAACTAAGTATAAAAGATTCTTCCTAGAAGATAAAATGACGTCCCATAACTTAGGGATCAAATTTGCAATCAGTAGTTATAAGGTCTTTTTTTTTTACTCTATAATGGATCATAACTTCAATGCTAATACATTTTTTTCTTCCTTGAAAAAAAAAGATCTTTGTTTTCTCTTGTTGGCATGTCGCGCGGCCCACAGCATGAGCAATGATTATATAGACCTAATAAGGTTTGTCTTCGAGTACGAATGCAGCATTTCCCGTGGCTACGTAGCCCCAGCTGTGACCTACATATTTTGCCACATCTATATAGACAGTGTTAAATTAATACTTGTAGCGATTCAAATTAGAAAGGCAATTGGTAAAAGTTACCTTTCAAAAATTCTTGAAAATCCATCCTTTGCTTGTATCTGTTTGAAGCTCTACGAAAAAAAAAAGGAAAGAGACCTAGTTCTTAGAAAATAATATTGAAAGTATCCAGAGTTTTCCGCAAAACAATTTTAAAATGATCTGTAAAAGAGATCTGTGTTGGAGTCAGATATGTCATATTTTTTTAAAATAGAAAAGATGTTCTTTTTTAACGAGCTCTTTTTAAAATAAACCAAATGTATATATATAAAAAAACAGAGATCTAGCAGGCCATTTCGCGACCTTCACAGGGCAATGTGCGAAATGGAACGCCGTTTCACTATTTGACCAACCAGTTCGCGAATTCGCTAACGAAGATCGGCCAACGTCAGCAGAAAATGGACATGAGCAGATTTTTTTTTTTATGCCTATGAGAATTACATGATACACCAGATAGTTTAATTTTATTTAAGAATTTGATTGCCAGATGGGACAACAAACGTTTTTGGGTCTGTTCGTCTTTTCTATCGTTTTCTTGTCTCTTTTGCGACAAAATAGCGCGGACAAGTTAGCGCCGTCAAAATAGTGCGAAATTTCCCGACATAGCGCACGCAGACTTATTTCTAATATGTATAATAAGTAACGGATTTTTTCAAAATGAAGTTCCTGGAAATGATTTTTTTTAGGCTTCTAGCTGCTTTATTTGTTAATTTTTGCATCTTGCAGCTCTATTGCCAATGTATAAAACAAGTAACTGATAAAGTTACAGCTCTATTACCAATGTGTAAAACAAGTAACTGATAAAGTTTATATGTGACTTTGCATACAATTTCACTTTTTGAAAGTACTTTTTTTGTTGTACACCTGACAAGTATGGAAGTATGCTTGTGTATTTTTAATGTTCATTTTGGAACATAAATAGCTATGATAATATATTAAAACTATTCTTTTTCGTTTAGTATATCTTTGCATATTCTTATTTTACGATACCTGTGAAGTTTTTACTGCAAAATGACGGAAACATAATGATAAAATTGAAAAAAATGTTATGCGCTATGTTGTCGGCGCTATTTTTTTTTTCGCGCTTATGTCGGGTAACCGCCTTAGCTGTTGACATTGTGTTATGTGTATGAGTTTGTTATTAATATGTAGAGTTATTCCCCTTGGTACAAAAAAGTTCATATCATAGTGTTGTGTGTAACCTCGTACTATGAGGGTATGCAAATAAATAGACTGATGAATCTGGCGTTATAGTGTTGGCGTTGTTTATAGTTATTAAGTGTAGCGTTTTCTAGCCGCTTATCGGTGACTGAGGAGATGCGACGGTACGAAGTATGTATAAGAACAATGTTTTACATAATTGTGTCAGCTTTATTAAACAGCCATTATCGTAACTTTCTGATATTTGCAGTATCACCTAATTCAGAAAAGCGTGACTATAGAAAACACAAGAGAGTGTGAGCAACACTTGACTGAGTGGTTTTGGCGCAAGAAGCTCTGACGATAATTTTAAAAAAATATACAAAACAATTTTTTCACAATACTATATAATAGTGTTCTAATAGTATACTTTCTCCCACACTCTCTCAAAAGTTTGAATAAAGGTTGTGACTATTTGAACACATATTGCAAACTGATGTATCCAAAGGAAAGGCAGTGCCGATACAGTTTGGGTTCAGCGGCGTCGAAGGTTCTGCTAGAGTGTAGCACTGGGTGCTGCGAACTGCTTTATGGTCGCCAGCTTCTGATTTTTTCCTGCGTGGAGAGGGGGGAAACTGATGTGTGGACGACATCGTTCCGACCACAGCTAATGCCCAGGCATTCATTTCACTTCCATGAGATGATCCATAGTCGCTTTGCGACTGAAGGAGGCCGTAGATTGCAAACTACTCTTAAGGCCACGATGGTGGCAAGCTCCCTCCCATTAGATATTATTGGCGAAGTGTGCAAAACACAAATGAAAACTTTCTTTTTTTTTTTCATTTAGTTGACGACACCATTGCATTGATTAAATAATTTATTTTTTTTTTACGTGAAAAATTTACAGCAATTTTCTTTATCATTCTAACTTTTGTTTTTGGACAATATTGAGATCCACACAACATTATGATGTTAGTGTCATAACAATAATTACACAACAAACTGAAATCCCTAAACTAAGTGAAAAAAATAAGAATGACTATTTTTCTTCACAAAACTAACATCCATTTGAACACAGATACATAGATATTTATAATTGATTATAGTTCAAAAAAATAAATAACGATGTGTTTAACTCATTTACTGCCCAAAGTGTCCGGCATTAAACCACTAAACCAAAACTGCTGCGCCCAAACGTTCTGCTTTGCATGAGCCAATGAAAAATATAATGAAGCCCCTGTCGGAATAATTAAAAACACGTGAGAGAGGTGATAGAAGCAGAATGTTCTCTTTGAAAAAAACGTCAGAGAGGTAATAAAAGCAGAATATTCTCTTGAAAAAAAAGGTGCAGACGAACTGAAAATTACCGTCAGTGTGAAGCCTATCGTTATTATAAGGAATCTACAGCTGCAGAGCTTACCTGACAGTCTTAATCAGCATATTAGGTTTTGGATTACCCGGCTTTTCGCGAAGTGGCAGCCGAAGTAGATAAAAAAATTAATTTCAAGTGCATCGGACATTGGCCACGCGCCTCGGCAGTATCGCGAATTGGCCGGCTAGTTAGCGAATCGTCTTCACTTCGGGTTTTGAGAGAGAGAGAGAGAGAGAGAGAGAGAGAGAGACATACACACATATTATAAATATTTAATCGGAATATTTCCTTGTTACCACAAGGTTCAAAGAAACGAAGATCCTGTAGAGCCCTTTGTAGTGTCCAATCTATGACGGCACATAGTTTGATCTAGTAGGACTTACATTTCTTCAGGCAATGTGGCCTATAAACTTTATGCACACACTCATAACTTTACGTGATGTTTCACGCTTTTTTTTTTTTTTACTTTTGTATAGAGCTAAGACAGGGGCGTAGCTAGGAATTTTCCGTCGTAAGGGACCGGTGGGTTGACCTCTTTGGGGGGCCCCTGCGTAATATTTAATTTTTAATGTGAGAAACACTCATTTGCCCCCTAACCCTCAAGTGGGGGCCCTGGGGGGATTTTCAAATTCCTCTCCTTACCCTAGCTACGTCACTGAGCTAAGAATAGCTTCGTATCACGCAATCAGAAAGTCTCTTGCATTAAGACTGTGGTGATGCTCTAATGAACCATGATCTTCTAATGACTCTTTGGGTCAATTTAAATCAATTATATCACACGAGGGATTCTCAGTTTGTTGTACTATTTTGCGGCTTACCGTTACAAAATGGATAAGTTAGGTATTGATGAATTGATGGACAAGGCAAATTAATCAAATAACAATGATACAATAGCATTTAGTATGCATTTAATCTAATGATAAATGAATTATATTCTAGAATTCTTTTCTCGACATTTTAGTTATCTTTCAACTACACTAGTCTATTATCAAAAATATTCGAACAGATCTAATCGATTCCCTCTAGTACAAAAAATAATGGCCAGTTAAACACGCCCATCTTGTGCCAGTTTAAAGGTGGCCTGTTTACACAGTGGAATTTAAAAAAAAAAATTTTTTTCCTGTTTGCGTCTAAGAAAGACAAGCTTCGCACTATGCATGTATTGTACTGCTTGTCAGATCTAGTGCCATTGTCAAATCGATGGACGCTCCGACGATATCCTGTCTAAATGGTCAACCGATGTTCAATATCGGTTACCGATAATGTTGGAAATCGAACAATTTTTTTTTCAGTCCATAAAATTTGTAGACCGGTACAATGTTTTGACAATTAAACCTTTTATATTAGATTAGTTTGGATTAGATTAGAAATGTGTTTTTTTAATTGTAAAATTAGGAAGAAAATATTCTAAAGAAGATCTGGGTCTTAATAGTAGGCCTACTATACTTGTAGGAAATGCTCAGTACTACAAAAGATTTTTAATTTTTTTTTTTTTTTTTAATAGTCTGGTAATGCGTGTTTTTTTTTTCCCATTTGTTTGTCTTTTTTTTAGGTTTATTATAACTGGGTGTAAAGTTTGTGGTCTATATTTAGAGATCAGAGAAATGTTTAAATGTGTGTTCTTTATGTAAAGATGAGAGAACCATTTAATTGTGTGTTACTTATGTAAAGATGAGAGAACTATTTAATTGTGTGTTCCTTATGTAAAGATGAGAGAACTATTTAATTGTGTGTTCCTTATGTAGAGATGAGAGAACCATTTAAATGTGTGTTCCTTATGTAGAGATTTGAGAACTATTTTAATGTGTGCTCTTTATGAAGAGATTTGAGAACTGTCTAAAATATGTGTTTTTTTATGTAGAGATCATAGAGATGAGTAGAATGTAGTTTAATTGGAGAGATCAGAGACCCGAGTGTAGACTTGTTGCCAATCCAAATTTTGCGTTTAATATCTTGGAAGTGTGCTACTGGTTAGACACAAGTAAATTTGATTTTTCTGTATAATATCCTATAAATAATTGATTCAGTAATAATGGACCCTTGATGACCAACATTAAAAATTAACATTCTGTCATCATCAAGAAGTACATGGAAGTCTATTTATAAGCGCTGGTTAAGTGTGTCCATGTGTTGTTGTTTTTTCGTGTGTGAATGTTGTTCGTATGTGCATGTATATCGTGCATCTATATTGTTATTGTACAGCAGTTACGCTAAGGTTGTCGTTTGTAGTCAAACTGAATTTCCATTTGTTTGGATCAATAAAGTTATCTTATCTTATCTTACCCAAAAAAAAAAACATCAACACAACAACAACAAATAAACCAACAAAACTATTACTGACCATTAGTCAAAGTGTTATGGAGTGCCCAAAGTCTGGGTATTTTGTACCATGCACTTCTCGTTCTCAAAAGTGAACGATGTAGTATACGAATACAAAGAAATTACACTGAGTAGGCCTATAAAGAAATGACGTACATATAAATAAAGGAGATATTAGCCTACTACATGGAAGTGGAATTAAATAGAGGGAAGTCACGGAACACATGAAATAAAAAAAAATACTTTAAAAATAGCAAAGCTTACATTAAGAATAAAAAGTAAAAAAAAAAAAAAGGTAAAGTTCCCCATTCAGACACTGTGTTCTATAGGGTAGATGATGTATATTAAGCGTGGTTGTATTAATTAGCTTGGATCAGTCGTGTAATTAATTTGTTATAGATCTAGAATCTAGACTAACGACGGGGGATGGCAGCGGGCGGTGTTTGAACCATCCGAATCGCTTATTTTAAAAAAATATAGTTACATATTGTTAGTTTCAAACTTTAAAGCGGCGACCTACAAAGTATACAAGGTGGGCTAATTCAACTTATACCATCATATCACTCAAGTACCATTTCTTTCCATTGTTCGATAGCAAACATAATAATGAATTACCAATAGTCTAATTGATGTTTTTGTATTGATTCTTGTTTTGTCAGGTATAGGAAATAAGCGTGTAAAATACGAGATTGGGTGTGAGAGAAGTATCGTATACCAACTTTTACCAGACAGAAAGAGTGAGTTGATATAAGCTTTGTAAAAACGATGTCAAGGATATATGGAAGAGTGAATTAAAATTAGAAATCACAGTACCAAAAAAGTAGATATGCTTTAAATAGTTGATATTCTAAACAATGAACTGCTAATAGAATTATATATTTATATTATAATTTATTATACAGATAGTATTAGAGTTATATGATATTAGGCCTATGGGTCACATCCTTGTTGACAGCTCATCGTTCCCGAAATGTAGGACAATGTATCTACACTTTAAAGTAGGTCACACAGTTCTCACACTTGGAAAGGTAAAAAAAAAAATGCCAAACAAACGTTGCTCAAAAAAATAGTTCAGTTGGGAAATCTATTTGAATATATAGGTTACATTTGTCAACTAGAAGAGTAGCTTGGAACAACAAGAGAGAGTTAGAAAGTTAGATCTAGAAGTCGCTAGTTTGAAAGCAAACAGTTCTTCAGTTTTATTGATAATCATTATTGTATCCTGTATCTGCTTTATATATGAACTGTACAAACATTTATAGCTTCAAGTTTAAGTTTAAAGGAATTAAACTCTACTTTAATGTTTCTTTAAGTGTCTGCACTATAATTACCGCACCTCTGAATCCGCATATGTCACAAAAATATAAATATATCTTATCATATGTATAAACATAATAAGTCATAATAACATTAGTAACAAACTAAAATGTGTGTGCCATCGAAACTTTTTTTTCCACTGAAATTTATTGCCTAATCTTTAAAATTTTAAATTTGTTTATGTTTAGACCACGTTTTCATAAAGATAATGACTTTGGCTAATTGTTTACACAGTATATAACTATTGAAATAAAGATAAAAATTCTTTTTAAAAAAATCAAATTTACTTAAGGTGAAGAACTCTGCACTTACGATCATATATCTCAAGATTGTAGAAGTTAATACTAATAATTAACTGACTGATTGGTTAATATTTTAAATTATTTATTAATGTTTTGTTAGGTACAGTAAATAATTGCTTAAGGTTTCAACTTGATCCGAGAATGGGTGTGAGAGAAATAATGTGTACAATTATGTAAGAGAACAAAACCCAACATATTTAATCATATCTATGAATACTGAATTATTTATTTCCCTTGTTGGTATAGAAAAATGAATAAGCAGTAATTAATTGATTAATTGGAGTTTTTTATCAATTAGTGTATTTTTTACGTTAATGAATAATTGTGCAAAGTTTCAACTTCATCCGAGATTGAATGTGGGAGAAATAACGTATTGAAACTTTTTATCACACAGACTAAGTTAATATAAAAATATATAAGAAACATATGCTTACCTTGTATAATGCGGTCTTGCTAAATCCTCCTGAAAAGTTTATTTTAACTTGTGCCGATATGATCTCTAAAATGAAAGTAAACTTCTTCCGTACCTTTGACCCAATCAACACGACCACTTCAAACTGAAGGCAGAGAGTCTCAGCGTTGATGAGGGGATCAAGTGAACTGGCGAGTCGCAAGGACTCTTGGTCACCCACGCGATCAACATCATACAGCAGTGACACAAGCTCACTTTCTCACACACACACATGTGATCATACTCACACACAGAGTAGTTATGCTTGCGCGATATTGATCGCATGTAAACAAAGATCCATTTGGGGGGGGGGGGGGGCGCTTGTAAAACGAATTTGAATGATTCCTTGATCAATCAACCAGATTATTGATGTAACGTTTTGCTATCGTGCATGTTCTTTTTTTTTCAGCGGTAACACCAATCTCGTGATCAGGTTCAGATATACACAGTTAAAAAAGGTGATACTAACATTGATCCAGTGATTGATAATTATTTTTATGGTCCCCCTTTTTTTCCCATTTAATAAACATGTTGAATATGTTGTGGTCGAGTAAGTTACAAGTGCTGTCGTAAGTTGTTGTTTTTTTTTACATTTAAAATTTTTTCAAAAACAAAATCACATTTAAGAAAATATGGACGTCATTGAACCTTGAGGTTCTATTTTTTTAATCGAGAACATTTGTTAAGGCTAAGTACCGATAATCAGCTGGATGTTAAATCAACCCCAAACTATTGCTTATAAATCAACTTGTTCTGATGGTATCTCTGGTCAAATTCAAGACAAGCAGAAATAAATGATAGACTGGTCATGCAGTTAGCGCGCTGAACTGTCGGTCGGAGTTCTAGACGGTCCCGGGTTCATACCTTACCTACTGCCTTTCCCCGTAGTCCTTCAGGAGGTTATTATCTTCAACTCTGAAAGAATATCAGAAACAAGTACAACATTTTACAAACATTTTATAAAATAAAATACGCTTGTCTTCTCATAATAGTTTTACATAAGCAGAAAAAATCTTAATAAATCTGTGTGAATGCGTTTTATTTTATATGACTGTTTATAGTGCAATAATGTCTCATTACCAAAACTTATGAAGTTCCTCCTACCATAAAATGTAGGTTTCTCTTAAATTTCAACGCCCCTGTCTCAAGACCAAAATGGCGGCCATGTCGTGCGGTATGCGCGCTCGACTATCATTCTGAC
This sequence comes from Biomphalaria pfeifferi, assembly GCA_030265305.1. Lineage (NCBI taxonomy): Eukaryota > Metazoa > Mollusca > Gastropoda > Planorbidae > Biomphalaria > Biomphalaria pfeifferi. Next base: position 15,019 of record JASAOG010000336.1, on the reverse strand, counting down.
TTCTCGATGGTCTTGGGTT
>JASAOG010000336.1:0-12500 GCA_030265305.1 Biomphalaria pfeifferi | reverse complement strand
AGCAGACGTAGCTCAGTGCAGACTAATAGATAGGTAACAGAGGCAGCAGACGTAGCGCAGTGCAGACTAATAGATCTAGGTAACAGAGGCAGCAGACGTAGCGCAGTGCAGACTAATAGATCTAGGTAACAGAGGCAGCAGACGTAGCGCAGTGCAGACTAATAGATCTAGGTAACAGAGGCAGCAGACGTAGCGCAGTGCAGACTAATAGATCTAGGTAACAGAGGCAGCAGACGTAGCGCAGTGCAGACTAATAGATCTAGGTAACAGAGGCAGCAGACGTAGCGCAGTGCAGACTAATAGATCTAGGTAACAGAGGCAGCAGACGTAGCGCAGTGCAGACTAATAGATCTAGGTAACAGAGGCAGCAGACGTAGCGCAGTGCAGACTAATAGATCTAGGTAACAGAGGCAGCAGACGTAGCGCAGTGCAGACTAATAGATCTAGGTAACAGAGGCAGCAGACGTAGCGCAGTGCAGACTAATAGATCTAGGTAACAGAGGCAGCAGACGTAGCGCAGTGCAGACTAATAGATCTAGGTAACAGAGGCAGCAGACGTAGCGCAGTGCAGACTAATAGATCTAGGTAACAGAGGCAGCAGACGTAGCGCAGTGCAGACTAATAGATCTAGGTAACAGAGGCAGCAGACGTAGCGCAGTGCAGACTAATAGATCTAGGTAACAGAGGCAGCAGACGTAGCGCAGTGCAGACTAATAGATCTAGGTAACAGAGGCAGCAGACGTAGCGCAGTGCAGACTAATAGATCTAGGTAACAGAGGCAGCAGACGTAGCGCAGTGCAGACTAATAGATCTAGGTAACAGAGGCAGCAGACGTAGCGCAGTGCAGACTAATAGATCTAGGTAACAGAGGCAGCAGACGTAGCGCAGTGCAGACTAATAGATCTAGGTAACAGAGGCAGCAGACGTAGCGCAGTGCAGACTAATAGATCTAGGTAACAGAGGCAGCAGACGTAGCGCAGTGCAGACTAATAGATCTAGGTAACAGAGGCAGCAGACGTAGCGCAGTGCAGACTAATAGATCTAGGTAACAGAGGCAGCAGACGTAGCGCAGTGCAGACTAATAGATCTAGGTAACAGAGGCAGCAGACGTAGCGCAGTGCAGACTAATAGATCTAGGTAACAGAGGCAGCAGACGTAGCGCAGTGCAGACTAATAGATCTAGGTAACAGAGGCAGCAGACGTAGCGCAGTGCAGACTAATAGATCTAGGTAACAGAGGCAGCAGACGTAGCGCAGTGCAGACTAATAGATCTAGGTAACAGAGGCAGCAGACGTAGCGCAGTGCAGACTAATAGATCTAGGTAACAGAGGCAGCAGACGTAGCGCAGTGCAGACTAATAGATCTAGGTAACAGAGGCAGCAGACGTAGCGCAGTGCAGACTAATAGATCTAGGTAACAGAGGCAGCAGACGTAGCGCAGTGCAGACTAATAGATCTAGGTAACAGAGGCAGCAGACGTAGCGCAGTGCAGACTAATAGATCTAGGTAACAGAGGCAGCAGACGTAGCGCAGTGCAGACTAATAGATCTAGGTAACAGAGGCAGCAGACGTAGCGCAGTGCAGACTAATAGATCTAGGTAACAGAGGCAGCAGACGTAGCGCAGTGCAGACTAATAGATCTAGGTAACAGAGGCAGCAGACGTAGCGCAGTGCAGACTAATAGATCTAGGTAACAGAGGCAGCAGACGTAGCGCAGTGCAGACTAATAGATCTAGGTAACAGAGGCAGCAGACGTAGCGCAGTGCAGACTAATAGATCTAGGTAACAGAGGCAGCAGACGTAGCGCAGTGCAGACTAATAGATCTAGGTAACAGAGGCAGCAGACGTAGCGCAGTGCAGACTAATAGATCTAGGTAACAGAGGCAGCAGACGTAGCGCAGTGCAGACTAATAGATCTAGGTAACAGAGGCAGCAGACGTAGCGCAGTGCAGACTAATAGATCTAGGTAACAGAGGCAGCAGACGTAGCGCAGTGCAGACTAATAGATCTAGGTAACAGAGGCAGCAGACGTAGCGCAGTGCAGACTAATAGATCTAGGTAACAGAGGCAGCAGACGTAGCGCAGTGCAGACTAATAGATCTAGGTAACAGAGGCAGCAGACGTAGCGCAGTGCAGACTAATAGATCTAGGTAACAGAGGCAGCAGACGTAGCGCAGTGCAGACTAATAGATCTAGGTAACAGAGGCAGCAGACGTAGCGCAGTGCAGACTAATAGATCTAGGTAACAGAGGCAGCAGACGTAGCGCAGTGCAGACTAATAGATCTAGGTAACAGAGGCAGCAGACGTAGCGCAGTGCAGACTAATAGATCTAGGTAACAGAGGCAGCAGACGTAGCGCAGTGCAGACTAATAGATCTAGGTAACAGAGGCAGCAGACGTAGCGCAGTGCAGACTAATAGATCTAGGTAACAGAGGCAGCAGACGTAGCGCAGTGCAGACTAATAGATCTAGGTAACAGAGGCAGCAGACGTAGCGCAGTGCAGACTAATAGATCTAGGTAACAGAGGCAGCAGACGTAGCGCAGTGCAGACTAATAGATCTAGGTAACAGAGGCAGCAGACGTAGCGCAGTGCAGACTAATAGATCTAGGTAACAGAGGCAGCAGACGTAGCGCAGTGCAGACTAATAGATCTAGGTAACAGAGGCAGCAGACGTAGCGCAGTGCAGACTAATAGATCTAGGTAACAGAGGCAGCAGACGTAGCGCAGTGCAGACTAATAGATCTAGGTAACAGAGGCAGCAGACGTAGCGCAGTGCAGACTAATAGATCTAGGTAACAGAGGCAGCAGACGTAGCGCAGTGCAGACTAATAGATCTAGGTAACAGAGGCAGCAGACGTAGCGCAGTGCAGACTAATAGATCTAGGTAACAGAGGCAGCAGACGTAGCGCAGTGCAGACTAATAGATCTAGGTAACAGAGGCAGCAGACGTAGCGCAGTGCAGACTAATAGATCTAGGTAACAGAGGCAGCAGACGTAGCGCAGTGCAGACTAATAGATCTAGGTAACAGAGGCAGCAGACGTAGCGCAGTGCAGACTAATAGATCTAGGTAACAGAGGCAGCAGACGTAGCGCAGTGCAGACTAATAGATCTAGGTAACAGAGGCAGCAGACGTAGCGCAGTGCAGACTAATAGATCTAGGTAACAGAGGCAGCAGACGTAGCGCAGTGCAGACTAATAGATCTAGGTAACAGAGGCAGCAGACGTAGCGCAGTGCAGACTAATAGATCTAGGTAACAGAGGCAGCAGACGTAGCGCAGTGCAGACTAATAGATCTAGGTAACAGAGGCAGCAGACGTAGCGCAGTGCAGACTAATAGATCTAGGTAACAGAGGCAGCAGACGTAGCGCAGTGCAGACTAATAGATCTAGGTAACAGAGGCAGCAGACGTAGCGCAGTGCAGACTAATAGATCTAGGTAACAGAGGCAGCAGACGTAGCGCAGTGCAGACTAATAGATCTAGGTAACAGAGGCAGCAGACGTAGCGCAGTGCAGACTAATAGATCTAGGTAACAGAGGCAGCAGACGTAGCGCAGTGCAGACTAATAGATCTAGGTAACAGAGGCAGCAGACGTAGCGCAGTGCAGACTAATAGATCTAGGTAACAGAGGCAGCAGACGTAGCGCAGTGCAGACTAATAGATCTAGGTAACAGAGGCAGCAGACGTAGCGCAGTGCAGACTAATAGATCTAGGTAACAGAGGCAGCAGACGTAGCGCAGTGCAGACTAATAGATCTAGGTAACAGAGGCAGCAGACGTAGCGCAGTGCAGACTAATAGATCTAGGTAACAGAGGCAGCAGACGTAGCGCAGTGCAGACTAATAGATCTAGGTAACAGAGGCAGCAGACGTAGCGCAGTGCAGACTAATAGATCTAGGTAACAGAGGCAGCAGACGTAGCGCAGTGCAGACTAATAGATCTAGGTAACAGAGGCAGCAGACGTAGCGCAGTGCAGACTAATAGATCTAGGTAACAGAGGCAGCAGACGTAGCGCAGTGCAGACTAATAGATCTAGGTAACAGAGGCAGCAGACGTAGCGCAGTGCAGACTAATAGATCTAGGTAACAGAGGCAGCAGACGTAGCGCAGTGCAGACTAATAGATCTAGGTAACAGAGGCAGCAGACGTAGCGCAGTGCAGACTAATAGATCTAGGTAACAGAGGCAGCAGACGTAGCGCAGTGCAGACTAATAGATCTAGGTAACAGAGGCAGCAGACGTAGCGCAGTGCAGACTAATAGATCTAGGTAACAGAGGCAGCAGACGTAGCGCAGTGCAGACTAATAGATCTAGGTAACAGAGGCAGCAGACGTAGCGCAGTGCAGACTAATAGATCTAGGTAACAGAGGCAGCAGACGTAGCGCAGTGCAGACTAATAGATCTAGGTAACAGAGGCAGCAGACGTAGCGCAGTGCAGACTAATAGATCTAGGTAACAGAGGCAGCAGACGTAGCGCAGTGCAGACTAATAGATCTAGGTAACAGAGGCAGCAGACGTAGCGCAGTGCAGACTAATAGATCTAGGTAACAGAGGCAGCAGACGTAGCGCAGTGCAGACTAATAGATCTAGGTAACAGAGGCAGCAGACGTAGCGCAGTGCAGACTAATAGATCTAGGTAACAGAGGCAGCAGACGTAGCGCAGTGCAGACTAATAGATCTAGGTAACAGAGGCAGCAGACGTAGCGCAGTGCAGACTAATAGATCTAGGTAACAGAGGCAGCAGACGTAGCGCAGTGCAGACTAATAGATCTAGGTAACAGAGGCAGCAGACGTAGCGCAGTGCAGACCTAATAGATCTAGGTAACAGAGGCAGCAGACGTAGCGCAGTGCAGACTAATAGATCTAGGTAACAGAGGCAGCAGACGTAGCGCAGTGCAGACTAATAGATCTAGGTAACAGAGGCAGCAGACGTAGCGCAGTGCAGACTAATAGATCTAGGTAACAGAGGCAGCAGACGTAGCGCAGTGCAGACTAATAGATCTAGGTAACAGAGGCAGCAGACGTAGCGCAGTGCAGACTAATAGATCTAGGTAACAGAGGCAGCAGACGTAGCGCAGTGCAGACTAATAGATCTAGGTAACAGAGGCAGCAGACGTAGCGCAGTGCAGACTAATAGATCTAGGTAACAGAGGCAGCAGACGTAGCGCAGTGCAGACTAATAGATCTAGGTAACAGAGGCAGCAGACGTAGCGCAGTGCAGACTAATAGATCTAGGTAACAGAGGCAGCAGACGTAGCGCAGTGCAGACTAATAGATCTAGGTAACAGAGGCAGCAGACGTAGCGCAGTGCAGACTAATAGATCTAGGTAACAGAGGCAGCAGACGTAGCGCAGTGCAGACTAATAGATCTAGGTAACAGAGGCAGCAGACGTAGCGCAGTGCAGACTAATAGATCTAGGTAACAGAGGCAGCAGACGTAGCGCAGTGCAGACTAATAGATCTAGGTAACAGAGGCAGCAGACGTAGCGCAGTGCAGACTAATAGATCTAGGTAACAGAGGCAGCAGACGTAGCGCAGTGCAGACTAATAGATCTAGGTAACAGAGGCAGCAGACGTAGCGCAGTGCAGACTAATAGATCTAGGTAACAGAGGCAGCAGACGTAGCGCAGTGCAGACTAATAGATCTAGGTAACAGAGGCAGCAGACGTAGCGCAGTGCAGACTAATAGATCTAGGTAACAGAGGCAGCAGACGTAGCGCAGTGCAGACTAATAGATCTAGGTAACAGAGGCAGCAGACGTAGCGCAGTGCAGACTAATAGATCTAGGTAACAGAGGCAGCAGACGTAGCGCAGTGCAGACTAATAGATCTAGGTAACAGAGGCAGCAGACGTAGCGCAGTGCAGACTAATAGATCTAGGTAACAGAGGCAGCAGACGTAGCGCAGTGCAGACTAATAGATCTAGGTAACAGAGGCAGCAGACGTAGCGCAGTGCAGACTAATAGATCTAGGTAACAGAGGCAGCAGACGTAGCGCAGTGCAGACTAATAGATCTAGGTAACAGAGGCAGCAGACGTAGCGCAGTGCAGACTAATAGATCTAGGTAACAGAGGCAGCAGACGTTTAGCGCAGTGCAGACTAATAGATCTAGGTAACAGAGGCAGCAGACGTAGCGCAGTGCAGACTAATAGATCTAGGTAACAGAGGCAGCAGACGTAGCGCAGTGCAGACTAATAGATCTAGGTAACAGAGGCAGCAGACGTAGCGCAGTGCAGACTAATAGATCTAGGTAACAGAGGCAGCAGACGTAGCGCAGTGCAGACTAATAGATCTAGGTAACAGAGGCAGCAGACGTAGCGCAGTGCAGACTAATAGATCTAGGTAACAGAGGCAGCAGACGTAGCGCAGTGCAGACTAATAGATCTAGGTAACAGAGGCAGCAGACGTAGCGCAGTGCAGACTAATAGATCTAGGTAACAGAGGCAGCAGACGTAGCGCAGTGCAGACTAATAGATCTAGGTAACAGAGGCAGCAGACGTAGCGCAGTGCAGACTAATAGATCTAGGTAACAGAGGCAGCAGACGTAGCGCAGTGCAGACTAATAGATCTAGGTAACAGAGGCAGCAGACGTAGCGCAGTGCAGACTAATAGATCTAGGTAACAGAGGCAGCAGACGTAGCGCAGTGCAGACTAATAGATCTAGGTAACAGAGGCAGCAGACGTAGCGCAGTGCAGACTAATAGATCTAGGTAACAGAGGCAGCAGACGTAGCGCAGTGCAGACTAATAGATCTAGGTAACAGAGGCAGCAGACGTAGCGCAGTGCAGACTAATAGATCTAGGTAACAGAGGCAGCAGACGTAGCGCAGTGCAGACTAATAGATCTAGGTAACAGAGGCAGCAGACGTAGCGCAGTGCAGACTAATAGATCTAGGTAACAGAGGCAGCAGACGTAGCGCAGTGCAGACTAATAGATCTAGGTAACAGAGGCAGCAGACGTAGCGCAGTGCAGACTAATAGATCTAGGTAACAGAGGCAGCAGACGTAGCGCAGTGCAGACTAATAGATCTAGGTAACAGAGGCAGCAGACGTAGCGCAGTGCAGACTAATAGATCTAGGTAACAGAGGCAGCAGACGTAGCGCAGTGCAGACTAATAGATCTAGGTAACAGAGGCAGCAGACGTAGCGCAGTGCAGACTAATAGATCTAGGTAACAGAGGCAGCAGACGTAGCGCAGTGCAGACTAATAGATCTAGGTTAACAGAGGCAGCAGACGTAGCGCAGTGCAGACTAATAGATCTAGGTAACAGAGGCAGCAGACGTAGCGCAGTGCAGACTAATAGATCTAGGTAACAGAGGCAGCAGACGTAGCGCAGTGCAGACTAATAGATCTAGGTAACAGAGGCAGCAGACGTAGCGCAGTGCAGACTAATAGATCTAGGTAACAGAGGCAGCAGACGTAGCGCAGTGCAGACTAATAGATCTAGGTAACAGAGGCAGCAGACGTAGCGCAGTGCAGACTAATAGATCTAGGTAACAGAGGCAGCAGACGTAGCGCAGTGCAGACTAATAGATCTAGGTAACAGAGGCAGCAGACGTAGCGCAGTGCAGACTAATAGATCTAGGTAACAGAGGCAGCAGACGTAGCGCAGTGCAGACTAATAGATCTAGGTAACAGAGGCAGCAGACGTAGCGCAGTGCAGACTAATAGATCTAGGTAACAGAGGCAGCAGACGTAGCGCAGTGCAGACTAATAGATCTAGGTAACAGAGGCAGCAGACGTAGCGCAGTGCAGACTAATAGATCTAGGTAACAGAGGCAGCAGACGTAGCGCAGTGCAGACTAATAGATCTAGGTAACAGAGGCAGCAGACGTAGCGCAGTGCAGACTAATAGATCTAGGTAACAGAGGCAGCAGACGTAGCGCAGTGCAGACTAATAGATCTAGGTAACAGAGGCAGCAGACGTAGCGCAGTGCAGACTAATAGATCTAGGTAACAGAGGCAGCAGACGTAGCGCAGTGCAGACTAATAGATCTAGGTAACAGAGGCAGCAGACGTAGCGCAGTGCAGACTAATAGATCTAGGTAACAGAGGCAGCAGACGTAGCGCAGTGCAGACTAATAGATCTAGGTAACAGAGGCAGCAGACGTAGCGCAGTGCAGACTAATAGATCTAGGTAACAGAGGCAGCAGACGTAGCGCAGTGCAGACTAATAGATCTAGGTAACAGAGGCAGCAGACGTAGCGCAGTGCAGACTAATAGATCTAGGTAACAGAGGCAGCAGACGTAGCGCAGTGCAGACTAATAGATCTAGGTAACAGAGGCAGCAGACGTAGCGCAGTGCAGACTAATAGATCTAGGTAACAGAGGCAGCAGACGTAGCGCAGTGCAGACTAATAGATCTAGGTAACAGAGGCAGCAGACGTAGCGCAGTGCAGACTAATAGATCTAGGTAACAGAGGCAGCAGACGTTAGCGCAGTGCAGACTAATAGATCTAGGTAACAGAGGCAGCAGACGTAGCGCAGTGCAGACTAATAGATCTAGGTAACAGAGGCAGCAGACGTAGCGCAGTGCAGACTAATAGATCTAGGTAACAGAGGCAGCAGACGTAGCGCAGTGCAGACTAATAGATCTAGGTAACAGAGGCAGCAGACGTAGCGCAGTGCAGACTAATAGATCTAGGTAACAGAGGCAGCAGACGTAGCGCAGTGCAGACTAATAGATCTAGGTAACAGAGGCAGCAGACGTAGCGCAGTGCAGACTAATAGATCTAGGTAACAGAGGCAGCAGACGTAGCGCAGTGCAGACTAATAGATCTAGGTAACAGAGGCAGCAGACGTAGCGCAGTGCAGACTAATAGATCTAGGTAACAGAGGCAGCAGACGTAGCGCAGTGCAGACTAATAGATCTAGGTAACAGAGGCAGCAGACGTAGCGCAGTGCAGACTAATAGATCTAGGTAACAGAGGCAGCAGACGTAGCGCAGTGCAGACTAATAGATCTAGGTAACAGAGGCAGCAGACGTAGCGCAGTGCAGACTAATAGATCTAGGTAACAGAGGCAGCAGACGTAGCGCAGTGCAGACTAATAGATCTAGGTAACAGAGGCAGCAGACGTAGCGCAGTGCAGACTAATAGATCTAGGTAACAGAGGCAGCAGACGTAGCGCAGTGCAGACTAATAGATCTAGGTAACAGAGGCAGCAGACGTAGCGCAGTGCAGACTAATAGATCTAGGTAACAGAGGCAGCAGACGTAGCGCAGTGCAGACTAATAGATCTAGGTAACAGAGGCAGCAGACGTAGCGCAGTGCAGACTAATAGATCTAGGTAACAGAGGGCAGCAGACGTAGCGCAGTGCAGACTAATAGATCTAGGTAACAGAGGCAGCAGACGTAGCGCAGTGCAGACTAATAGATCTAGGTAACAGAGGCAGCAGACGTAGCGCAGTGCAGACTAATAGATCTAGGTAACAGAGGCAGCAGACGTAGCGCAGTGCAGACTAATAGATCTAGGTAACAGAGGCAGCAGACGTAGCGCAGTGCAGACTAATAGATCTAGGTAACAGAGGCAGCAGACGTAGCGCAGTGCAGACTAATAGATCTAGGTAACAGAGGCAGCAGACGTAGCGCAGTGCAGACTAATAGATCTAGGTAACAGAGGCAGCAGACGTAGCGCAGTGCAGACTAATAGATCTAGGTAACAGAGGCAGCAGACGTAGCGCAGTGCAGACTAATAGATCTAGGTAACAGAGGCAGCAGACGTAGCGCAGTGCAGACTAATAGATCTAGGTAACAGAGGCAGCAGACGTAGCGCAGTGCAGACTAATAGATCTAGGTAACAGAGGCAGCAGACGTAGCGCAGTGCAGACTAATAGATCTAGGTAACAGAGGCAGCAGACGTAGCGCAGTGCAGACTAATAGATCTAGGTAACAGAGGCAGCAGACGTAGCGCAGTGCAGACTAATAGATCTAGGTAACAGAGGCAGCAGACGTAGCGCAGTGCAGACTAATAGATCTAGGTAACAGAGGCAGCAGACGTAGCGCAGTGCAGACTAATAGATCTAGGTAACAGAGGCAGCAGACGTAGCGCAGTGCAGACTAATAGATCTAGGTAACAGAGGCAGCAGACGTAGCGCAGTGCAGACTAATAGATCTAGGTAACAGAGGCAGCAGACGTAGCGCAGTGCAGACTAATAGATCTAGGTAACAGAGGCAGCAGACGTAGCGCAGTGCAGACTAATAGATCTAGGTAACAGAGGCAGCAGACGTAGCGCAGTGCAGACTAATAGATCTAGGTAACAGAGGCAGCAGACGTAGCGCAGTGCAGACTAATAGATCTAGGTAACAGAGGCAGCAGACGTAGCGCAGTGCAGACTAATAGATCTAGGTAACAGAGGCAGCAGACGTAGCGCAGTGCAGACTAATAGATCTAGGTAACAGAGGCAGCAGACGTAGCGCAGTGCAGACTAATAGATCTAGGTAACAGAGGCAGCAGACGTAGCGCAGTGCAGACTAATAGATCTAGGTAACAGAGGCAGCAGACGTAGCGCAGTGCAGACTAATAGATCTAGGTAACAGAGGCAGCAGACGTAGCGCAGTGCAGACTAATAGATCTAGGTAACAGAGGCAGCAGACGTAGCGCAGTGCAGACTAATAGATCTAGGTAACAGAGGCAGCAGACGTAGCGCAGTGCAGACTAATAGATCTAGGTAACAGAGGCAGCAGACGTAGCGCAGTGCAGACTAATAGATCTAGGTAACAGAGGCAGCAGACGTAGCGCAGTGCAGACTAATAGATCTAGGTAACAGAGGCAGCAGACGTAGCGCAGTGCAGACTAATAGATCTAGGTAACAGAGGCAGCAGACGTAGCGCAGTGCAGACTAATAGATCTAGGTAACAGAGGCAGCAGACGTAGCGCAGTGCAGACTAATAGATCTAGGTAACAGAGGCAGCAGACGTAGCGCAGTGCAGACTAATAGATCTAGGTAACAGAGGCAGCAGACGTAGCGCAGTGCAGACTAATAGATCTAGGTAACAGAGGCAGCAGACGTAGCGCAGTGCAGACTAATAGATCTAGGTAACAGAGGCAGCAGACGTAGCGCAGTGCAGGACTAATAGATCTAGGTAACAGAGGCAGCAGACGTAGCGCAGTGCAGACTAATAGATCTAGGTAACAGAGGCAGCAGACGTAAGCGCAGTGCAGACTAATAGATCTAGGTAACAGAGGCAGCAGACGTAGCGCAGTGCAGACTAATAGATCTAGGTAACAGAGGCAGCAGACGTAGCGCAGTGCAGACTAATAGATCTAGGTAACAGAGGCAGCAGACGTAGCGCAGTGCAGACTAATAGATCTAGGTAACAGAGGCAGCAGACGTAGCGCAGTGCAGACTAATAGATCTAGGTAACAGAGGCAGCAGACGTAGCGCAGTGCAGACTAATAGATCTAGGTAACAGAGGCAGCAGACGTAGCGCAGTGCAGACTAATAGATCTAGGTAACAGAGGCAGCAGACGTAGCGCAGTGCAGACTAATAGATCTAGGTAACAGAGGCAGCAGACGTAGCGCAGTGCAGACTAATAGATCTAGGTAACAGAGGCAGCAGACGTAGCGCAGTGCAGACTAATAGATCTAGGTAACAGAGGCAGCAGACGTAGCGCAGTGCAGACTAATAGATCTAGGTAACAGAGGCAGCAGACGTAGCGCAGTGCAGACTAATAGATCTAGGTAACAGAGGCAGCAGACGTAGCGCAGTGCAGACTAATAGATCTAGGTAACAGAGGCAGCAGACGTAGCGCAGTGCAGACTAATAGATCTAGGTAACAGAGGCAGCAGACGTAGCGCAGTGCAGACTAATAGATCTAGGTAACAGAGGCAGCAGACGTAGCGCAGTGCAGACTAATAGATCTAGGTAACAGAGGCAGCAGACGTAGCGCAGTGCAGGACTAATAGATCTAGGTAACAGAGGCAAGCAGACGTAGCGCAGTGCAGACTAATAGATCTAGGTAACAGAGGCAGCAGACGTAGCGCAGTGCAGACTAATAGATCTAGGTTACAGAGGCAGCAGACGTAGCGCCAGTGCAGACTAATAGATCTAGGTAACAGAGGCAGCAGAACGTAGGCGCAAGTGGCAGACTAATAGATCTAGGTAACAGAGGCAGCCAGACGTAGCGCAGTGGCAGACTAATAGATCTAGGTAAACAGAGGCAGCAGACGTCAGAGCCGTACCCCAAGTGCAGACTAATAGATCCTAGGTAACAGACGGCAGCCAGACTGTAGCGCATGTGCAGACTAATATGATCTAGGTAACAGAGGCAGCAGAGACGTAGCGCAGTGCAGACTAATAGATCAAGGTAACGAGGCACCGAATAAGCGCAGTGCTGACTAATAGAAAAGACAGGCAGCCAGACGTAGCGCAGTGCAGACTAATAGATCTAGGTAACCGAGGCAGCAGACGTAGCGCAGTGCAGACTAATAGATCTAGATAACAGAGGCAGCAGGGGCGTAGGGCAGTGCAGACTAATAGATCTAGGTAATAAGGAGGCAGC